>JAKUHH010000250.1:0-285966 GCA_022701365.1 Mycocentrospora acerina | reverse complement strand
GGGGGGGGGGGGGGGGGGGGGGGGGGGGGGGGGGGGGGAGTTGAAATCCACAAGACGTACATACTCGCGTTCTTGTAGCGTGAAGAGTGAATCGTCGAATACTGTTGTCGGAGCTCTCTGTTCTGTTTGCGAGAGTCACGAGCTTTTACCAACTAGGTGGCCATGGAGGTGGTGCATGCATGCATCTATACACTTTTGACTTGAAAGCCTAAAATACTTCTAGCGCCGTCTCTCCCCGTCCGACCTAGCAGGGGTCCATATCTCCTACTCGACGTCGCGTCATCAAAGGATCCCCCCAGTCTTTCTTTCACCCACTCGCTCACTCACTTACTCGCCCATGTCTCCCCAAGCTAATGCTACTGCTACTGCTACTGTCACCCAATAACATCATCTCCGCTCACCTTCACTCTCTCACGTGGCTTTCTTCTACACACCACCACACCACCACACCACACCATGGCCCTCGCTCTTCCCTCCCGTAGAAAACAACCCCATCAGCAGCAGAAGCAGCAGCAGCAGCAGCAGCAGCAGCAGAAGAAAAAGAACCACCCCATCCGCCTACTTAGGCTCTTCCCCGGCGCGGCAGAAGAACCCCTGCACTGTGAGATGGTAGCGGTGTTTTTGAATTCCGCGCCAGGATACGACGTCTTATCGTGTCCCTGGCCTTGTGCTCGGCCTCGCCATGGCAGCGTAGATGGCGGGGACGGGGACGTGGGAGCGGAAAGGCAAGTGGACGTGGAAGTGGACGTGGACGTGGAAGTAGAGGTAGAAACAATTCACATGGATGGGAAGATTACGTCTGTACCTGGGGATCTTGCGCGGGCGCTGCGGAGTCTACGTAGGGATGTTACGCGCCCGGCGAAAGGGAGGAGGAGCAGGGACCCGGAGAGGAGGGTGAGGTGGGCGAAGCCGTTGGAGGTGTTGGAGAAGAAGAAGGTTCCTGGTGGGGTGAAGTGGGGGGCTAGGGTGCTGTGGGTTGAGGGGCTTTGTGCTGGGGTGGCGGATGTGGATGTGGATGTGGAGAAGGGGGATGATGGTGTGGTGGTGGTAGGGGGATGGACAGGGAGGAAAAGGAGGAGGTCAAGCGGGATGTGCATGCTCGAGCGAAAAAGGTTATTGCGTGGCTTGGGGAGGAGAGGGAAGGGGTGGATATGAGTGTGGCGGTCAAGGCGTGTGAGTTTGTGTATACTAGGTTTGGGCCGGATGTGGAGGGGTTGGAGAAGGATCTTGGTGGGGAGGTGTGGAAGGCGTTGGGTGGGGTGTTTGAGAGTAGGTGGTGGGGGTTGGGGAGGCTGCCGGAGAGAGGGGGCAAGGACATTGTGTGTAGGATGGGGGAGTGGGAGGTGGATGGGAAGAAGGTGAGCAAGTTTGCGGAGTGGTATGTTGGGCAGGACAAGGGAGGAATGGGGTGTGGAGATGAAGAGTTTGGAAAAGCAGTTAGAGTTTGGAGAGAGGGTGAAGGGTGGGAAGTAATGAGACGCTGATTTGGAAATGTGACTGGAAGCTTTATCGAAAGCTCAGACGGCGTAGAGTATTGCTGGCGAGTTGGGCATATGTGAGAGTCGTACTTGGATATAGGGTTCTTGCTAGTCAGTCCCGGGTTCGAAAAAGCATCAGATAACGCAAGCAGGAGAAGAAAGAAAGAAAGAAAAAGTATCTCCAAAGGCACTAACCAAAACGCCCTCGAACATGACTCGGGTGGCTCCGAACATATCCATGGGCGAACAAGAGACGTGCCGACCCACAGACACCCTAATGTCTGCCGCCGCAAATACCGATACTAATATCAAACTTTATCCAGCGGATAGCCAAACCATCGGGTAGGTGTCCCGAAACCTTTCCCACGCAGCCAAGGGAAGCTGTGAGGCTAGCGTGCAGCGTGAGCGGAAATGTATCGATTAGTCGAGTTGATGCATGCATGCAAGTCACACACACACATACATATCCCTTGCTTCCCACGTGGTCCGGCAGCGTGGAAGGGGATACCTGACTGCAGTGGCAGGTCTCCAACTGGGGATGGTATGCAAGCCTAGGGAGTGATTGCGTGTGCGTGAAAGACGCAGGGATGTGGTGTTTTTATTGGCGTACAATCAGTGCCTCGTGTTTATCTCGAGGAGAGAGAGAGAGGTACGGGAATAGCCTGCGATAACACGCAGATCTTCAAAGGAGCACAGCTGCCCGAGTTAGTGCCTGGCTAGATATCTCGTCCAAGGCGACAACATTGGTTTGTTTCAATACCAGCCCGACAGCCGAGTGATCAGCAGGACGGCAGTTTCTGGTGTAGGTGGATGGCGCCGACCGAACTGGGTTAGCGTGCATCTGCAAGCACATGGGTAGAGAGGGCGAACATGCGTCGCCTCAACAGACAAGACTCGGATGCCTGACGTTTCACCCACGGCCTGCTTTGTTCGCGACTGCAGTGGTGAGCGTGGGCTGCGGAATGGTGGAAGGTGGCTGACGTCACCACTCGGACGGGCATGTTGGGTTTGCTTTTGTGTCTGCCAAGGGCGCTGATGGCGTGCGACGACCAGGAAAACAGTGGACGATCGGGTCGGGTGTGGAGACGACAAAAGCAAGCGGCGGCGGGAGCCCACGTTCAAGAACGTGGCAGCAGCGTGGGGCGCAGTGGGCGGCCGAATGGCGAGCGAGCATGGCCGTGGAGCACCGGAGCGGCGTTGCAGCCAGCCACGCGTGCCAACAGACGGCTGGGGTGCTGCGGCCATGTCCATGTCCATGTCCATGTCGTCAGGCAGTGTCGGACTGCTGGAAGAGCTGCTCGTGCCTCGTTTGCATCAGCAACACCCGGCCTTTGTTGCAGGACTGACGTGCGCACCCCGTCCTCCTGCTGCTACTCCTACTCGTGCTCCTGCTCCTGCTTCTCTTCCTTGTCCTCTCCCTTGCCCTCCTCACCCCAACCCTGACCCCAGCCCTGATCCTGCTCCTGCTCCTGATCCTGATCCTGCGATTACGACCGCGCTTCCTACTATAAGCGTGCTAGTCGTCCCATCCCTGCACGCGCATCTCGTCCTCTCACGTTGGTCCCTGGCCACTCCGTGCCCCTTTGAAACACGCGAGAGCCGTTTGGGGGACTGAGCACGGCACTCTTGTGACCACCGCCCACCGCCCAGCATACCCGCTACCTACTACCCACTACCCAGCTGCCTACTCGCTCTCCTCACGTCCACTGCCCACCATTGTCCCACTGCCGCCTGCTGCCTGCGACTGCACCTGCATCTGCGACTGCCCCGACAAACAGCCCAGCACACCACAGCTGCCTCTGGCCCCCAGACTACCCAACGCTACAGGCGCCTCACACATCATGACCAACTCACTAGAGTCGTCGCGCCCCATGCTAGCCAACGTAAGTCCCCTATCCACCTACTGTTTCACAATTCACCTCTCCCCTGTCTCAACTCCAATGCTTGTCCATTGCACCTCGGCCGTGAATAAACTCTGCGCTTCTTCCTCGCTCTCCCACCCATCAACCACTGTCGCCACCGCCACCGACCACCCCAACTAACCATGGAGCCCACAATGCCGGAATCCCAATCTGACGCAATCAAATCACAGGCAGCTGGCAATCGCATCTCGACCCGCATGTCCACCTGCAGCGCCGCACCCACCCTGGCGCCCTCAATCGCCCCCTCGCACCTCTCAGATGCCTCGTCCACGGCAGGCGATCCCAAGTCGCAGGACATCAAGACGTGGAACGCCGGCTTCGAGCGCCTCGAGGACAAGCGCCTGGTGCAGCAACGCTACGCGCTCAGCAACGAGAAGAACGAAGACTTGAGCAAGCTAGCCCTAGGTGCCAAGCTTGATCGCGCACTTGCCCGTCGCATGTCGGGCCAGGACGCTGTTTTCCGCCCAAAAGTCCTCAGCGAGAAGAAGGTCCAAACGTAAACGTGCGACGACATGAGCGAAATGGTTTCACTTTTGGTCACAAGTGGAGGAGGGGCGGAGGGGTTTCGATAATAAGAACTGTTCGCAGCACAAACAACAACAGCAGGCATGGTTATACATACGTTCGCATACCAACCTACAAATTATGCGCCACTACGGACGGTGAGCCAACAATGACGCTCTAAGCGTTGCTGGAGTGGGCAGATGATCGACAGCTACACGTTCTGTTGGCAGGGCAAGTTGCGCCCCAAGGGAAGGAGGGAAGATCAGGAGCAGCCATTTTGTTTTCAGCACATTCAGAGACGCTCACGGCCAATTTTCTCCGGGGATTCACAGTGCACGGGGCAGCCAGTTTTCCATTCACCATTATACCATGCTATGCCATGCCTTGCCTTGCTCTACCAAAGGCGTCATAGTGCTTATTGTTTTCTCTACTGTTTCTTTGGTTATCTTTTTCTTTCCGCGTTCGACGTGGTATCATCGGGTGTTGCTATCTTCTTAGGCTGGCTGATATGACATGAATCATATCGAAATGAATCGAATATACCCTCCATCCCGTCAAGCACATGTCAAGCTTCGTGTCACAGTAACGTGCAGGTTGGAATCTGAAGCACAGCAGTTGTTGGGCTAGCGGCTCGTATCCTATCCATCAGTGCGTGCGCTTTGTTTCAGGTAAGCAGATCATCCAGGTAAAGGGATATGACATGTGTTTATCCATAAAAACGGTATGGTCTTGGTTCGTTGATCAGGGATCAAGGTCACCTCATGCTGATGGAGATTATGTTTGAAGGTTAGACAGCAGCGTCGATAGGCTACAGATGGATTCTACTTTAGCCGTGTACCTAGGCATCAGGCCGAAGCGAACCATTTGCTAGTGAAGCACAGATCCATGGTCTAACCAGGATTGGGGCGTTGCCGGGGCGACGATGAGTAAGCATTTCTCGCGCTTGACAACAAAGTGCACACTTGTGACCCTCCCGCTCCGTTCATCTTCCACCCCGCACACGCCAGCACGAAGAGCAGCCACACCAACTAACACAGCAAAAAACCAAAAAAGTCGCCATGGTCGCCACTCGTCGCGGTGCGCAAAAGGCCCCAGAGGTCGCGCCTGCCCCCACCAACACACTCAGTGCGCCTCCCAAGCGCGGCGGAAGGAAGGCGGCCGTCGTCGAGGAAGCGGTTGCCCCTGCGCCTTCCGTCTCAAAGCCAATCAAGCCAACAGCTCTTAAGCGCAAGGCTGTCTCAGAGCCTGAAGAGGCTGAGATGCCAATGGCGAAGAAGCCTACTGCGAACCCACGAGCAACACGCGCTGCGAGGGTTGCGCCTACACCAGAGCCAACACCTGCTGCTGCACCAAAAAGAGCAACTCGCGCCCGCAAGGCTGTCGAGTTTGCTGTTGTCGAGGAGCCTGTTGTAGTCGACGGGGCCCCCAAGCCCACCGCCACTCGAGCACGCAAGGCTCCCGCAAAGAAGGCGCCCACACCACAAATCGAGGAGCCTGTCGTCGCCGCCGAGGCAGCCCCCAAGCCAACTTCTCGAGCACGCAAGGCGCCGATTAAGAAGCCAATAGTCACAAAGCCTGTCGAAGAAGCAGACACCCAAGATGACATCGTGGTCGAAGCAGCTAAACCAGCTGCTCGTGCGCGCAAAGCACCAGTACCAAAGGCTCCAGCATTAGTGGCCTCCAGCAGAGCTACACGCGGTCGCAACGTTGCTGCTGCGCCGGAGACGTCACCTCTCAAAGCGCCTGCCCGCAAGCCTGTAAAAAAGGCAGCGGTCACCGCTGTGAAGCCAGCACCAGAGCCAAAACCAGTCGTCGCAGAAGCTGCTTCAGAACCGACTGTTGCGCCTGCTGAGCCAGAGCAAATCGAGGAGCCCTTCTCGCAGTACCCCGACTACCCGTCGACTCCTGCGCACATTGCTGCTCCTCTTACATCGAAGCAGGCCATGGCAGAGCTCCCACAATATCCCACGACGCCAGCACATATTCAGGCACCGATTAGCACAAAGGCTGCATTCGCTGAAATGCCCGGCTACCCCAATACGCCTGCCCATATTGTAGCGCCCCTTTCCAACAAAGATGCCTTGGCTGAAATGCCAGGCTACCCGAAGACTCCGTCTCACATCGCTGCGCCCATCACTAACGCGGCAGCCATGAAGGAGCTTCCAGATTACCCCAAGACGCCCGCGCACATCACCGCGCTCATGGAGAGGAAGGCAGAATTGGATGCGATGCCTGACTACCCCAAAACCCCGGCGCACATCAAGGCACCGATGACTTCTAAAGAGGCTCTGGCTGAGCTCCCTGGTTACCCCAAGACGCCGGCACACATTGTTGCACCAGTAAAGGAGGCTTCTCCAGTGTACACTGCCTCTTTGGAGCGCGCTGTAATCACAGAGGAGACGATTATCTCAGATGACTTTACAGCATCTCAGGATACTGCTACTCAAGAAATCGCTGTTATGACGGAAGACGTAGTGGTGACGGAAGAGGTCGTTGTGGCAGAAGACGTGATTGCAACAGAAGTTGTAGCAACTACAGACGCATGTTCTACAGAAAACGAGGTCCCAACTGAAGATGTGGTAATCGCTCAAGAAGTTGTCACCTCAGCTCGCGAAACCTCGCCAGCTCAGATTGTCCACACAGAACAAGCCGAACCTTCCACAGATGTTGAGACAAAAACTGTCGAATCTACGCCACGGGCCGCTACACCAGTACATGCTCCTTCACCATCAGCGGCTACTTCTCCAGTAAATGCCACTTTTGTGCATGATGCATCGCCAATACCTGTAGTCGCCAGCTCGTCACACGTTGCTAGTCCAGTCCAGACTGTGACTCCTGTGGCTGCCAGTCCAGCGAATACAAAGAGTCCGGCGACTCATACTCCTGTCATGGACGAGTTGCCAGTCGAAAGACCTGCCACGCCGGTCCATATGGAGGCGTCCACAACCACACGAGAGGTATTGGCGGAACTACCTATTTGCCCTCAAACTCCCCCACGCGTTGCAGCAGATGCAGCCCATGAGCAGACTGCTGATGAGCAATTTGATACTCCACACACACCTGAGCAGCTCGTCGCCACTCCAGATAATCAAGACGAACTTGACGAGTCACTGCTTTTCCCAACCACACCAGCACAGGCGCTCGAGGCCGCTATTCAACAGGAGATCCGAGCATCTGTCAAGAAACAGACACCCTCTCCTCTGCAATTCAAGTTTTCAGCCAGGAAGCCAGTGCCTTCTTTACAGTTTCCCGGTCAAGGAGCTGTTTCCTTCGAAATCAAGAATCAGAACTCTATGGAATGCGATAGCGACAGTGCATCTGAGACGACGGATGATGCTCACTTCTCACCCGTACAAATTGCGCCTCTGCAGCTCGCGCCTCCAAAGCTTGCCGCCACTTTCTCCGCCCCTAGGCTCACATCGCCCACAAAGTCCGCTTTACGATCGCCCCAGAAGTCTTCCCTTCGATCGCCTCAGAAGTTCAGTGCAAAGACACCAAAGAAGGCCGTGAAGTGGGACGACAAGGAGGAAGAGAGTCATGATCTGCTACATGGTGGCCCGCTTCGGGGAATGACATTTTATGTCGATGTCACCTCCAACGGCAAAGACCAAAGCTTCCTCTTCACTGGCTTGCTTGAGGATCTCGGTGCAAAGGTATTGAAGGAATGGACTACTGCTAGTCTCAGTCACGTCCTGTTCAAGGAGGGCAGTGTTTCCACACTAGAGAATGTGCTCGCCACCAAGGGAGCTGTCAAGTGTGTCAACATTGGCTTCGTGCTTGACTCGGAGACCCATGGGAAGCGCATGGATGAGAACTCGTACCTGGTCGACCTCGCGCCTGCAATGCCGCCAACACCCAAGGCCAAGACCGTTGCCACGCCCGCCAAAACCCCCTCACGATACGCTGTCCCACCTACTCCGGTGGTCAAGAACACCCCTACTACGCCCACTAGCTCTGAATTCGACCGCACCTTTGACGAGGATAAGGAGAACTCGGAACTGGGCATCTACTTTGACAACGCGGGCGAGATGCAAATCCAGACTTTGCCGCAGAAGAAGACAAACTACCTCTTTGCCAGATCGCCCATCAAGACACCTTCAAAGTTGAAGTGGCTGCAGGGCACGGCACCCACGAGGCCGTTCTCGACGACCAAGAAGCGCAGTGCTGAGTCGGCATTTGCAGACATCACCCTGGCGCCCCCGAAGAAGTTGCGCTTCTTCTAGTTATGATTATCGCACTTTTGGAGTTGCAAGAGATTTTGAAAATCATGGATGCATGGATGGAGAAGTGGTGTTTGGAGTGTTTTTGATATTTTGGTACTCGCCATCCCTTCGTGAATCACTGCATACTTTATTCCTGTTTTGTCATCGCGGCTTGAGAGAACCTTATTGCGTTGTAGCCGCCCTCTCCGGGGCTGGCTCCCTTTGGGATTCTCAAAACAGCCAGGTGAAGAGCTGGATTGAACAAGGCAGTGATTGTGGATTGTGGATTGTGAATTGTCTGTCTTGTTTTGCTTTCAAGGGTGGGCATTTGGATGGGATGGATACGTCGCATGGATGGTACTGTAGGATTGACAGTAGGATATGGTGTTTTTGCAAGTTTTGATGATGTGCACCTGAGTGCTGTCATATAGATTCAATGGATATTATCATTTGATTACTGTTCTTTTGTGCTTTGATGATGCGTTGACACGTTCTGGCTCCTAATCTTGGATGTAGTGGTGGTTTCTTTCCTACTAATGTTCCAATATGCGTGTCTCCAAACACTACAGCTTCCCCAAACACTACAGCGTCCAAGTAGCTCACCACATGCGGTAAATTTACAGCCTTCCTTACCGACCAGAAGCAACCGATGTGCAGTGTTGACCGTGTCCTGAGTCTGCAAGATGCGGAAACATTATGCAAGAGCTGCATGGGGGGTTAAGCGTACGTGACGGCTGAGCTCGGGGTCGCTTAGTCAGCAGCCACTGCCGCTAGGCGGCTCGACATGACCGTCACTCAGTCTGGAGGCCAAACAAGACCGTCACGCTATCAACACACACTTGCCTCCAAACATAGCTTATCTCGCCCTTTACAAGCTCGCCCTCTTGATCCCAGCCACGGACGCCACACTTGAAGCAACAGCCACACGACGACCCCGCCACCATGTCTAGCGGAGAGGTGCTGAAGGCGGACAAGGACTTCACCAAGGAAGTCGATGCGGCGATTCCAGAGGCCGAGAAGCTTGGAAGTGTATGCGCGATGCTCTCCAGATAGGCGCGGAGCTAACGGTGAAGGCACAGACGGACGCACAAGGCGCCATTGACAAGCTGCTCCCCGTCGAGAAGCAGACCCGCCAGGTATGCGAGCGCCTGCCATTTGTAGGCCAAGGCCACGTTGCTCACTGAAGACAAAGGCCTCGGATCTCGCGTCGACGTCCCGCATCCTCGTCGCCATTGTCACAATAGCCAAGCGCGCAAACGACTGGAACCTGCTGAACGAGCAAGTCCTCCTGCTCTCCAAGAAGCATGGCCAGCTCAAACAGGCCATTACCAAGATGGTGCAGACGGTCATGGAGTTCCTGCCAGATATCAAGAACCTCGAGACGAAGCTGTCGGTCATCGAGACGCTCCGCACAGTGACGGAGGGCAAGGTGAGAGCTGCTTATGTGCTGGTATGCTGGCATGTCGCAGCGGGCGATGCTGACATGGACGGCAGATCTTTGTCGAAGTCGAGCGCGCTCGCATTACCCGGATACTCTCCGACATCAAGAAGGAGCAGGGCGACATCAACGCCGCGACCGACATCCTCTGCGAACTGCAGGTCGAGACATTCGGCTCCATGACGCGACGCGAGAAGACCGAGTTCATCCTACAGCAAGTGTCGCTGTGCATACAGAAGGGCGACTGGACACAAGCCGGCATCCTGAGCAGGAAGATTGGCACAAAGTACTTCCAGCGGAGGCCGAAGAAGTCGCCCGAGCAGCTGGAGAAGGAGCAGAAGGAGCGCGAGGAGAAGGAGAAGAACCGCAGCGTCGATGACCCGCCCGTGGAGCCTGCGGATGATGTCACCGACCTGAAGCTCAAGTACTACGAGCAGCAGATTACTCTGGCCAAGCACGACAACAAGTACCTCGACGCGTGCAAACACTACCGGCAGGTGCTGGACACGGAGGCTGTCGAGGAAGACCCCGAGAAGCTTCAAGCAGTATGTTGTTGTGTGTAGCTCCACTCCAACGGCAGTTCTAACACGTGCAACTAGATCCTCCAGCGTGT
This sequence comes from Mycocentrospora acerina, assembly GCA_022701365.1. Classification (NCBI taxonomy): domain Eukaryota; kingdom Fungi; phylum Ascomycota; class Dothideomycetes; order Pleosporales; genus Mycocentrospora; species Mycocentrospora acerina. The sequence continues at coordinate 275,809 of JAKUHH010000250.1, read as the reverse complement.
CATCTACTTCATCATCCTCGCACCATACGACAACGAGCAGTCGGATCTCATCCACCGCATCCAGCGAGACGCGCGCAACTCGCGGATCCCACAAGACGCACAACTGGTGAAGCTGTTCACAGTACCGGAGCTGATGAGGTGGCCCATGGTCTCCAAGCAGTTTGGACCTCACCTGACAGAGACGGATGTGTTTGATGCGGAAAAGGACGACTCGGACGACCCCAAGGCATTCACGAGGTGGCAGGATCTGCGAAAGCGAGTGATTGAGCACAACGTGCGCGTCGTTGCCAAGTACTACACGCGTATCCAGATCCCGCGGTTGACGGAGCTGCTGGATCTGACCGAGGACGAGACGGAGAAGTACATTAGCGAGTTGGTGACGGCCAAGACGATATTTGCCAAGATTGACCGACCCGCGCGCGTAGTCACCTTTTCGAAGCCGAGAGATGCGGATGATGTGCTCAATGAATGGAGCGGAAACATGAAGAGCCTGTTGGGCTTGCTCGAGCGCATCGACCACCTCATCACCAAGGAGGAGATGATGGCGCGCATCCAGCCCACCAAGGTGGACAAGAGCAAGGCGGTCAAGGGCAAGGCGAAATGAGGGCGGGTGGGGATCAAGGTGACGAAGTTAAGAAGAAGAAGAAGGAATCATGATGAGGCTAGATGGATAAATGAGCGAGACTTTTTTTTTAATACACTATAAGTGGCTCAGCGCATGCACTGCGCATGTAAAATAGACGTCTAAGCAAAAGCTGGGTTCGTTTGTGTACATGTTTGTGCTGATGTCGTGTTTGTGATGTCTCTGTCTATGTTCATATCTAACTACGTCCAGTCTACATTCATGTCCATGTCCATGTTCACGTCTACATCTATATCTATATCTTCATCTACATCTTACTCCCTCTAAACCGTGTAAACGCCTCGCTCCCAAAATGATGCTGTTGCTGCTGCTGCTGCCGATATGACTCGGGCAAGTCTGATTGTCAAAACGGAACATCCATGTCCTCTACACTCTCCTCGTGTTTATTCTTCCCCTCCTTGTCCTTGTTCGCCTCGGCATCGTGCACAACCTCCTTGATGAAGCCAACCAGCGCATTCACACAGGCCTTTTGCGTGCTCGGCAGGAAATGGCCGCCGGGGTGGTACACGACGTACTTGCTGTCGTTGTCCCGGCCGGCATGGGCATGCACACAGGCCCTCACGAGCGCTAGACTGCGCTCCTCGGTGACGACGACGTCCTGCGTCCCGAGGAAATGCAGCATCGGGGTGGCGATTTGGGGCGTGTAGAATGCAGCGTAGGGGTTTTGGCCCGTGGCCGCGAAGCCAGAGTAGCTGACTGCGAATTTTAGCGGGGGGTGGATCATCTCCCTGGTCTCTTCTGTGGCCGTGTCGCCATCACTGCCTGTGAGGAACGACGACGGAAACGGCATGCCGCCTTTTGCTTCCTGCGCGGCAAAGGCGTCGCGCCGCTGCGGTTCCAGCAGCGATGCTAGCATGCCGGCCATGGCGCCGCCCTGGGAGAAGCCCACGACGCCGTCAAAGGGGCCTTCTGTCTTGAGGACGTGGGCAATGTGCGCGAGCCCCTTGTCGAGGCCATCGTAGGTATATGGCTCCTTGTCTGCGGAGCCCTTGCGACGCCACCAGGCCCACGCGTCGGGCTCTTCCTTCTCGCCGTCGCTGGCGGCGGGGGTGTCAAGCTGCCAGGGGACGTCGGCGGGGGTGAGGCGGAGGGGCGCGGTGGGGAAGTGGAGCGAGATTCCGGCGGGGAAGGCTTTCTGGAGGGTTTTGCGCAGGGCGCCGGTTTTGGCTTGGAAGAGCGGGCCTGATTGCGTGTAGCCGTGGAGGAAGAGGATGTTTAGTGGGCGGGTTGGTGGTGGCGCGGCGGACATGATGTGCTGGAGGAGGGATTGTGGCAGGATTCGGGCGAGGGCGGGGAACATGAACGGGGGGGAAGATGTTGGAGGTGGCGGCAGCGGTGGTGGTGTTGGTCGTGGACGATGGAGGTGGGTAGACGGCGTATGGAAGATGAGGTCATGCTTTGCAGAGGGAAGGTTTACGCGACCATCTTCATCTTTCACTCCCCTTGTCTCATTCTCTCTTTTCTTTCTCAATGTGCAGTGTTGGTGCGTTTGATATTGCTTGTTCAAGTGCCTCTCTGACCTGCTTGTTTGATTGCATTTCCAATCTTCTTGTTTGATTGCATCTCCAATCTTCTTGTTTGATTGCATCTCCAACCTGCTTATTTACTTGCTTCTCTAAACTGCTTGTTCAAACGCATCTCCGAAGTGCTTGTTCAAATGAATCTCTGAACTGCTTGCGCCAATCCAGTCGAGACATCACAAACATCGTTGAGGGTGGATGCGCAATTCAAGTCGAGGATGTTGTGAACAGAATGACTGCACGTGCTGTTTACAAACAACAGTCAGACGGCACAGAGCACGTGATTGTAGGTTGAATGCGCCATATCCAGCGCCTCACTCTTGAACTTTGGACTTTGAGCTTTGAGCTTCGAGCTTCAGCCCTCAGACCTCAAATTTTGCCAGGTTTAATTCCCGCACGAGCGACTGCACGCCAGCTCTGAACTATCCTCAATCTCTCCCAATTTGCGACAGCAAATCATAATGTCGGCTTGACTTGGTTCCGTGACCCCGTCGACTAACACTACATCTGCACTGCCACATGACTATCTACAAGGGTGCGTCGTCCGCTCGGAGTTTCCGAGTATGAAAATGCAAATGCCGCGCGTGTTTGCAAAAAAGCATCAGCCCTGGTCTAATCTCGAGCGGCTTTATCGGGCATGGATACCGGACAAACCGGATCACCCCAGGGAAGGGGCAGACGGCAGACGGCAGGTAGTGAACTGCGGACTGCGGACTGAGGAATGCGGAGCGCCGTGCTGCAGCATTTGAGATACGGTCTTGGTCGGGGTGAGTATTTGATAGAGCTTACCCACCCCTGCGACGCTGAAACGAGCTGACTGTGGTCAACAGAATAGGCAGCTATCAATGAACAAGGCCAGCACTTCAATAAGAACTTGCATGTGAAATTCGCAAGTATGGACACATTTGGAACACCCACCACTACTGGATACTGTGGATTGTGAACAACACAGTTTTTTTGTAATTATGCGAGGTTCTTCCGAGAGAGTCGCCGCACCGCTTATTGGCGCAATCACAAGACCTTATTCAGCCCGGGGCCATGGCTCGTAACATAGGTAGACCATATATTGACTTTTTGTATTTGAACGTTGCGCACGATGCTACGGTAACATGGCACCCGGGATTTAAATTCAAGACGTCGCTGCGTAGCCGTACTCGCACTCGCGATACAGGTGAAATGGATTGTGGCGTGTGTGATATTTAATTCAAGGGTGGGGCTTCCACGGTAGCCGTTACTTTTTGATAGAAATCTCTTGAAGACATGCAGCACTAGCTAGGCGTACAGCGTACTTACTCGTTGCGACAACTGTGGCTTTCGTCCAGAACATGGAGACAGCATAGTCCCTTGCTACCTACAACATGTGCATGTGGGCTGTTAGGGAGATGGGTCTAGGCGCGCCACACAAGTTGTGGCCCTCTGTCAAGCCACAATGCCTTTGCCTTTGCCTTTGCCTACCTATACTTATCTGATCAGAAGCCAGCACGCTCACCGGGGATGTATGGTAGCCGCGGGAGCCCAGACTATCTGTTCGGCTGCAGACAGCGCTTCAAGAAGTCACAATCTGGAGCTGAGCTGAGCTCAAGTTTAAATTTGGATTTGAACTCGAGGTCGGCGAGGAAAGGCGTACGCTACCGCTCTACCGGGTGTGCGTGTCCTTTGTATGAATAATCCCGCAGTCGCAGAGAAAGGAAGACGATGGAGAGAGAGAGAATGTGTGTATGTGTGTCTTGGTGCATGCTAGAGGTCTGCAGGGTTCTCGTCCAAGGCGGTGTTTGATGGGGCTGGGCATTGTTGTGCTCAACCCAGCACCCACAGATTGTAAAGGATTGATGGCCTCCAAGGCTCCAGCCCGTGTCTCCAACGGCGACGAGTTTCAACCTACCTAGCCCTGATACGAATGCGGGGAAGTTAGCCAGTCAAGTTCAGGGTTTCCTCAGGCAAAGGGCTTTCTGTGCTGCGCTGTGCTGCACAGTCAAGCAGACAGAGCTGGACCCCTCTGAGGTTCTAGACCTCAATCGCTGCTCGGTCCGGCCCGCGGTAGCAGCAACGTTGGACGACAAGAGGCCTGGATCTGAGCGGATGAGGAGTCTGACGAACAGGCGAGTGGCCCGTGGTCCAGAGTCGTTTGGTGAGATGGCAATGGCAGGCTGGCGTGGCAGGCGACGTGGAAGTGGTGGTTGCTGGGTGTTGGGACACGACGGACGATGCTCGGTGACCGGAAGGCCAGGGAGCGCGAACACGCTGGCAGTCTTGGGCGAGGTTTCCATTATCAGTTCCCCCAAGGCAGCCCAACCACGGGCTTGGGACGGTGGAGAGATTTGTGCAGGCCAACACGCGGCCAAGGGCGCAGATTGATAGGTGGCCAGGGGGCGCAGTGCAGCGCAGCGCAGTGCAGTGTAGTGCAGTGCCTTGGCCGGTTAATCAGTCAGTCAGTCGGTCGGTTAATCAGTCAGTTAATCAGCCCGTTGGTTAGTTAGTAGGTCCATCAAAGAAATCAGTCAGCGGTAATAACCGTATTCTGTGCGATCGACACCTTCACCCAAACTTGGGGCTGTTCGCAGACCTTGGCGTGGTCGGCCGAGCAGGAGGGCGCAGTTTCAGTCAGAGACAGCATCGCACTTTATTTCCCGCGACACTGCTGTCTCGGTGCCATGGACAGGCCGCTGCTGTTCGTCCCTCGCCAGCGACGTGCCACTTGGAGGCTGTGGCTGGGCAGCCCGGGGCCTTGCTCGACGGTGGCTGTCGATCGCCGCCCATGCAAGCCAATCTGTTTAGGTTTGGCGGGCTGGCTGGGCGCTTAGGTGAATCTTTGGGCGCATGAGCTGCGTTGCGTTGCGGACCAAGTCCAGGCCAATCAGCGTCGCCAACACCCGCCTGCCTTGCGACTGGCTGGCCGTATTTGAATCGGCGATGCGTATGGGTATCGCTCTAATGTTATAATGCTCGGCTTGCTCGGTCTCGAAAAGGACGCTACATCGACGCTGCAATCATCCCTCTCCGTCCCGTTCGCGATCCACAAGTACTATCACGATTCTACTGCGCCCGCTCAGCATTACCTGACGCATACCATGAACGCCGATCAAACACATATCACAGACTCTGTCTGCTACTTTTCCATACCCTTACTCCAACCACAACCACAACCAAACTCACATTTTTCTTGCGAGACACCAAGCACATCACCCATTTTTGACTACACGCCCTTGACAACGCCCGACCCTCTCCATCCACTGTTGGCCTTTCGATCCTCACCTGAGCCCATGCCGAGCCCTGTCGACGCCTCGCGTCTTCTCCAACTGCAAACAAACGCTGCCCACCGTCCATCTACCGCCCCACTTCAGTCCATGTCTTCTTCTTCTTCCTCCAGCAGCTCTTCCTCCAACTCTAGTTCAAGCATGAATTCGCCAAGGACCAGCATCTCCTCTTCATCACCACCATGCTGCTGCCGCTGCCGCCGCGAGTATGGCCATTCTTCAGTGATTCAGTTTGGCACCAACCTCTACTACTGCGGACACTGTGCCAAAATGACCGGCTATAGTGTTGGATGAAGAATGCCACCAACATAACAATTCGGACTTAGCAGCGTATACATACAAACTGCCTGCCACTCGACCAAAAACCGAGTTACCACGACATTTTCCCGGACAGAGCCACGCCGATTACGTCCACACAAGGACATGAGTTGTTTGCTATTGTCCGTTTCGAGCCAATTTCCGAGTCACGACTATGGTATCCAGAATTACCAACCCGACGACATGGGAGGAATAGCGTCCTGGTTTCATTTGTCTGCAGAGAACTCATATTGACGATGTATTGGAGGCGGAAGAAGCACAAGGAAAAGCTGGGTGGCATCGTAGGGGTGGAAGAGTCTAGCGAAAGCAGGTCTTCGCGATGGTCACGTCAAGACAGCTGGTCTGGTGATGATTTGATACTATGATACCCCGGTTAGGATAAACATGAAGAATTCAATTAGCTGTCGCATCTATACTCCATCTTTACACTTTGTCTCTCCTATATTCCATGTAACGCCTGGCTACCAACCGTGATACACTTTGCGCTTGGACGGCACGACTGCCAAACCTCGAATAACCAGCACGGTCCCTCGCCAAGCGATACAAACAGCTGCCCGACGATTTTCGGACTCCTCCCACCCCTACAATCAAATGGCGAAATAAAAGATCATCCCAATGAACAAAGCAATCACGCATGAGAAAGCGCAGGTCAATTCGCGTCAGAAGGATGCACAAAAGTAGCACAAACAGGTTATCCACGCGCTACCACTACCAACGCACCGTCATGCCTCCCCCCAAAAAACTCCGCAAACACGGTAATGCGCAAACCGCTGTACCAAAAGGCCATACTCTAAGCGACCCATACAAAAACAGCCTCTCCAGTAAGAAGCCAAAGTAAAGACATGCGCACGATTAAACGTGCCGCGGAGGAAAGACCCTGAGCTCTATACCCTTCACCATTTGAAGAGTCCCTAACCATGACGCCCGGCCCGCTCATGCGATTTCCTTTTCCCCCCTTCCCCCTTCCCCCTCCTGAATCTGCATCTTCGATGTTGGTCGAAAATCCCATGTCGATCATCGATCACGAGCCCCACTTGGAAAAAGCCAGTGCCGTGCTAGGCTGCACGGGGAGGGCATCGAGCGATCTGTAGTCTCAGGCATGGCTTGTTTCTAGCAAAACAGTACTAACGTAACGGCTGCAGGGTCTGGTCATTGGGTAGGCCGGCGGGATTGCGTCGATGGGGGTTGAAGACTGCGATGGCAATGTTTAGTATGACGTATGGGTTTTGTGCTGGGCGCAGAAGACGTGTTGTATTCGCTTGGGGAGATTAGATTGGAATAGTCCCATTGGCTGGCACAGAATGCCATGCGGTCATGGGCACTGTCTACGCAGTGTTTGTGCCTGGCGAGGGCGTGTACTGGAAGTGTTTTGCCTGTGTGAATAGTGATCAGACACCTCTCTCTCGTCTGCCTGTGCTCTCGCAGTGTGCAAGGCTGCCTGCCGGCATTTACGAGCTTCTTGTTTCCTTGTTCCATCGACAAACGGCCATGTCGGCCGTTTGTTTCACTCCAAGCCACAGCCTTGCGCGCGCGCTCCACCAGCATGGAGATCTAGCTTTCTGTATCTCCAGATTCTAGATTCCACGATTCGCATTGTCCTCCACCGCTCGCTCCCTGGCATCCATCCATCCTACTCATCTGCCGCCTGCCCACGGCTCCAATAGCAAAACACGCTAGAACCTCTTCCACGTACTCGGGCCTTCTCCGCCTGGCAAAAGCCTTATATACCGTAGCGTGCCCGCAGGTTTTCTCTCATCGCTCGATCTCTTCTTCCCCATCGGTGATCTCCCGACTAGTGGGCCCTGCCATCTACGATCTGAACTCCCGACATCTGGCGATCTGAACAACGGTCATGTACGACCGAAACGCCCCCCCTTTCCCCACTCCACGCACGGAAATAAGCCTACCGATAGAGAAGCAAAACGCCCAGTGCCTGATGTTGGAGGAACCTTTCGCATGCGGTATCTTTTTTTAAAGATTGCCTCCGCGGAGCACTGTCATGAGTAGCTTCACCGTACCACAGCACATGACACGTAGGTAGGTAGGTAGGTAGGTAGGTATGTATGTACACCAAGTCGGTATGTATGTAAACAAGTAGGTGAAGAGAATTGGAAGCGACAACATGCATGCACCTTCCTTCGCTCTCTTCCCTCCATACTACACCACAGCAGCAATCTCTTCCTATCCTATTCTCTCCTCTCCTTCCCTCCCCTTTCCTTTCCTCTCATCTCCCTCCCACATATCCCTTTGCTTGCACTCCAACCGCGGTCCGCACCACATCGCGTCGCGTCGCATCGCGTTGCATTGCACCATCCTCCCCCCCGCCTACCATACCATCCCACCCCATCCCCTCCCTCCCCTCCGATTGGCAGACGTCCACTTCGCACCAGTCTCAGCCAAGCCACACACACGCGCTACGCACGCAAGGCTGCATTTATCCCACTCCAATACTCAGCACGCGCATCGGGAAAATACATGTGCGATCTGTTCCATCTGCGGGAGGGCACGCACATGAGCACGGGACACCAGGGTGTGCGCCGGACAATTTTTCCTTCTTTGCCCTTTTTTTTTTTCCCTAAATTTTTTTCTTCCTCTCTTGCTATCTCCTTGGCCCCCTCCCCCCGGGTGAGCTAGCGAGGTAGCTATATGCATAGAGTGCATATGCTAGGAATACGAGGGCCGGGGACGGGAGAGATGTTGGGCGAATATGGCCGTGGCGGGATTACTGATCGCGAGAGATTTCGGGGGCGGTTGACGCGAGGGGGAGGTAGAGTGAATGTGGAAGGTGGGTAGTTGGATTGTCTTTTGAGATGTGGTGGGTAGGTAGGTAGGTATGTACGAGGTGGACTGGTTCTAGCAAAAAAACACTATCAGGGATTTGTTGATTGAATTTGAACAGGTTAGAGCAGAGCAGAGCAGAGCAGAGCAGAGCAGAGCAGAGCAGAGCAGAGCAGCTGGATAAATCAATATTATCAATCCATACAAACTTTTGCTCACAATCAATAAACACATCACACAGAGATGTATGAGAACATTTTTTCATAAGCAGATATATCCATCTATAACAGCTACTTTCTAGCATAACAACACATCTACGGCCACATGAAGCCATCAGCCAAGAACACCAAGTCGTTGGAGCCGGCAATGTCAAGCGGGTAGTCCTGCTGCTTCAGCCCTCTCCTCCACTGGCCCATCCTCCTGCTCAACACCTTGTCCTCAACCGTCAACTCCCTCTTGGCCATCTTCTTCTTGTATCCGCCCAGCTCGCCAGCAATGCAGTGGCTCTTGCCGCCCCACGTGGAGTCGGCAGCAGCCTTCCAGATGGAAGTCACGTCGACGGTCATTTGCTTGGTGTACAGGATCCTGCAGTCCGAAGGCTCGTACACGAAATGCAGCGGGGTGTTTGTCTCGTCGCCGTCGCGGATGCCGTCGCGGAAGTTGACGTTGATGGCGTTGCCAATGGTTGCGCGGTTGAAGACAACCTCGTCCCAGTACTCGTTGAGCTGGGTGGTGTTGAGCTGCGCGGCCTCCTCGGGGGTCGACGACAGGTTCTGCACTGTGTATTGGGCAAGAGACTGGATGTACGTCCACGGGAAGTTGTTTGTGCCCTTGACTCCACCCACGGCCTGTGTGATGCCTTTGCGGGGACGCCCACCGAGAGAGATGTACTTGACTCCCGCGCGCTGGCGCATCAGCTCGGAGAAGATGGTGCAGGTCGATGCGCAGTAGCCGTCGGTGACTACGACAATGTCTTCGGTGGCGAATGGCTGGGTGGTGTAGTTGCTCAGTGGGCCGTAGCCGTGAAGGTAGATGCCGCCCGAGTTGATTGGCAAAAGGACATCGGAAAGGTTCCAGCGGAAATGGTTGGTGAAGTTGTCGCCCTTTTGGTGAAGACCCGGACCGAACTTGGCGTCCCAGTCGGGGAAGTTCTTTCCGTCGGCATCGACGTCTGTCTGGTAGTTGAAGACTGAGGAAACGATGCCGTCGTTTAGGTCATACAGCGTTGCATTCTGCTCCTCGGTAACGAGTTCTCGCGGTAAGCCTTCAGCGGCCTCAGAGAACTTCTTGCCCAGGAGATCGGTAGTCTCAAACGCTCGGAATCGGTCAGTTGAGGCATGGTCAACATTGTTAGGGAACAGCAGTTTGTAGAGATCATAGCCCAACAAGATGGTGCCACCGCCGTTGGCCTGGACGTCGACAATCAGCTTCTTCTTGCCTGCAGCCTTTGCAGCAGCGAGGAACTTGGCAGCAGTATCCTGGAACTGGGTTTGTGCATCGATGCTCACAAAGGACGGAACAGAGAGAACAGCAACATCCGAGTACTCGTCTTCGAGGAAGTAGCCTCCAATGAGGTTATGTGCCTCCCGAAGGACTGGCGGTGGGTAGCCTGGAGCAGGGATCGAGGTGGTCGTAGCAGTTGCAGAAGCCAGGGCAGAAGATGTTGGTGTGGGTGTGGGTGTTGTGGAGTTGGATGGCGCTGGGTCCTCGGCCGCAGTGGGCTGGTTACCAGTGAACCACAACTGGTACAGGCTCTCTCCATCCGTAATGCCGTCGAATGGGATGAGGACCTTGGCGTAGTTGTCGTAAGTTCGAGTTGTGCCGTTCTCAAACTCGAGCTTGGTGGTAGCACCAGGGTAGATCTGGTGCACGCGTCAGTAATGGTTCCGAGCTGGCCGCCCAAGTAAGAGCCTCAGGAGCACTACTCACCCATTTTCCTCTTCCGCTTCCTGCGAATGTGCCGGTGCCTGCTCCAACAGGACCCAGCGACACAGTGGCTAACTCGTAGAACACGTTGTTATACAACGCATCTCGATCCTGAAGCGAGCCATATTGAGCCCAGTGCTCCAGAAACTCCTTTGCGTCCTGGCCATCAATCTTGGCAATCGGGGACGAGGTAAATGAAGAGTTACCGAGCGACTCTGCGAGAATGTCTGCGTATACGTAGGGTTTTGGGAGCGCCTTGCCATCTGCCGAGACAGAGACGAGAGGAACGGGACGCGCGTAGTTGAACACGGTGCCCACGACATCAGGAACATAGACGAAATGGCCATCGTGCGTGCTCTGAAGAAGAAGGTAGAGTTCGAATCCAAACTGCGACAAGTGAGCACGTGTTCTGCATTATGAATCTTTTTGCAGATTGCCTACCTCGAATTCGTTCTCGTATTTTGCACCAAGGACCTTTCCTCTGATCTTCTCGAGTCCGCCCCAGATGTCGACCGGTTCCTGGACCTTCTCCACGTACTCGGCTGGGGGATCCTTGAGCCAGACTGTGTTGCTCTGCCACCTGAAGTACGGGACAACACCGTCGACAAGCGCCAAAGCTGCGCTCTGGTTGAAGGGAATCGAGGTGATGCACTCGTACGCCAGCTGCGCAGGAACCCTGGGAACGGCTACGTTTTGCGTGGCGACAGCAGCGCCTACCTGCGCACAAGGGCTTGTCGCATTCTGCCGAGCATAAAGCTGCGGTTGGAATGGCGAAGACAAGGTGGCAGAGGCGAGGGACAGACCCGCGATGGTTCGAAGGTATCGAGCCATTGTTGCGCAAACCTCACAACGGCACAGATGCAAAGGGCAGTGCTGGTCTTTCGTCTAGAGCTTGCCACTCCTTATATATATACATATTTAATTTACAGTTCACCGCGGACACGGTGCTTTAGGCAAGCTTTTGTGATGGTCATCATAGCTGCAGTATCCTAGCAGACAACCCAGTCCAGCAAGGCGAACCATTTGTTGCAGCAAATGGGATCCAACTTGCTTAGTGGCGACTACAATATCGTCAAACGGAGCCATGCAGGTGCTCTGCTCGAATAGGCAGTTGAGTGTTTTGCGGTGACGATCACAGCCAGGGTGTTGCTATCGCTTGCTACACGCATCTTGAGAACGGAGGCTGTGCAGTGGAATGAGAGCGTGCATAATCAAATGCTGAAGACGTTGTAAAAGTGACAATCCAAGACAATAAAGGCATGCGAAAGAAGTCTATACATAATGCTGTAAGTACTTGCAATATGCGCAGTTCGAAGCTTTGTGGAGAGGAAAAAGCTTGTCCAAGCTTTCACCCGTCCCACCAAGCTATGCCAGAGAGGGAAGGAGCCCAAACCATGAGCCGCACCAACATACAACCGTTATCGATGACCTGATTCCGGCTGCCGAGCTCGCAATGGTCTCTTCGTGACGAGGACCGTGTCGTAGGAAAACAGCTTACGAGAAAGAGCCAAGGTGTCGGGAATATCTCGGGAGATTCTGCCGGTTCTGGGAATATTTATATGCTTACCATGTACGGATGCCCTTTGTAAATGCAGTCAGTCTTCACAGTACACAGCAGAGTATGGAGGATCCATGTGGCTGTGGGCCTGAACACACTCCACTGTTCGTCGATTTACTGTCTACACTCAAAGATGGTATAAATTAGTATACCAGTAGGTGTAAACCAAAGGAAAACAATGTAAAGTTGAATTTGAAGGCAGCGCATCGGCACATGAGCGTCCCACAAAAGAAGAAATTCATCTTCTAATCTTCCTGGGGAAAACCGTCGAACATATACTTTACAGGGTGGCTGAAGGCGGGGTGGTGGGGATCTAAATTCGGACATTCTCCGCGGGCAACGGTATACCCAATGTGGAAATCCCACTGATGCCCATGTGCTTCCCCGCAATACAGCTACGCCTGTAAAGCTCAAACTCACTTGGAGGAAAATTCATGGCCAGGCATTGTGTAAGACGCGTCAGATGATTCGGCAACTTGGTAGAGAGTCTGATTTAAATACCATGATGGCGCCGCCTCACGGAAATGACCCTCGTGTGTTTCTTTTCTCAATTCTTCTTGCCCATAGCAACGTGTTTGGGTACCCATCAGCTCTAAAAGTTCTTTTATAACGAAGCTCTACAACTGCTCGGAAAATTCACAATGGCATCGACACATGGACTCCCAGAGTTTAGTCTGAAGAATAAAGTAGTCCTGGTATCTGGCGCGGCTCGAGGTCTTGGTCTGACACAAGCGGAGGCATTGTTAGAGGCTGGGGCAAGAGGTATGAACATACCCTAGTTCATCAGAGTACCGTGTTGTATGCATGACCTTACGAGTGTATAGTGTATGCTTTGGACAGACTGCCTGAACCCTCACCCGACTTCCACACTATTGCCGAACGAGCCAAGAGCGAGCTAGGCACGTCACTGGAATACCGACAGATTGATGTACGAGATGTGAAGAATCTCCACAAGATTGTTGAGGAGATTGCAGACAAGGAGGGCAGAATGGACGGACTCATTGCGGCTGCTGGCATTCAGCAAGAGACTCCAGCGCTCGAATACACTGCCGAGGACGCCAACCGCATGTTTGAAGTGAACATTACAGGTGTGATGATGACTGCTCAAGCGGTTGCAAAGCAGATGATTAGATTTGGCAGCGGTGGGAGTCTGGTCTTCATCGCCAGCATGTCTGGCACAGTTGCCAACAGAGTATGCAATCTTGGAATGCTTGTGGATGTCATACATACTAACATCTGCAAAAGGGCCTCATTTGCTCGGCGTACAATACATCAAAGGCTGGAGTGATCCAGCTTGGTCGAAACCTGGCATCCGAATGGGGCCAATACAACATAAGAGTCAACACCATCTCGCCAGGGTACATTGTCACGCAGATGGTGGAGGAGCTGTTCAAGCAGTATCCAGAGCGTCGAGACGAGTGGCCCAAGCAAAATATGCTGGGCCGTCTCTCTGCCCCCAAGGAATACAGAGGCGCTGCAGTGTTTCTGATTAGCGATGCTAGTTCGTTTATGACGGGGTCGGATTTGAGGATAGACGGTGGCCATTGCGCGTGGTGAGCAGGAAGCTTGGGATGGTTTTTCTTTTTGCATAATCACAACGAGCAAATGATGCATTCAGCTACAATGTGCGTCCACTGGTGTATGTAGTCGACGAGAAGCTGCAAAGACGGAGTTGTGACGTGAATGGGGAAGATGAGTCAGCAGCTTTTTGGAGATGTGGAGGGCGCGTGCGACCTTGTTCCATAGTTGGTCGACGCGATTGACCGCACACAGCCTTGACGAGCATGTCACCACACGGGCAGCCGCGGTGCTGCTAGTACCCACTGCGCTGAGCTATCTCTACCTTCCCAAGCTGCCTCTGTGTGAGACATATTGGCCCTGGCCAGTTGTCGAGGTCAGCTGACTGAGCTTCTCGCACTCTGCGATGCCGAGCTCGACGCCGTCGTCTGTCTCCCGCTACCGCCCCGCCGTCCTCGTATTGACTGGAGCTGCGGCGGCATACACAGCGTACCTCATATACAACACCCTGCAGCATGCTCCCAACGATGGCTTGCACCGAAGCAACGCGATCCGTCGCCCAAATGCGCGCCAACGTCGAGGGGCGTCCCAGGCAGCGCACCTCCTCGCCCGTCTAGAGCGAGACCTGCCGCCCTTGGGCGAATATACAATGTTTGGCGCTGCCCTTACCATAGATCCCTACAATGTACCGCCAGCAGCTGAGCTTCGAGACTTGATCACCCAATTGGATCCAAGTGCTGGTCCTGAGACTGTCGAATCCTCAATTACTGGCTTGTACGACGAGTTCCTGAACCGTCTACTTGCATATCTTTTCCCCAGCCGAGCGCTCTCTTCAGCAGAGAAGACTGCTATTGAAAGGTGGCTTGGCGACCGGGCCCCAGATTCTGGCGCGGTCGATCGCGCAGCAGAGCGACATGCGAGGACTGTGTCTCAGGGCGAGACTCCTGCTGTTAACCGTGCCGAGAGTGTTGCGCCTACAGAGTTGTCGTGGGCAAGCGATGAGGACGCTGAGGGTGATGCCATCGACCAAGATGACCAGACGCTCCAGCGCACCCTATATCATATTGCCGAACACAGAGCCAAGCAGGAGGGCGTAATCCATCGAGGTATTACCTGCAATGGCTGCGATGAGAAGCCGTAAGCAACTGTCCATGATGAAATTATTTGCGGAAGAGAAGCTGACTCTGTATCCCATCATCAGAATACGTGGTGTCAGATGGCACTGTGCCAACTGTGTCGACTTCGACCTTTGTTCCAACTGCGAAGCTACCAACTCTCATCTCAAAACTCACATATTTTACAAGATTCGTGTGCCCGCGCCTTATCTAGCCATGCCCAAACAGACACCGCTCTACCCTGGCAAGCCACACATGATGAGCCCATCCATCGACTCTTTGATAAAAAAACGTCTCGTTATGGAGACAAGGATGGAGGCAGAGGAGATTGAGGCTCTCTGGGATCAGTTCACCTGCCTTGCGGGGACAGAATGGACCGCCGACTCGTATGCTATCGGTTGGGCAATTGACAGAAGCGCCTTCAATCACGCATTTGTTCCTCGCTACAGCAGCTTTATCCCTGCACCGAACCTAATTTATGACCGCATTTTTGCCTATTACGACACTGACAAGAACGGGCTTATTGGGTTTGATGAGTGGATCAAAGGACTGGATGGGATGCACGCCACGGACAACACCACCAGGGCCAGAATCGTTTTCAACGGATATGACATAGACGGAGATGGCTACATTTCACGAAAAGACATACTACGTATCTTTAGAGCTTATTACGCCATCGAGAAGGAAGCAGCCCGAAACTATGTTGCAGAGATTACAGAGGAGCTTTCTGTTAGGAACGCCCTTGACACGATACGTTCCAGTCAGCCATTGGGCTCTGCATTTCCAGCAAACAGCTCGTTCGCCAGGCATTCCGACAACTCTCGCCTGCAGAGTAAGCAACAAGACGAGGAGTCTGATGACACACTGCCAGTCCTTTACGACGAGAACCATGATATTGCAGACCGCGATGCAATGCTGAGGGCCACTGATATTCATAACATGATACCTGGAGAGATGTCTCAGAGCGAACAAGACCGTATAGTGACGAACAGATGGGCTCGGAGGCAGTACTATGTCGACGAAGAAGAGGGACTTTCAAGACCCCAAGGCGCAGAAGATTCACGCCTAGCTCGCGATGCATCAGCCGACGAAGCGGAGCTGACGGGAGACTCCGAGGATCATCCAACCCAGGAGACTGAGCGACCTAGATGGTCGAGATCGTCATCACGAGTTCGATTCCAAGACGACGTCGACGTTGAGACGCGATCAAATGCTTCGACATCATCGAGACCTGTAGGTGAGCGATGGGGCGGCTACGAGGTCCCAGAGCCTGAAAAGGATTTGGGTAAGGAAGTTCTATATCAAATCACGCAGCAAGGATTCAATGAGCTACTCAACCCCATCTTCCGGGAGAAAGAAGACAATGCAATGGACGCCTATGGAACCCGGAACGAGCGCCGCAAACATGTTGCTGATATCGACAAAGCAGTCGACTTGTTCAAAGCATACAGGTCTCTGAACAAACGTATCTGCCAAGTTGGGATTTTTCGATTCATTAAATGCTTCATTGACGAGTTTTGCAAAATCCTCAACGAAGGACGCGTCTTTGGCGAGAATGACGACATCGGGCATGCCTATGGCAGTTTCGAAAAGTTCTTCGAGGGAAGTCTCGATGTAAAACTTGACCGCGAAGCAGCCATAGATAGACTCGAGTTCGCTTACGCGGCTGTTGAAGCAAGGATCATGCACGCTCTGGATTCGACCACCAAGAACGACGAGTTCATCTGTGACGAAATATCTTTGTGGAATGCTTGGCTTTGCAGACACCGGTTTCAACAAGAACTATTGGGTATCGTCATTGACTGTATTGCTCAGCTAGGTTGGATTCCCACTCCAACCCCAGCTCAGACACAGCCTGAAGAGTCGAGGAGCGAAATTCACATCGCCCACAGCGACCCTACACTACCTCAGTTTCGGCCCAACTCTGTGACCGAGATCGAGACTTCACAAGCTATCTCCACCGGCTCTTTGAATAATACAGTCGATCCCCAAACAGCAAACGAGTCTTCGGGCAGTGATGGAGCACGTGTAAGCTTCTATCATGATTACGACGGTAGCGGGCAACTGGTAGCGGATCCCCAAGGTCCTTTCTTCACTTACATGACCACTGAAACGTACGAACCGAGTCTAGAGGAACAAATAGAGGTTTTAGAGGAAGCGGAAAACACAAACTCTGTACCCGCCGGCTCGTCATTAGATCCGCCAGCTCCAGAGGCTTCGACAATAGACATTGCTCCAGAGAGTTCGCTCGAACCCACTCCAACTACACCTGAATCAATCGCTACCATCAATATTCGAAACTATACCAATACGCCCGCCATCGGCCTCTTCGGTGTGACTACCATAAACGGCAGAAAAACGATCCATGCCATCACCAAAATAGTTATTCATTCCACCAATCCTTACCACCCGGAATTGTACCCTCAGGCACCGTTGGAACGTCACATTCGCCAAAGCGCCATGGATCCAGACTCGCCGCTCCACATCACTCTACTTGCCAGTCTCGAAGCTGTGGAGCAGGAGATTAGTGAAAGAAAGGGCAGCGGATTGCTCAACTTTGACGAGTTTGAGGCGCACATGAAAGAGGGAAGGTTGAGGTTTTTGGAGAGCTGGATGGATTGGGTGAGTTTTTGATGTGCATGTTGATGTTTCCGGAGTGCGTCTTGACCCTCTTGGGATAAAAGTGATGGTGTCTACAGTCTACACAGCGTGTGTACGTACGTATGTATTGAAGGAAGTGAACCGGCGAGGACGGATCTAGACTGACGATCTTGTTGCAGTTTCATAAAGGGCGCTTTGGCCTGCTTCCATTTGTATGATAGGTAATGAGGTAGGGATAGGCTGAGGGCATCACAAAAGCAAGCACGTACTTTTTTTTGGGTTTATTGAAACAATGTTCATCATGCCGGAATTTTCTCGTAGACGGAGTGTGTCGCTAGAGGATGACGAATGAACGAGAGCATACGTTTTTTATGCCTCATATCCCGTGGAATTCACAGTTTTTCCCAGGCTTTTCCCAGGCCATAACAATCCGACAGTAGGATTCAATTGAAAGACAATGTGAAGGTAGATCTATTGTCTTTGCAGTTGCACTAGATATTTCCTGGATACGAAATAAATGCACCATGTTGTGGGAGATGAGGCGTACAGCCAAGCATGTAATGTTAGCACGGAAGTGCCTCTCTAATCATTCACCGACTGTACGCCACATATGGTGCAAATGGTCACCGGACACTAACAATAGCACCGAATTCGAGGCTATACGTATCCGACAGAATCACTCTCAGACCCCATGGGGATCTTGCTCCCCCGCAAACCGCCAAGTAGCACCCCATGCGACCCACAATTGTTTTTCCGTCCAGTAGTCTGTCACTAGCCTAGCATTTAGGGTGCAAACACCCACGTCCGACAATAAACACACAGCAGTGGCGAGAATCAACGGGTTATCTCAAAAGCGAGCATCTCCCTCTTGCCCCCAGGTCTCGCCGATACTGCCACCGACCTTCCAATGATGTCGTGGAACACCTTGGGTATGGGGCCGTTCCAAGACGCGCCCTCGAGAGCTACGAGAGCCGAGGAAGGAAATATTTTAGAGACGGGGGGAGAAGAGCTTGGCCGGCATAATCTACAGTGAGATACGGTTCTTGGGTGCAGCGCAGACATTGATGAGTTTGTCCGTGGAAACAGAGGCTGGGAAATCAGTATAAGAGCTGGGAGTTTGCAACAAACCAGGATTATTTTCATCGCTGCAGTTTCAAACGGCGTAGATTGGCCATTATGAAATATTCCCTTGTCAATCTGGCGCTGGCCAGCACCGCACTCGCAGCGTCCAAGGTCTCTCTTCCCAATGGCTGGTTTACCATCCCGCCGGCCTCGAAAATCTCCTCGGGCTCATTCCACGGCCAGCCTCGATTCCTGACATGGATGGCCGACAGCCAGATCAAGCACGGTATTGAGCCTACTCACGCGTACACTGTGTCTGCGGTGCTCTCTGGCGTCAAACTTGCCTACGACCGCACCCACGACGCAAAATACGCCGAGTACATTGAAAAACATGCAAACACACAGCTCTACCCGGGCTGGACAGGTGAAATTCTGCTCTACAACAACAGCAACTCGATTGACGACATTCGATTTGGTCACACGTTTCTCGACATGTACAACATGACGGGTGGGGACAACATCTACAAGACGGCGGCGCAGACGCTGAGGAACCAAATTGACCGCACGGGGCGCACGCCCGACGGCGGGTTCTACCATCGCTACCCCGGATACATTGACCAGGTATGTTGAAGAATAGGTGACGAGTGAAGTGAGGGTGTTGAAGTGAATACACAAACTGACGCCAAACCAACCAGATGTGGCTCGACGGAATCTACATGCTCGACGTCTTCTACGCGCGGTGGACGTATGAATTCGAGCCTGGCAACACCACCGCATGGGACGACATTGCACTGCAGTTTGACCTCATCGATGCCGGCACAACCGTAGATCGCAACCGCACAAACGGGCTGCCTCTCCACGGCTTCGACGTCTCCAAGACGCAAGTCTGGGCTGATCCCATCACCGGCGCAGCACCCCACGTTTGGGGACGCGCAGTCGGATGGTACGTCTCCTACTCTTCTCTTCCACCGTACAATCCCATCCCATCCCATTCAGTCTCAACATCAACCCCAATCTATATCCAAAAAAAGAGAGAAAAATTGAAAATAAAACCCTCACAACTAACCCGCCAAACTAGGTACATCATGGCCCTCGTCGACACCCTCGACTACTTCCCCGCCCACCACCCGGGCCGCGCACGTCTCCTAACCTACCTCCACCGCCTCGCCGACGCCATCATCGCCGCCCAAGACCCCGTCTACAAAGGCTGGTATAACATCATGGACCCGGGCATGCAGTCCCGCCCAGGCAACTACATTGAAAGCTCCGGCTCCGCCATGTTCGTCTACGGCCTGTTCAAGAGCCTGCGCTTGGGGTATCTCGAGGGGAAAAAGTACGAGGCCGCGGCAACGAGTGGGTATGAGCTCATGACGGGGACGTTTGCGGAGAAGCGCGAGAGCGATGGGGCGCTGGTGTGGGGCTGGACGGTGCAGACGGGGAGTTTGAGCTCCAATGGCACGTTTGAGGTATGTTCTCCTTCTTTTTATCGTTGTTCGCCTGGGCCGGAAGGGTGATTTTATATGAGGATGTTACTAACGCGTGGGAAATGATTAGTACTACGCTAGCATGCCGCTGTTTGAAAACGATCTCAAGGGCGTCGCGCCGTTTCTCTTCTCCGCGTACGAGTACGAACTGTATATCGAGGGGAAGAACCGAAAGTAAAAAACATTGGTTCAATCTTAGATCCGTCGGTCGGTAGTCACGAGAAAGACAATGAATACGAGTACAATGTCACGAATAGATATTCAAATATTTAAAGATATAATAATATATATTCTTTCCAAACAACACAAGCTGAATTTTATTGTTTTCCCAACACCCTTCGACTTCCCTTCTCACGCTGAGCCCTGCAGCGGCTCTCCGTTCCCGCCCAGTGTCACCGTCTTGGTGACAATGTACTCCTCAATTCCCAACAGACTGCCTTCTCTCCCGAACCCGCTCTCCTTGACGCCTCCAAAGGGACTCGCCGCGTCGGAAATCAAGCCCGTGTTGACGCCCACCATGCCCACTTCAAGTGCCTCGGCAACCCTGTACACCCTCTGAATGTCCTTGCTGAAAAAGTATCCCGCGAGTCCAACGTCCGCAGAGTTGGCTAGCTCGACGACATCAGCCTCAGTGTCAAACTTGAACAGACCGGCAACGGGGCCAAATGTTTCTTCTTGGTGAAGCTGCATTTCTGCCGTCATGTCGCGGATGACTGTGGGCTGGAAGAAGTTTTCGCCGAGGTCGGGGCGTTTGTTGCCGCCTGCGAGCACCTTTCCGCCGAGCTTGATGGCGTCTTGCACGTGGGATTCGACCTTGTCAACGGCGCGGTCGTGGATGAGCGGGCCGTGGGTGACGCCCGTGTCGTAGCCGTGGCCGACGCTAAAGTTCTTGACCTTTTCGGCAAACTTTGTGGCAAAGTCGTCGTAGATGCCAGCCTGCACGTAGATTCTGTTGGCGCAGACGCAGGTTTGGCCCGAGGAGCGGAACTTGGAGGTGATGGCGCCGGCGACTGCGGCTTCGAGGTCGGCGTCGTCGAAGACGATGAAAGGTGCGTTGCCGCCGAGCTCAAAGGAGAGCTTCTTGAGTGTGCTGGATGATTGCTTCATGAGGAGCTTTCCCACGCCGGTGGAGCCAGTAAAGGAGACCTTCTTGACGGTCTTGCTGGTGGTGATTGTCTCGCCAACCTCGGGGGTGTTCTTGAGTGCGGTGACAAAGTTGATGACGCCCTTGGGAATGCCCGCTCGGTGCGCAAGCTCAGCCAGAGCTGCCGCTGTAAAGGGCGTCTCACCAGGGGACTTTGCAACGACGGTGCAGCCTGCTGCCAACGCCGGGCCAATCTTGCGAGTGATCATGGCAGCAGGAAAGTTCCACGGCGTAATCAGCCCACACACACCAACCGGCTCCTTGATGGTAAACACCCTGTTCGCCGACGAACTCACGGGAATGGTGTTTCCGTATATCCTGGGCGCCTCCTCGGCGAACCACTCCAGGAAGCCCGCCGCATAGGTGACCTCGCCCTTTGCATCCGCCATCGGCTTGCCGTTCTCCCACGTAATGAGCTTGGCGAGATCGTCGGCATTATCCATCATCAGCTGGTACCACTTTCGCAGCATACGTGAGCGCTCGCGCCCAGTTGTCTTGCGGAATGCGGGCAGCGCGGCGGCAGCTGCGGCGATGGCAGCTTCCGTGTCGGCACGATCCATTTCAGGCTGTGTCGCGATGAGCTTGCCGGTGGCCGGGTCTGGGGCGCGTTAGACATGGAGGGACTTCAACTGCAACAATCGAAGGGGAGCGCAGTACCAAAGACCTCAAACGTCTTGCCGGACTTTGCGTCTATCCATTCGCCATTGACGTATGTTTGTGTTTTGAGGAGCGAGGGATCGTTGAGCTGTCGAGGTGGTTAGTCACGTTATCTCTTCTTCTCCATCGCCACCGACAAGCATCAAAACCTACAGCTGGCACTGAGTGACCCATCTTGCTGCTGGAATATCCCCGCGCGACGATAAGCGGCAGTGTGCGTTGCTGGAAACTGGGCCTGCACGTCTGTTGGCGTGCGAGAGATCGAGATGCTGCTGCAAAGGACCGCATTGTGCGCGCTGGCAAAAAGGATGGCGATTATATACGTTATCAACGCTGGCTGGAAGCGCACAGCCGAGGTGGACTTGGAGAGGGAATTTGTAATTTGTAATACACGCCCAATCTCTGTCAATGGTGGAGAGGCCTCTTGGGAATGACGTTGGGGGAGCGGAGCTATGACCCGGAGTTTGGATCTGCGGGGCTTCTCGCGTGGCGAGTCGAGGCACGTTGATGCTCGACGGCTGTCTCGACGATGCGCGATGTGGGGGAGAAGGTGGCGGCGGCTTGGAGTGTCGTTGGGAGGGGAGGTTTTGCCTTGTTGCATCGAGTATTTATGTTCTGGCACGACTATGAGTATACTTGCTGCACGCGTGTACAGCGTATGCGGCGTTAAGAGCGTGTAGTCATCCATCTCATCCATCTCATCCGTCCTTCTCATTGCTACCTGCTTGCGTGGAGCTGTATGAGTCTTTTGCTGGACGATTGCGACTTGGAAAAGTATGAAGACATCTAATCATCCCCTAAAAGCCTGTGCAAATTATTTCTTCCTTTCTTCCTTCCTCCCTTCCTCCCTTCCCCCACTCGCTTTCTTCCCAAGCCCTAGAACATCATGTTCGCCGCCCACCCGCTGTTCTTCTTCCACCCAGAATAATACCCCACAGTACTCCTAAATCCCCAACTCGTCAGCATAGCCCTCGTACTCTTTCCCCAACTATCCCTCAACCTTGACAATACAAAACAGATGGATTAGCAAATAAACTCACCCATTGCGCATCTCTCTGTCCTTTGCCTTTTGCCATTCTTTCCATCGCTCTTTGTCGGGGAGACTGGCATCGCGCCAGCTTTCCTTGCCGCGTTCTTCTGGCTTCTTGGCGTGGAACACTGTGCGCCAGGAGGAGGAGGCCTTTTTTTGTGTTGCAGAGGAGCTCGATTGCGAGCTTAAATTTGGATTCGATTTCGATTTCGAATTCATATTTGCAGATGGTCGTTGTGAAGATGCTGCGGTTGTATGTGTGTTTGGAGATGATGGTCCTGCTGGTTGGGGTGTCGACATCGTCACGTTCATATAGAGGTACAAGAATAATGCACGGAATCTGGCAAGCTGAAGAGCATTTATAAACCCTTGAAGTAGATGTGCCCAGTAAAGGCAAGAAGTGGCGCTGCACCACTCTTCGTATCAAGCGTTGGAGGCCTTGTGGCTGCGCAGGGCTGAGTCGCTCCTGCACATGCGATCGTCGTGGCAGGGCAACGCGGTCAAACAATGTACTCTTGACGTCAACCCATTCATCATCAGAAGCCAATCACCACCAAATCTCGCATGGTTCGTCTGAACGAGATAATCCAGGATGAGATTATTAAGAACTCGACAGACAAGTTGGGCAAAGAGAATATGAGCTCCAAGATTGGAAAGGAGTGGTTTGTTTTCTACAGACGAGGTCAACGTAGAAAATTGTCGAAATCAATAGATACGATGCCAGAAGGAAGATTTAATAACACACTGCACCTTACCCCGTTTGCTACAGAATTACGGCCGCTCTGTTATGGTATGTAGGTATAAGGACGGTCGAAATTTCGTTTGTAATGATAATTTTGTTTGCATTCTTTTGGCTCGTGGCAGTTGATACTTTGTCGCTCTTTGAAATTCGAACAATGTAAGTAACATTGTCTCTCATATATCAGCTAATACTGACAGACTCCTAGCATACTCCAGATCTGGACAGTTTTCACTTTTAATTACATTGCCCGGGACTGTGTCCATACTGTCCAACCTCAGTTACATGTGCTAAAGTACATTTTACTTTCGACCCTCTTCGTCGCCCTTGGAAAGACCTTGCTACCGTCTGACAATGAAGATAAAATCTTGAGAGTGCTTCCATTGTCCATAGCACTGACTGCCGTTACGCTTTCTTTCATCCCCAACACCCCCAGATCTGGCCGTTTGCCAGATATTGAAGAGAGCGGTATATTGCGCCATGAACTAAACGAGTCTGCTCCGCTAGTTCCTACCCCTGCTGTCGAAGTCGACGAAAACGCTACCAGCACCGAAGATCAAATACCAGACCCTCGTACATGATTCGCCAGAAGATGCGAGGAGGATGTGTTATTGATATATAAATTTGGTAATGAACCACTTATAAATTAGGTGGAAACAGGAGTGACAAAGCTACTTTGTCATCGTTCCATAATACCTCATTTGTCATGAGATGGGCTGCACTTTGCGTTTGAGTCAATTTAAGTCTAGGTATCAATCCTAGCATTAAGGAGGACACTCTAGTCCCTTACTCTCTCTATTATGTTCCCATGAAAATGTGAAACTAAGAGCTGCACTAAGTCCATCGCAGCATTGGCTCTCGCGGCTCAAAATCTATAGTATTTACTGCACAGCAGAACAGTTGCAGCCATCTATGACCGAATGCAGACGATTTTAACATAACGCTCTGACAATTGCCACTCTAGCGTTGATGAATACATGCGAAATAAAAGTCTCTTTTTCTTCAATGCTCCGTTTTTCACGTTGCCGTCAAGAACTAGTCACAGCTGGAGGTGTGAATGTGCTCATAAAGCACGGCAGTAAAAATAAGGCCAAAAACCAACAACAGCAGGGATTCGCAAGTGGTGTTCTACCTGACCACTAGTCTGCTTGTACGTTGCCTAAAAAAAGCTAAATAAACAAGAAGCTATCTCTTCTATCTAATGAGCACGGAATTTCTTATTTTCCCTTGATGCTGCAGGGGGAAGGAACATTTAATGGAGGCAAGAATCTGTTATTAAACTTCGAGTCTCATTAAGTAATCTTTCGAAATGTTTTTATTCTATACCCTCTGTATTATTTTGTTCTGAATGTTCTAATCGGGGCGAAAAATTTAAATCTGAGATGAATCAGTCTGAACTTGGCAAAGATAAAATAAGTTACATGAAGTAACAATAATTGAGATCAAATTGATTGAGAGCATGAGATGTCATAATACAAGTACGATGGGAATGGCTGCACTGTTTACATTATTTTTTCTTGATACATCCATCTCTGTTTGATAGAATATATTCAGGGCAGAAAAATTCTCTACTGCGCAGGATTCTCTCAGTTTCTTTCCCTTAAGAATGTGATGGTTCTGGATGGTGTTTACTCTCACTCCGGCACATATTGTGCTAGGCGCTTAATTTTTGAATTGAAGCAGATCTGAGCGGGACTAACGTGACAAACGTACGAGCAAGTTACTACTTAAGTATCAAGATGATGATTTGAACATGCCGATTTTGAGTAGGTTGTACATTTTCAAAAGATGGGAGCCCGTAGATCTGAGTAGTTGGTGGATTCAGTGCTACCAACTCTAGATTTAGAAATGCTGTTCAGGATCTGCAATATGAAATTTTGAGGCAAAATGATAGGGTCAACCTGGAGTCGTTGAATACAATCTATTTTGGCCTAGAATTCAAGAAATCCACTTTGTTAGCTTGAATGCAATTTCAACGAGCTATTAATACTTGATTCTTCTAACTCTAGTTAGTAGTGTAGTGGTCATATAATGAGTTTGCTCTCCTTGCTCTCCAAGTCAATGAAAACGATGAATTTATCAGAGGTATTTGTTAGGGGCCTGAGATGTTGTGTAGGGAAACGAATAAGGCAAAGCAAACTGCTTCAAGCACATGATCAGCCTGATGTGAGTTATTGATGGCAAAATATCATTGAAGATCCTTGTCTCGTTTATTTAGATACAGCGTTATCGAAGAAGACCAGAGTCTTCGTGCCAGGCTTCACTTTCACCTGACAAGTCACCTTTGAAAGGCTCAAACAAATCTTTGCATGGATGAATCATATCGTCTTCAGCTTCTCCAAAAGAGTCTAATGACGATAAAGAGCTTTGCATTGCAAAGGGTACCTTTGAAGGTTTAAAGAGACTCTCAAAGGGGCCCCATCTTGTTGAAGCATATCCTCGCCATATGCAGATACCAATACGTTTCCATATAGCGAGACCACCAGTAACTTCATGCAGCAGGAGAAGACCAAAGTGACACTCCGTTCCTGGGGTGCTGGTATGTGCCCCGAGGTGAAGCATTTTTAACTTGGACTCGTCATAATTCAGGACCAGATGTGCAGCAATTTTACTGGACTGCTCATGAGATTGGAAGCCTCCATGCCTAGACCATTGCTCACTTGGTACTGAATCGTTTTGTTCGATTGGCACAACGTTCGGGACATTGTCCATCATTAACCACATGACTGGCTGCCCATCCATCATAGACTCTTTCTCTTGCATGAACGACCAAATTCTCTCTAGTTGGGCAAATGCACATGTCTTGCCTACGAAAGATCCCATTTTACTTCCTCCGACATTCTCTGTATCCAAGCTACAGACAGGAGTATACAATGAACTCCTCCATGGATTATCATCGTTGATGAGCGGTTCGGGCACTACCGCACTTTTTGATACACGCCATCGCTTGTTTCCTTCAAGAGAAGGGTCTGTGTGGACGAAAGATTGGCTAAGAACTGGGTCGGATTTCATCAAGGCTTCTCCTAGTTCATCCTCCAAATCTTCTAGAGACAGTTCTTTGCTGAATTCGGCGGTAGGATCTGAGTGACCTAGGCGAAGCCCAAATATTTGCTGGATGCCATATATACTGTCAAGGACGTTGCTTGGTTTACGTTGATGAGCCACGGCATATAAACCCATCGGGTCATGTCGAATGAGAGAATTCATTCCTAGAATCTGCAAGCTTTGCAAGATTGATTCTTGAGAACTTGATGTTGGGTCTAGTGCCCTAGAGGCGAGGCTTACAGTCTCTGCTGAAAGTAATAAGGCCTTCAAATTGAAGCCGAATTCTGACTCTACCACTTCTTCCTCGCGTATATTCCACCTGCCATCAACTCTGTACATTTTCTCAACATCTCGGGATAGGAAAACCGCGTCTTTTCGTAAGTATGCCTCTTGAAGAGTCCAGACAGAAGAAAACCATGGATCTTTCTTCATGTACGTGAAAACCTCTTCCACTTGGGGCCAACGATCGAAAGATGACTCGAAATCGGGAAAGTAAGGATCCCAGTTAGTAGCAAAATTACGCATCTCGCGAAGTTGGCTGGTGGAGGTGTGGCTAAGCCATATGTAAACAGTGAGGGCTTTGCCAAATATTTTCGCCTGGCGTCCAATCTCGAGCATGGAATCTCTGTTGAAGTTTTGATCGATGCACGCTATATCGATCCATATGTGGTCTACCTTCGCTGTCGCGTCATCGTAATTTTCGGGGAATGTGAAAGGGGATGGTGGCTCAACAAGCTGCGCCTGATTGATTACAGATTCCAAAGATTCACGGTCGAAGTGGTCGGGATGCACTCTGGGGACTATCCAGGGAACTCTATTGATGGTGACGCTTGACGTCTGTGGAAGCTCTCCAGACTGAAGAACCCATCTTCCCCAAGTGTACGATATCGCATTATATCTAGGTGCCACAGCATTTCCATACCTGTTACCTGGCTCCCAACTATATGATGTCATTGTGGGTACGTGAAGTAAACGACGAGGCCAGGCACCAAGCTGTTCCTCTAGCTGAGCTGCAGAGCTCGCTACATCCGCAAGGCCCGGAGTTTGTGCCACCATTTCGCCTCCAGAGTATGCACAAATATATGTGTAACAAGATCTTTTTGTGCGCGACAAAATTGAGGAGTCAAGTAGGCGGGTTGAAACTAGTGCGAGATAAAGAACATACGTGGATTTTGGTGAGACCTTGGCAAGACGAGATCTAGATGCTACACACATCATCTCACGTGCGGCAGATCAAACTTGATTCGTTAGAAGATGTAGGAAGGAGAATTTATTAACAAATTCATTCGGTGACAAATGACGTGTACGCAGGATGGGAACATTGTTAATAAGAAATCTTAGTTGTTTTGGTTTTTGAAACAATACATTTAGCACAAGATAAGCACCATTTTGTATTTAATCAACGTAAGTGTACTATATATATTGAACCACAGATACCTTGCATTACCTCAATACATGAATCGTAAAAATAGGGTTGATTTACGCTTTGACAGTCACTTATTTCGCATGGGTAGAAGTGAACATGTGCGGAATCATAAGCCATTCTTGAGAGTTTCCATCTCGCCAACAACAACTAACGACAGCAGGAGATAAATGCGATTGTTGGAAAGCAATAGAAGCAAAAACATAAATTCAAAAAAAACATACAACAGCGGGGATTCGCCAGTGGTCACCCACCTGACTACTAGTCCGCCGGTACGTTGCTTAAATAGGGCTGAGCGAACGGGAAGCCTTGTTTTCAACGTCCTGTGGTCGTATGTATTCATAAGGTAAATGTTCAATAATATAATGGTCTATTTTTTCTGGCAGTTGAGGAATCTCTACAATCCCCCTGTCCGCTTTACCTAGCCTCGTTGTGCTTGATTTGTATACTCCTGTGTCTAGTACAAAATTGAGATACAACCTTCGGCATCTGTGTCAACAAAAAGAAAAATCCGAAGGAGGGAGCATTTTTCAATAGAGGCTACACTTGTTTCTACAAGCCTGAAGTTGCGGTACAAATAAATTCACTTCTAAATATACGTTTAGGTTCTTGTACAGTCGTTCGGGATGTTTTTGAGGTTGCCAGACTAAATTTCAAATTAGTTAACCAGCCAATGAAGCAAGAATTAAAAAAAGCTGCAAGAGAAAATTAGCTTGGTAAATATATTCCTTTCTCGACCAAGCGTTTTTCTTGAGAAAAAGTTAGCATGTCTCTGTGCAACAAACAGTGCTATTTTTTGGCCTTTAATACGACTCCAAGCCTTCGATATGCTTTTCGAAAGTTCCTCCCTCAAGTGGCCTCACGAAAACCCCGCGAACCGGATTGGCCTGATCCCCATTTCTTGATTCTCTCGGAACCTCTCGTAATAATAGCTCCTCGAGGTCATCGGAACCTCTTATCTGTGCATTGCCAGGTATCTGTATTCTTGGAAGCGGAGACTTGTATATGACCACAAGTCGAATAGAGCTGTAGTATCTGAGCTCACGGAGCCACAACATTGTTTCGAGGACTTCCCTGCCATACACAATCTCGCTCTTATAGATTATCGTCATCTCGATAATTCGTACGCCTCGTGAGCCGTTCTGTATTTGACGCGTTTGGAAGAGGTAAAGGTTGCAAAGTTGAAGGAAGTCCCTGACCGCTCTGTTTTCACGTTCGCTAATGCCCCCGTCCGCCACACCGAGACAGCTTCTTAAGGCACTAGAAGCTGTGATAAGTGCCCACGCTGCACTAAAGTCTACAAGATATCGTATGGGCTGGAATCTGCATTGTTCCATTTTTTGCTTGAGAATAGGGCGGGCTTCTTCGTTCACAAGGTGACAGGTCATCAGGATCTCGAGTGGAGTGTGCGGTCTGATGAGGGTCACGCGAGAGTCGTAAATCTGGGTTTTAGGAGGAACTGGCCAGTCTCTTTTGTTGATGAGAGCTTGTGTTCTGTCTAGGACGTGCCAAGTGGTAGGGAATTCGATATTCTCGTATACATAGCAACGTAGCTCTGCAGGCAGATCCAGAAATCGGAAGGGCTGTTGGTTCGCTGTAGCAAACGCCATGTTCGAAGACCAGATGATTCTATCAGAATCTTGAGGTGGAGATGAATCTTGTTATTCAGGTTGTAGTTTACAAGCGAAAGTATTGAAAACTTTTATAAGATAGGAAGCAAAGAGCCGCGACCGCTAAATTATTAAGAGGGTATGATTGTCAAGACAATCACCATCTGAACTGTTGGTATATTTTACTTGGGTGGCACTTTTCTCAACAACCCAAACTATCCGTTCAATAGTAGAGGCATCAATGAAATAATACAACATATATCCTAATGCTAAAGTGATCTTTCGCTACTGAGCACAATTCACTGGCACTATTGTGGCAGACCCCACTCTCCCGACCGTTATCACGACATGATTTCATTATTTTCGGGACCGCCTCAAACAGTGGATGGGTGGAAGAACCATGTATCAACATCCTATGGCTGTGTGGGGTGTATATGGGTCATTACATAATTAGTTAAATTTGCTCAAAAGTTCTTTTCATTGCCACGTCAGAGCTTGTGGTAGAGGACAATAGTATCGATGATTGAGTATGGTTAAGCTCATGATAAACGTACTACTATAATAAAAGGCTTAAAGTTACATCTTTGCCTGTTCATGACGTCTTTGCATGAGGGTTGTGTTGAACGGCTTTAAATATAACGAACAGTCTGCCCTTGACGATCTGCTCTACTTGTAGTAGATCGGAATAGATCGTGCTAGCCCGCCTCCATTTCAATTAGCGGATATCTGCATAGAATGCACATATTACCGAGTCATGTCTTTCTACTCGCTTTTAAATCAAGTCTTGCAGTACACTCGCGAGTCCGTTAGTCAATCTTTGTTGGAATTTTTGAAAGTGCTTGTTGCAGCTGTGTCCACAACACCTGGCTCGATATTCTCGTAGGTCTCGGAGAAAAGATAGGCAAGATAAAAGACATCCTCAATCTGTCGATCTCTATTGAGAATTCAGGATCTCTGAATGTTGTAGCTAGTGTTGGAAGGCTTCGAGAATGCAGCATTGTGCATTTTGCCCGTCATGGGGTTTGGTCGTGTTTTGGGATGGCCCATTCATTCAATTAACACGTCATCTCCAATTTCGAATGCTTCATGTTGAGTGGTGCCGGTTGAATACATGCAATCGCAGTCCCGGCCAACTCACATTGACAGCAGCGTTCTAAATCCTGCGATATACCTTTGTCACTGCCAATCGCAGAGCCAAGATCTTCAATTCGGTCCTTTCCAGCTTGGTACATCGATTACTTAACCGAGGTACACAACAACTTGTGAGTTTGAAGTAATCAACCATCACGCCATATATCTGATGGCTCCACGATATTTCAACCTGTGAACATATCTTTGAACTCAAAATCACATTGACAGCAAAAGCATTATGGAGAACTTCACCGCCCATGACATCACCCTTAAGAACGGCGAGAAGACACACTACTATGAACATGGCTCTGAGAACAGCACACCCCTTATTTTCATCCACGGCTGGCCTGATATTGCTGAAGTATGGAAACACCAGCTCTCCCATTTCTCATCTCAATCAAAATACCGCATCATCGCACCTGACATGCGCGGCTACGGCGACTCCTCCGCACCAAGCAACAAACGCGGCTACTCGCTCGAAGTCCTCGTAGCCGAGCTTGTCGATTTTGCAGCACAACTCAATATCAAGAAAGCAGTCTGGATTGGGCATGACTGGGGCTGCGGCGTCGTTAGCGCTCTTGCCGCGCACCATCCTGAGCTCTTCCTTGGCTTGGTCGTGATGTCCGTTCCGTACCGAACACTTGAGCTTGGTCTCACGTATATCAAATCGCTAGTGAACCGCGACCTTTATCCCGAGGATGAATATGAGTGGGGCCAGTTTGAGTACATGCGGTACTACGAGCTGTATCCGGAGCAATCGGCGAAGAGTTTCGAAGGCAATATTGAGGCCATTACCAAGGTATTCTATGCGAAGCACGATCCTAGCAAGTACGGAGAGCCAGCGATGACGAGCCGTCTGCTGCGCGAGGGCGGCTGGTTCAAAGGTCACCCGGAGTTGGTGCCTGATATTCCTCTCGCTTACACATCGCTCGATCCCTCGTTGTTGGCCAACCTGATCAGATCACATGAGAAGCATGGGTTCTTCCCGCCGACAGCATATTACCTGAATCACGACGTCAACGAGGAGTACGCAAAGAGTGAGGTGAATAGTGGGGTGTTAGAATTCCCCGTGCTCTTCATCGATGCGAAACATGATGCGATTTGCTCACCGAGTATCTCGCCGAAGATGAAGGAAAGTCAGAAGAACGCTGTCAAGGATTTGACTTATGAGACGATTGAGGCGATGCATTGGGTGCAATTAGAGAAGTACGATGAGGTTAATAGGGCCGTAGAGAAGTGGTTGGAAGCAAAACTCTAATCTCATATGTAGCACATGTACGAATGTTCGCGACCCATTGTAACGAACTCTGATACGAGCAATGATAACTTATGTCACTCAGTAGACTTTTCTTTTTCACACATGGTGTTATATATAAATATTCACACCGGCTGAGACTACAACCATCATTTAAAACCGGCATTCGATTCACTGATAATTGTCTAGTATTGACTAGACTGTCCCTCCAGTTCCTATGATACAAAAGATATTTTTCCATGTGCCTATACGCATACTTCAAATATGCCTCGTCGGGTCCATATACTGAGTCATCTAATGAATTGATTGCCCCTGGCGTGCTGAAAATGTCAGCAGACATGGGTGCAGGCGACCATGGTTTTAGCAACTGCGAAGCTGACTAGTCTGTTGAACTTCCTACTCGATAATTTACAGATTATTCCAGACTAACGTCTTTACATGCGGTTTCCTATGTTCCGCTGTATACAACAGGCCTAGCAATTCAAGGAACGTGATACTCGATGGTAAATCGGTAATGTTGACTGATATCTGATTGTATCAAATTGACGGGATGGCCAAGCCGAGTAGTATGCTATTTTAAGAGGACGAGATGGCGAGTTTTATTCAGACCTCTACCAAACAGCCACAGAAATAGTCGTTCACCACTTCGGGAGCAGATAGAGGGGTAAGCACGCCGATGTATCCGTCAGGCCTGATTACAGCAATAAGTCCCTCGTCCTTGGAAATGCCATAAACCTCATAAGCATCCTCCTTCTTTGCCAACCCGTACAGCCGCATCTCTGCGAAATCCTTCACACTTGAAGGCAAATCAGTCCACTCGAAACGCTTCATCAGTGGGTGTATTATCGCAAGGTCAATTATGCCTGGAGAAAATTTCTCGATGATCTTGATACATGAGAGTAGTGCAGATTGGGAAGCACCTAATTTGTGAAGGAGATCGTTGCTAGTGAGTACGAGGATACGGTAGCGACCTACTGACGGTAATTCTTTCATTCGAGTCAGCTTGACGTGGTTTCAAGGGAATCATGCACGCTGAGACATACCGTCTTGTAATTGACGAGTTGTGGCATCCGCGTAACGCTTCAACTCAACATTCAGCAGTCGTGTGCCAGGTGTCAAAGTGCCTCTTAATGGATCTCCTTTGGGAAGCACATTAAGATGATGTTCGACGGGTACCCTGACCAGCCTACTTGGTTGGTAGCGAAGACCGCAACCACTTGTAAACCCACTTCCCTCTCTGAAGACACGGAGGAATTCTTCATGGGTAAGGCCTGCAATTTCAGGATCGTCGGATCCGATCTGCCCAGAGAACATATGTGAGAATTTGGTATCGAACTCGATGAGTTGGCGGGCAGTATCGACTCGCTCCTGCTCAAAGGTTTCAAGGACAGGATCTGCTTCTCCAGATTGGATAGTAGGTGTCAACCCATATATGCTATGAGCAAGCTTCCAAGCCAAATTATACGAATCCATCATAGACACATTCATTCCTTGTCCAGCTTTTGGGCTGTGTGTGTGGCACGCTGCTTCAAGTTAGTGTCAAGACATGGGAAAGTGCACACGTCGAATTTACCGTCGCCAACGATGAAAATCCTATCAACACCATCAGGCGTCCTAGCTGAGAATTTGGGCGTCATGCGCTGCCCGATTTGATATGCAGCCCACCAATCTGGCGCGGTACCGTCCTTGATCCTGATCTCGTACGGCGCGAAGACTGCACGTGCTTGCTCAAATATATAGTCCAAAGTAACAGCATCCCGTCTCGTCTTGTCTGCCGTCTTCTTATCTATACCTGACTCTGACTCTGCATCAATCTCACCAGGGATCTGCACGTACAGTCGAGTGAGGTATTCGCCCGTTGCAATCTGCTCCCTAGGGATCACCATTACAGAACCAGCGTCCGAATGTACCGCAGATCGTTTTCGGATATCAGGAAAGTTGGTGCTTGCGACAAAGTCACAGACTCCCCAAATATGGTCAGTCGTTTCTCCTTGGAGATCAAGTTCCATACACTGCCGCACACGTGAACGCGCGCCATCCGCTCCTACGAGATACTTTGTTCGAACGAGATCCTCCCTCGTTATGCCATCCATGTCATCGTACTCGTACTTGACTAGAATAGGAAAATCGGGGTGAGTGTCATCAATGACATACTCTAGGAAGCGGTGTGATCTTCGAATCGTGTCTTTTGGCGCATATAGCTGGAGATTCTCTTGAAGAATCCTCTCAATGCGACCCTGGTGGATTGTAACCTCAAATGGAAAGCGAGCAGGCACATTGACATCAGGAGCAAAGTCAGTACGTTCTATACCTTTTTTGACATCGCTGTGGTTCTCCTGCGAATTCTGGGGTATCGGATTCCAAAACGCAACTTCCTCCATATGGCAGCCCTCGCTTAGAATTTCTGCAGCTATCCCAAGACTTTGAAGGACTTCAAGGGTTCGAGGCTGTAATCCATCTGCTTGGCCGGCCTTCAGCGTTCCAGGTTTGGAGTCTAAGCATAGTAACGAAGAGTCTGTAATGCCATATCTGGCTAGTAACAAAGTGAGAAAAAGGCCACTCGGTCCAGCCTGGAATAGGATTGTAAGCGACGATGCCTTGAAAGTATGACCGTGTTACCTACACCTATGACCACCACTTCACGTGTTTCTTCTTTACTCGGTGAGTTGTTTGGCTTTGGCGAAAGTCTGGGAAGCGGAAGAGCACGCGACGGCAGGATTCTGAGATCCCTTTCAGTGTTCGAGGTCTCTTGGAAAACGGGCATACTGCGGCCTTGTTTGGATCAAATCGTTTTGGGACTGCGTCACCGCCTCTTCCTCGAGTATTAATGAACGTAATTACGAGATGTTATACAGTTCTGATTTTTAAGATTGCGCATCATGACTTTAAGTTGCGAAGATTAATACACAGTAAATCTCTACCTGTACTTGTATCCTCTTCCGGAAATGGCGCTAACTTCCGCCCAGAACTTCACTAACATATTGTGGGGATGACTTCGGACGAAATCAGGTGGCTCGCGCATAAGTACTGGCTGCGAGGCCCCGATCTCAACTGTTTCACCGGTTAGGGGGCACTAGTACCGGCCCGGGTAACTACGTACGTTCTCCACTTTCCGGTTAGCGGAGTTACGTGGATGATCGCACGAGGGCGAAGGGCCGAACAAAGATGATGTCGAAAAGCTTCTTGTCCAACTCACAAACAAGATTAGAGCCTTCTTAATTCTTCTACTTAGAACCTAAATTGAAAGAAAGAAATGAATCGCTGAGACTGTAGTAATGTAAATGAGCGTTAGCCAAAGCAATTCATTATGTTAGAGCTGAAGCAGTGCGTAACGGATTCGGCTGCTACTGAAACTCCATTTGATTGCATTGCTGCTCTCTTGCACAGGCAACTTTAGCTTCTCGGTGGTACCATGCAATGAAGCAATATGGAATTGCCCATCTGCTCATGGACGACCTGTACTCCATGTACAGCAACGACGTCTCGATTTTCTTCCAAGTTGCCACCATGAGAAGAAAAAGGGTAATTACAACAACTACTGCATGTTAAACTGTCAGAGAAATTTCGCTCAACAGACGGTACAAACATGTTAAGATGTACATTTTAATTAACAATCTCTTTTCGCTTCGTGATACAATTCCATGCACACTTTCTGTGTGAAGATAGTTACTTTGTACATAGTCATGCTCTGTCATATTATTTTGTGTAATAATGAACCACTCCAAGATGTTTTAAAACTAAAATTTCTAACGAATGACTGATCCTCCTCCTGTTTGCCGAAAAGCTAGTTGAAATCCAGAAGAATTAGAGCTCGCGTAGGCATACATTCAGCATCGAAAAGATGCTTCCAACTTGCCTGAACCGAGCCGGATGCTGATCCAATGTTGGTAAAATAATGGACCGTTCGTAAAAATGAATCTCATTTGCATATTTTGTGTTGGAAATACAGGGTAGTAATTGAAGGATGAACAATATGTAAAAATAGATGCTGAGCAATTGAAAACATCGATACAAGAGACTCATATGCTTATACTCGTGATAAACCACCTGTTTTGGCCTACAGATGATAAAATTTTATTATCGTATAATCTAGAAAATCTAATTACATATTTCCAATACCGTTAGTCCACGTCGAGGACTGGTAGGTCATCAATGAACTTGAATTTGCGACCCAAGCTGTTCATCGCATCCTCAGCCTTTTGCCTGCGTAATTTTGCTGCAGCTTCATCCGTGACGAGAACAAAGTCGTATGTGAGTAATGAACATCCAAGCTTTACATTGTACTCTTTTGCCTGGATGTCGTCTTCAACTTTCTGAAGTGAGACTACAAGAGAGTCTTTTACGCCAAAAACAGCATCTGTGTATTCATAGGGATCATTTCTGAGATATAGAGCGCTGTGGATGTACATTAGCTGAGATGATGCTAGTGAAGTGCCTTTGGATGAACTTACGTGATCAGAGGATCATATCCAGCCTTCTTGAACATAAAGTGCATGTGGCTTGGACGATAGGGATGACGGTTCAACACCTTAAGTAGCTTTCCTACTGGTCCATCGTGCGGTATAGGATACGGTACTGGTACAATGGCTTTGAACCAGAAATCTCCTCTTTCATCGCTTGTTAACACCGCTCTACCATCCGGACCTGTTCTGTCTGCGTGTTGCACATCGTAGAAACCCTTCGAGTCTGTTTCCCAGACATCAATCTGAGCCCCTGATATTGGATTTCCGTCAACGTCTTTTAGAGTACATCGGACGAGTAGAGGCTCTCCGTCTGGGTCCTGGGATATAAGGCCACCTTGGCCAGTATGCTCGGCTTCATGGGTATGGAACGGACCGAGAACTGTGCCCTCAGTGCTACCTTTTGGTTTAGGATGGTCGATTGAATCTACCAGAAGGGAAAGTCCTAGGATATCTGAAAGTAGAATGAATTCCTATTTTCAATGGACAAATCAGTATCGTTATTTGGAAAGCTGAAGACATGCATACCTGTCTAACATCTGATGAGATCTGGCCCACTTCTGTTAGGAAGAGCAGGGCTGTCATCCACTCTTCTGTGGTAAGCCTGGTTTCCCTTGCAAGATCATGTAGGTGTGTGACGGTCTGTTCGAGGATGTATTTAAGTCGCAGGTTGTTGCACTGCGAATTGATCGCGTAAACATTTTCGGTAATGTTGTCAATGGTAAGATTCTTTAAGCTAACAGGAGCGGCCATTTTGGTTTATCAGTCGTGATCTGTTGGAGTAATTAGAACCGCTGCGTATGTATACATTAAATATGTAAAGGACATATCGACGCTAAGATATTACGTCTTGAATTCCAGCTTATACAATCGACAATGCTTTGCGTTGGGTATTATCGGCCAATCTAGTAAGCCGAGTGGGCAACGGAGGACCGGAAATCGACTTGGATTTAATATTTCCGGAAGAGGTACCACTTCCGGAACTGAACATTGGTCACTCTTCCGAACTCGGGTCCGCACGACCAACAAAAGAAGTACGCTAATGGTCTTATTCAATTTTTTCGGAGCTTTAAGGTACTTGTTAAGACTTCTATTGCTCTAGTGCTACCAGAAAGCCCCCATTCAGAATCAACTATTTCCCATCGTTCCCCGAGCGTTCCCTCTTTCTCCACCAGAACGGGGTAAATGCGTACACTAACTAGAAATACATACAACAGATTTTTGAGTTATGACTATAGTATGGGACTCATACCCGGTACTGTATAACCAGATTGACCCAACACTGAAATCAACTCATTTACGTGCACATTGAACCTTACCTGAGTATAATGCTTAACAAAGACGTGGCTATGCTGACAGAAACCTTTTTGTAGATACTAGTACCTCTCTTTTAAATTCGGAATATGTTCGATGTGCATTATGCATAGCAGCTCTCGAACATTGTGTAGGAAAAGCGTACATGTCTCCACTCTGGACATATCTTTTCACCTATCGCCAAGCAAATGCATTTTGTTTTATTAAGAGCATTCTAGCACGGTGCGTGGCCATGAAATCACTGCCAAAAGTACGTCCTTGATGCGACATCATCCGTTGAGCAGAAGGGTGGTGCATCTTGCTCAAAGGACTGGCCATCAAGCTGATCGGTAGCACTACTGGGGGCAAGGCAATGCTGCAGGAACAGTCCCAAGCTGGGATTGTCCGGGTATGGGAAGCGGTGCCCATCCGCAGTCTGCCCAGAGAATATTCCTGACGTTGGGATTATTGATTCCCATTGGAGTGTGCTAGGATCGAGGGAATCCGGCGAAATCGGTTCGGTCATTATCATTTCCTGGTGTGATATACTCCAATCTGAGTGTTGTGATACCTGCGTGGTAGACACTTCATTACGATCCATGGAGATGCGTTCCGTAGGGGTTTGTACATCACCAAAGACGCTGCGCACCGAGTTACTGTTTAATTGAAGTAATGAGTTGTCTCTTTTATCAACATATCTGAATACTGCGTCCTTCAGTAGGCAGCAAATTTCGGCAGAACGGGCGGCATGAGCGTCCATATGTCCGAGGTGTGTCACGACTGCAATACCACGTTCTAAGGCACGACTTAACGGCCATCTTTGATGATCGTAGTCGTCAAGGTAGGCTAGACCCAGACATAGGGCAGAAATAAAGACGCTGTTGGTGACTACAGGCTGCCGCCTGGACGTGGTCTTCTCAAAGATATAGTTGTGTGCGAGATCGATTCCTTTGATTGCCGAGTCAACACAAGCATCGGCGTAAGTATTAAGATCAGCCTTGACAGTCGAGTTGATCAGGTTTCGAGAGCCCTTATTCGAGACTCGGAAAGCAAGAAAAGGACGTGTTAGTAGTACTATAGAATAGTAGTATGCCATAGTGACAATGCTGGAGCCATAACTGGGTGACATTGCCAAGTACTGCGTCGTATCAGACGTATCTAGCCGATCTATCTTGAGCATTTGAGGCAACTCCGTAGTCCACTGCCGATGCTGACTGGAGATGCTTCCTGCTGTTTCAAATGTGACAGCTTTCTTCGCATACACCTCGACTAAGATGCGTTCAAAAATATCGCAGATTTTGAACATAGCAGATGAACATTGTGAGGCCACGCTGGAAGTTTCCGTATGAGATGTCGAGACTAGAGATGTGCGAGGGAGATTATGAACCGTCTCAAATGTTGCGGGTGGTCTTCCCATAGAGGAGCTAAGAAATAGATCACAAACACGCAGGGATTTCCATGCCCGCTCTCGAAGCATGCCCTCTTCACGGACGAAGGCGGCGTTTGTGTCGTGAAGATGGATGCCAAGAGTGTAAGCTGCCCTGCAAGCTACACCCAAGTTTGTAAAGGCAGCATTGCGTCGGCAGGCTGCAAGCATATAATAGGCAATCAGTGTGAACCCTTGGATCGTCGACAAGCTTGGGTCATCCATGAGATGAGTGGTCGCAAGCAGACGGCCGTAAGCAAAGCACTGCTCTGCAAGCAGGTCCTCTAACTCGTTTTGCGCACTGCCTTGTGCTCCGATGGCAAGGGCTAGATATATGAGTGCCGATTTTGACTTTGAGGTTTGCGAAGGGTTCTGGATCCAGGCTTTGATTTGAATCGTGAAACACGGCGGATCAAAGAGATCTAGAACACCACTGACTGCAAGGAAGAACTGGTCGGCAAGGGTGAGAGCAGTCTCAAGGTTGAGCAGCGGCTCTTTGGCATTTTCAAAACGGACGTGTGGCTTTTGCTCGATAATTAGATGGGACAAGGGATCCGAAGTCAATGCACATGTTCCTACGGTGTTTGCAATGGCGCTTTGCACCGTCTGAAGGAAAGACAAGGAGGCGGATTCACCAACATAGACTGCATCACAATCAGCTTGATTAGTCAATCTCTCGTGTGACATACTGAATTTGCCCTGCTCATCTCTGAGCATTCTTGCATCTCTAGACGCAACCAGTCCAGCATTCACACTAGCGTCGTCGACAAGCATATGCGCGGCAGGATCATCCGGCGAGGATAGCGCCAGGCGAACTTCACTATGGCCCATTAGGCGACCCGCCACAGCCTTGGATGCAGGAGGTCCATTTTTCGTGTATCGACAGACTTCCTGACGGCGGCGAGACTTGCAGTTCTCGCAGGGCTCGGCGCCGTCACACTTTTCCTTGCGCTTCTTGCAACCATCGCATGCCTGAGCCACTCGCTGGCGATGCCGAGGATCGACCTTTTGGCGAGGCATGGAGCACAGACCGGAATCGCTCGGACAATCGAGTGAGTGGAGACGAGAAGGAAGTGCGACACAGAACAGCACGGAAGAGGGCTACAGGAGGCCAGGAAAGTGCCCCGTGTCGGTTGCCGGTTGCTGGAAGTAGGACTTGATGAGGAGTAATTGTCTCCACACGCATTGGTCACTAAGCTCGGGCGTATCGGTAACGATAGTGCCTAAGCACCGTACCAAGATGCAGCCCGTAGCTCTACTTTTTAACAGTCTCAATATGTTACACTAGATATATTACGCGATATGTGAAATACATAGTACACATACTATTGTTGTAATTATCGCCTTGACAAAGGCTATTTGAGTGTTACGATATATCTGCTTTTCTACACGGCGGCTCACTGTTCAACTTACTGCATAGTTCTGGCAAAGTGCTGTCCGAGTGGTATAGAGCCTGTTCCTAAGTCGAGCTTAGTGGGTATGCGTACCCCGCATCTCGCTACTGTTGCAGCCGCCGGGAAGTGTTGGTACGCCGTCACCACTTTCAGTTCCGGTGCGTCTTCCGGCCGAGCAAGCCGGAGTCGAAAAATGCCATGTTTTACGCCCGCCATGGAGATCAACTCGGTTATTAGCTGTTACGTGCACAAGAAATCTGATGCAGAATTGCGCCATCAATATTTGGCCGGGCCAAGTTGCTCTTGATACTGGCAAGGTCGATGCATTGCCTGAGGAGCTGTCACAGCAGTTCTCATACACACTCCTAATCGTAAAGATTCCTTGTCAGTGTTGACGGGCGGAGATGGGAACACTAAAGTATAACTGTCCATAACATTTACTCCTCGGATTTCTACCAGCATCAGCAACATGAGAATCAAACACATGCTCAGGGTTTTATACATTTTGATTAAATTCAACTTTACTTTTCACTTGTGTTTCCACCGTAGTATTAGATAAAGGTTTAATGTGTTGAATTTCGGAGGTGAAGTGAGGCGATCGCTGGATGTAGATTATTCTTCACGTATATCCAAAAGACGTTGAATTGCCAAGCACTACAAAGTTTCCATCACATTCACTTTGCTTGAAGGTATATACAGGCATACACATCTCCAAAGGTTGTTACATTTGTGCATGCTACTGACACTACTATCATGTCAAGAGTAAGCTAGGCTGTGACTTGATTGCGGAGCATCTATGACTATGACATTGTATTGTTCAAGAACAAGTCTTTCTTACTACCTGCTCAGAAGTGTTTCTGGTATTTTGATGAAATCTTGAAGAGAGTTTCACTCTACCTCTTTGATCTGCTTATTGGGAAGAATTCTTCTCGCAAAAAAGTACAATAGTATCAGTAATAGTGTCGAGTAATGTACTCTACGAATGACTAATATGAAAACGGCCGTTTTCTGAAAATCTCCGTCTTCTCAGGAAATGGCTCCGCTGGAATGTCCGCTGCTTCTGGCAGCAAAAAATGTGCTATCTCTCCTTCGTCTTGGTCAAGTTGTGCAATGGACCAGCCATTACCCAGCCAACCAAGCCGATTACATTCATCCTCTCCGTTCTCACCCTCATAAATGTAATTAAAATCTTCCCAACGCGGCGATCGAAGGCACTCCATCGCATGTAACGCGCTCCCAGGCCAAAGGCCAGTAATGCGATCTCCTTTTCCTCCATATCTCTTATACCAACTGCTGCAGCTGTCCAAGTAGACAGTCTTCTTAAAGTAATGGTCGATGAATCCTGAAAAATCCTTCACTCTCCTCTCTTGTACCTCTATACTCTTGATATTCTCTTTTTGTAGCTTTCGGATGCACTTGACAATATAGTCGCCGGTCATCTCGATCATTGTTGTGAGAGTGCCTGTGCCAATTGATGCATTCGGCCCCAGAACCATAAAGTAATTCGGAAAGCCATCGGTAGCTACAGATAGATATGTTTCTGG
Organism: Mycocentrospora acerina; assembly: GCA_022701365.1. Classification (NCBI taxonomy): domain Eukaryota; kingdom Fungi; phylum Ascomycota; class Dothideomycetes; order Pleosporales; genus Mycocentrospora; species Mycocentrospora acerina. Next base: position 233,881 of record JAKUHH010000250.1, on the reverse strand, counting down.
GTAAGGTTCAAACTTCTCTTTCATTGTCTGACTATTCTTCCCGACAACTGGAAAGGGAGGCGGTGCTGATGCATGAAATCCAGTTGCACAGATGACTACGTCCAACTCCTTCTCTTCACCGTTCTCAAGGAGAATACTTCTGCTACGCGCCTCAGTTATGCGAGTGTTGATAAAGTCGACATTATCTGCAGCCAAAGCCTCAAGATAACCCTGACCTGGTGTAAGCCTTCGGCAGCCGACATCGAACGACGGTAGCAGTGACTCCAAAATGTGCGGTTTTTTGCTCAGCTTCTCCTGCATAAGCATCGTCAAGTCCATCCTTGCAAGCTTTTGCATTGAAGAGTCTTTCAGAGTGAGTGAGTGCACTGAGTTGGAGTACCGTTCAATAATCATCCGGAATTTCAAGTAGTACTCTGGGTCATTCGCGAGACGAGCCTTTTGCTCTGGCGTGACTGTTTGAAAATTAGCGCCGTCGTCGCACGAATGATTATCAATCGACCTACATTCCGTTCCATCCAATTCGAGCGACTTCATAGCCATATCTCCAAACGGCCGAGCAATCCATGTCTTGCTCCTGATGAAACAGCTAAGATGCGCACCAGGTTCACGTTGAAGGCGCGGGATGATCTGTATTGCGCTGCTTCCGCCGCCTATGATGCCAACGCGCTTGTTCTTGAAGTCAACACTAGACTAAAGGTTAGAAAACGTTCATCTCAACTATGTGAAAAGTCTCATTACATACCTATCGTCCCAAGCTGCCGAATGCATTACCGGAATCTCCATATCGTTTAAACCTGGAACATCTGGCCATGCGATGTCATTCAATGCCCCACGAGCACTGATGACCACGTCTGCCTCGTCGACTACAATTTGTCCCGATTCAGTGTTTTCTACTGTGACTCGCCTGCAAGTGTGTTAGCGAATACCTCGATGAGAGGCTGCAATTCCCTACCATTTGGAGGTCTCTCCGATCCATCGTGCCTCAGTAACCTTTCGCGACGTTTTAATAAATCGACCCACAGAGAACCGACGCACAACATCTTCGAGATACTGCCTAATTTCTTCCGCCGGTGCATAGAAGCTGCTCCAATTTGGATTGGGTGCAAACGTGTACTGGTAGGAATGGGCTTCGATCACCATTAGCAAAAATGTGGCGATTACTATGCTTTAAACCCATTCCTACATACCTGGAATATCACAGGCGCATCCAGGATACCGGTTCTCAAACCAAGTTCCTCCCACTCCTGTATTCTTCTCGTATATTGTCAAGTCGACATTGCGCAAGCGCTCTGAGATTCGGACGCCGCAGTAAATTCCGGAAAACCCCGCTCCAATGACGATGACTTTCATAGGTCGAAGGTTCTCAATCGCTTGATCTTTGGGGTTGAAACCAGATTTTTCCTCATCTTTGACATTGGACAGTTCATGTTGGATTACAGGGCTCCCTCCTTCTGAAGACGTTTCGGGTACTGATAGTGAAGGCATGTTGTATCAATGTTTTGATAAAATATTGAGCTGCTAGAGCAGAAAAGATTATCTAATGTGTTCAAACTGAGGACGATGCAGACGGGAAGTTATGGAGCAAAGTCTAGTTGGAGTCTAGGCTGGTATTCAAGTACAATTTCGCAAGCTGACAGTCTCTAACATTTGTGCTTCTAATTTCTCTTATAACGTGAAATACAGCGCTTGTTTCCAGCGTCGAATGAGTACTTTCGATCAAGTGAAGGGAAGTATCCGAGAACGCTTCCGGTGTGGCGCTTCCCCTACCGGATGTGAAGGAAGTAGGCCCCGGCAGTTGAACTTCAAGTTACGAATACTAACCGGCCAACTAAAATAATACACTTTTTTCGCTCTTCCGCAACGTAATCATAAGATTTATAGAATGAGTAATATGATCTCGTGCAAGTGCAAGTACGTCATCAATACAAGAAGCAGAAGAGCAGGGTCATTGGCAACCAAGGTTCATTTTACTCAAGTGTACGAAGCAAAAGGTAGAACCCTGTCTCAACCATGGCTCCACGTAGTCTAGATTCATCAACAAACCGAAGTTCCAACTCCCAGTCTAACGTCGCGGTATAAAATTGTCACTCCGCCCATACATCGCACCTCAAGGAACTTCCACTCGTAACAATTACCCCGAGACCGGTGATGACAACTTGTCGCTGACAAATTGAACTGAGGTCTGAAACGAGTGAAGGTAGCCTGTAGAGATTGCGCGGTGTTAGCAAAGCTATGCGGGACGACTTTTATGGTCAGATGATTGCTTGTCATCATTAGCCGAAGCCTCAGATCGTAACAATTTGATCCTTCACTCCACCCGCCTTTGCATGTTCCCACAGTTTTTCTCCTTCCAATCGATGTATGCCAGGCTCGGATGTTTTTGTTTCGATATAGGTAGTTGTATGTATTGGTCAGCGGGCATATTGGTACGGAGGGGCCATAATCGGAACGTGGGATTGAAATATTGAGTGTGTTGACGAAGCAATACAAGAGAAGGTCAGGCAAGTTAAAATTAAAGTTCGTGTTCTGAGAGAAGATTTTGTGACACTGAAAGAAAAGTTGGCTCTGAGAGAGAGGAGGGATTTGAACGAACGAGGCATTATATAGTGTATGTTAGTTATGAATACCTTCTTACTATTAATTGTTGTTCTTTCCTTTTTGTAGACGCCGATTCATTCTTTGGGAAGACTCGCAGCTGCAAAATCTGTTGTAGAGAAGTCGTGACTAGTCCAAAATCGGCAGGGACATCAACTTCTTGGAAGTTGTCTCCTGCCTGGCCAGGATCTTGTCATATTATTGAAGGAAAGTGTGTGGAAGGGGAACGTATACAGAAAAACATATCGCTTTCATAAAGCGATGAAAATGGAGACAACGTCAATGCACTTTTCAGGAGCAAGTATGCAAAGTGCTTGCCTTGCGTGTGACATTATTTAACGTTCAGTGTGATTATAAAGACGATCAAAATAAGTTCAAAAACACGTGTTTAACAGAATAGAACCATTTCATAGAATCGTGCTATCAGGCACGTTGTAATAGAACGGTGCGCCCACATTTTCACTGTCTTCTTTCACGAGCTTCTTACAAAATTACCTGAATGATACTTCGTTATGAAGATATCATGGAAGGTTTAGAACGTCTTTGAGCAGTTCTAGAGCTCCAAATAGCTCGTTATCGTGGTACCTCTTTGCAACAATCTGCAGGTTGATAGGCGCACCATCAAAGTTTGAATTCTCCCACAACTCCTTCACATGTGCACATGCCGTACTTAGGGGCTTGTAATCTTGGGCATATTTTTCTGTTTTCTCCGCTTGGATCGGAGTAGGTATTACAACTCCTGGATAGTCGACCAGATTGTACAAAGCTGTATATGTCCAATATAGCCCAGTTTCATGCGCGGGCGCTGGGCCGACAAATGCTGGACCAATCACAATATCCACGTCCTGTTCGTCCCAATGATCAGAGAATTGGTGCCGATATTCATCGCGTTTTCCTCGTAGCTCGTTCACTTCAGATGCGGTAAGCATGCCGTGTACATCGGCGTCTTGAAGTAACCACTCAGTCAAGGAGAGGATCGGCTCTCCAGACGATGTTAGATGTTCTCTAACGAGCTGAGAACCGTCGGGACAGTACATACGAAGAATCTTGGACGATGCTTCCGCTGCATTCCAAGGTGTGAATGGCTTGATTTGTAAGATATCGGAGTACTTTGGATTTGAGAGTTCATTTTTGGCCCAAGCAATCGCGCGCTTAACAGGTGGCTGCGGTTCAATAAACCCATCGTTTTCGATGATACCAATCTTCAAAGGTTTATCGATTAGGGTTTTTAGACCTGTCCATGGAATTGGCACAAGGTTGGTATCCCGGAGATGTGATTTTGCAGCAAAGTTAATGCGCATGAAGAATTCCATGTCTCGTAAGCTTCGACACATGGGTCCCGTTGCAGCCGTGATATTCAATTCTGCTGCCATTGGATGAGAAACCATTCCTTTCATAGACAATATGTTACTTGTTGGCTTATAGCCATAGATGCCACAGAAGGCGCTGGGGGCGCGGATGCTCCCGCCAATGTCTGACCCAACACCCAGAACGGATCCTTTCATAGCTACAAGTGCAGCTTCGCCTCCGGAAGAGCCGCCAGAAGTAAGATTGATGTTAAACGGATTCAGAGTGCGACCGTAGTGCGACGTGGACTCAAGATGCATTATGAGTTGGGGTTGATTGGTTTTGCAGTAGAAAACTGCGCCCATGCTGCGGAGTGTTGATACCATAAGACAATCTTCTTTGCTGAAAGACGTGCTTGCAATAGAGCCTTCTGAAGAGTAAGTGCCAGCGATCGGCATATGCTCCTTGATGCTGATAGGTACACCATGTAAAGGGCCTATGGGTTTGCCGTTCTTTAGGAGATACTCATCCAGTATTCTAGCTTGTTCAAAGGCATCTTCCATGAACCATTGTGTAAGGCAACAAGTGAGCTGATGTGCGATAATGGCGCGTTTAGAAAATGCAAGGGCTACTTCAACAGCGGTGAATTTCTTGTTCGCAATCACTTCAGCTAGACCAAACGCATCGTATTCTTCCGTGATTTCCACTTCGGTGGGTGTAAGGATACCACATGTGTTGGGTATAGTAGAAACATTGATGGGTGGATTGGAAATGAGCTCTAACGGCAGCCGCAGCTCTTGAGGAACCTTTCCTGCAAAGGCCTCGAGTATGGTCGTACGCTTCTGCTCGAATTCTAGTGTTCCTTTGGGATACTCGATCCGCTGGACGGTAGGTAGCTCTAGACCTTCACTGTTCATTGTGCTGTTTTCTGTCTGAAAGCCAGGATAGATGGTGCGGGGGCGACTGTGATGGATACTCACAACGTTTTGCTGGTTCCTCAATTGAAAGTCTCGTATCGTCTTTATCAACAAAATAAGTATCTCTAGTCCAGTACACTAATGTTTGTCATGGCGGGGAAGCTAGCGACCATGCCCTGAGGGAATGTTCGAAGGTTGCGTCCTTAAGCACGTTAGGCAGCGTGTTCTATGCGCAACTGTTTTTGATACGTTACAGAAGCCGACATGATATGGAGATGTGGAGCATCAGAACGGTGTTTGCTCCATATGTTCGTAGGCCACGCGCAATTAATTGTGATTCGCTAAGGTTATCAAGGGTAGCTAGATTTGTGGTGCGGGGTGATTCCGAAGCGGAGCATGGCACTTACGAATGATCAATCTCAGAGATTATCAACCCAATCGTAGGCGTTTACGCTCTGCCTCCAGTCTCCGTTTTCACCCATCGCTTATCGCAGTGTAGTGAACCAATGATAGGTGATTGCGCGTTTTTTCACTATCGCGGGTAGCTCGTTATCCTATCGCTAAGGATAACTGCATAACAACAAAGCTGAGGAGCGTATAGTAGTAGAGATGAGTTAGCAACTTGCGGCAGAAACATGTTCAGCGTGATGTTAGCCTTAGGAGATCAACATGGTGGCGTATCTTCTATCCAAAGGCTGATTGCGGACTTTGGTAATCAAACTTAAAACTTAAGAGAGTAGATAATATGTAAACCTCGTTCCCAGATATAAAGAAAGGTAACGCTGTCCAATATTCTGGATCACCCAACCCTTTTTTTTAGAGTTCTAGGCAAAGTTGCAAATATTTTGTACCCAACATTATCTACTTAGCAATTGCACCTACTACGCCAGTCAATCGAAGCCTGCACCAATGGCAGAGAGAATAGATGTCACAACAGAGAAAGTGCCCGGTACTGTCCATCTGCTTGATTTAGATCATAGTGTGGATGCTCGTCACGCGGGTGAAGGAGAAATCCTCCTGGACCCAACACCCTCTGGTGATCCTGATGATCCCCTTAATTGGGCCCCTCGTAGAAAACTCATGGCGACAATTTGCACTACACTGTACGTCTAACCAGATTTTGCTAAACCTTTCAGAGTACTAACTGGCCTAAAGGTACACTTGGATGACCGGAATGTCGGTATCAACAGTGTACTCGGTTCTTGTCCCGCTATCCAAGGCCTCAGGCGTGTCAGTTAAGGCATTAAACGAGGGCACAGGATATCTCTTCTTGCTGCTTGGGTGGAGCCTGCTCTTCTGGCAGCCTTTCGCTTTGAAGTACGGCAAGCGGCCAACGTACTTGATATCCGTGCTTGGGGCCATTGGAACAAGCATCTGGAGGTGGGTGATTTCCAAAAAAAAGTATATATGTAATTTTACTGACTATCTGAAGCGCTTACGTCAAAAATAACAGCGAGTGGCTAGCTAGATGCATTGTTATGGGATTCTTTATTGCCCCGATTGAATGTAAGCATATAATCTCAACACGTATTCGAAATCACTACTAATTATTTCTCTTTTTATCAAACAGCCTTGCCTGAGATATCCGTAACCGACATATACTTCACCCACCAGCGAGGTACCTACATGGGTGTTTACGGTTTTGCCTTGGCCGGTAGTAACTATTTTGCTCCTATCATCTGCGGTTTTATCGCAGAAGGTCAAGGATGGCAGGTAAGCCTTCCAAGAATATGCTACGCACCAAATAGAGGCTGATAATACGTCTTCACTTTTTCTAGTGGGTGTTCTATTGGCCAGCCATCTTCCTTGCAGTAACGTTTGTCTTCCTCTTCTTCTTCATGGAGGAAACCAATTACAACCGAAAGAGTACCAGTATTGTTGCAGCAGAAATTCCCCAGCCTGCTGAGTCATCTAAAATTTCAGATCTTGAGAAAGTTCCTTCCCTTCATTCGCAGTCGAACGTCAGCGTGGAAATCGGATCCTCGACGAAAACCTTTGCTCAGAAGCTCTCTATCTGGAACCCATCTCCAGGGCAAAACATGCTGAAGCGTGCAAAGCAAAGCTTAGTATATCTTAGCTGGCCTGTAATCTTCTATTCAGGATTTAGCTACGGCTCTTATCTCATATGGTTCAACGTCCTCAATGCCACTGCTTCCATTATCCTTAGTGGTCCAGGGTACAACTTCAAGTCCTCCATGGTTGGTCTCAGTTATGTGTCTTGCTTTATCGGAGTTATAATTGGCTCATTTGTCTCTGGCCGTCTCAGCGATTGGCTAACCCTTAAACTCGCTCGTCGAAACAACGGCATTTTGGAAGCTGAGCATCGCTTATGGCCATTTGTGTTGTGTCTAGTAATGGTCCCAGGGCCGCTGATACTCTGGGGTGTAGGCGCTGCTCACCAAATCCATTGGTTTGGACTTGTCTTCGCAATGGGGTGCTTAGCCTTTACATCTGCTGTTGGAGTTACACTGAGCGTGAATTACCTAATTGACAGCTATCACGACATAAGCGGCGATGCGATTGTGACGGTCATCCTCGTTCGCAATACTATGTCGTTTGCAGTCAACTACGGGTAAGTCTCATCTGCTCTTGTACATAACATACACTACTAACTATTTAGTATCACACCGTGGTTGACCAATCTGGGTATTCAGAACTGCTTCATTTCTGCAGCTTTTGTTGGACTGGCAGCCGTGTCAGTTTTTTTGATCATGATCAAATTCGGCAAAAGGCTGCGTGTCCGGACCAGCAGCCAATATTGGAGTATTGTGAATGCTGAGAAGATGAGGACATGAGGAGTGTATTCTGCATTCATGAAAACTTAGACGTTGAAATCGCTCATCTACTATGAACTTTGGAGTCAATCTAGTCATAGGATAAAACTACCAAAGTCAGGATCTAGCTAGATGATTGCAAACCAAATAGTTATTAGTCTCTTTGCTTTCCTCATATGGTCTTTAGAATTTCTTTCTGTCTGTCTGTATTCCTCGATGATTAAATCGTCTGCTGTTTTTAGCACGATTTTTCGCTTCTCCGTTCTTCTGATTCAATGTGTAATCTGTCTTGCATAGGGTAATAGACGCCAGTAAGACCTTTGACTCTATAGTAAGGTTCCCAAGATTTTTTTTTTCAGGCACTCGGACGAAGAAATTATATTCAGGCTATCTAACGGATAATTTGTGTCGGAATTGTTTCCACGACTGTTCTGAGAGTCGTTAGCACCCTCGAACCCCGCATCTGGGCGTGGTGGGGCATGTGCCTTTCCTCTTATCTACTATTACATGCGATAGCTAAAATATCATGATTAGACTGTTTTCGCACATTTATTTGTGCTCTCTTTGATCCCTGATAATTTGACTCTTTTAAATGCACTACCATTCCCATTTCGGCTTGCTGCCTGCTTGTACCACGCTTGACCTACATTAGGGTTAGCTAGCCTACCGGGTAAACCGCATTGGAGCTTGACAGTTATCCAGCTAGAAGATCATGTCGGATGTTGCACAACGCCATAGGTTACGAACAAAAACTGGCTGTCTTACCTGTGAGTATCACCGAGCTGCTCCCTAATATTCCATTGAATTATAGATAGGCAGGAGTAGAAGGAAGAAGTGTGACGAGATTACACCTGTGTGCAAGAGGTGCTCTCTCTCAGGAATTTCTTGTCAATGGCCAAGCTCAACGGACCTTGTGGATCGTAGATATGCTTCTCACCCCAAGTCACGACATTGCAACAGCCCCGAGGCCATATTGTGTCTTCGCTCTGAAAGTGTGGCCTGCGACCAGATTATCTTCGATCTGGAAGGTTTTTTAAGACGCCACTTTATCGACAAGTTTTTCGATCTTATACTATTACCCGGCTGCCATCCGGACTTCCACAATGGTTGGATCAGAGAAATCCAAGACCTCATGGTTGAAGATATAACTGTACACCGTGCAGTACTTATGAATGCTGCCTCGCACATCCACAACACCGACAACTCCTCTGGGATGAAACAAATAGCAATGGACTATTATTCTCAAGCTCTTCGAAGCCTGGCGAGCACGCTGGCTCAACCTAAAATATCACAGCTGACTACGCACAACGGCGTCCTGTCGTCGATCATACTGCTGTATCTTCATGGTGTGAGTAGCTCCACACTTTGAGCACGATTTGGTTATTTACAAACTTGTAGTCCATTGGTGTGGGCACGAGTTCTGACGTTCCGCCCCATGTCAGCGCAGCAATAGATCTGCTGACCATGCGACTCTCTAATGCGCCATTGGCAGTCGGCCGGTATTTCGACCGCCTTGCCGTTGAAAGCGTACTATATCAAATTTTCCTCACCAATACTGGCCTCTGGTCTGATGAAACATCATGCCATACATTTGATGTGAACTTCTGGCTCCAAGCTGAATATCTATTGGGCCATTGCATCATGTTTCCTGGATTCTCGAATAGCTTGAATAGCCCTGTACTAGGAATTCCTGTCTCTTTATTCAGGCTCGCAAATCGAGCTAAAGACATGTATCAAAACCACATGGTGTATAATCTTCAGACCTTGGAGGATCTTCGGGCCGAGGTAGAATTATGGGAGACAAAAGTCTTGTGCGACATGGATATTGACTGTCCAACGGAGCTAGCAACCTCGATCCCTTACCGTGATTACTATAAAAGTACCAGCTTTTTGTATGTAATTGTCTCTTCACTTTTGTTAAAGCACATATCGATGGTTGATGGTCGAGTGGCATTCAAGCAGGAGACAAAAATACCACGGGTCTCGCCAGGCGACAGCTGGCAGATTCAAAAAGCCATTCAAATCTTGAGAAAATACCAAGATGACGACCAATGGGCGCGCTGTTACATGGGTACCTGGCTTGTATACACACTTGGATTCTTTTTGAATGACACAGAGCATAAAGAAGTGGTTTTAGGAGAACTAAGTCGCAGGTGGGATCTCACCAGGTTTATGCAAATTACCCGCTTTAAAGACGATCTGGAAACAGCCTGGAGCTCGCGCCTATGCCTTTGACCGGCTATTTTTATGGTCTTCCTATCGGCCTGCATTTCGTGTCGCCAATTTCGGTAGATAATAGGAAACCCTTTGTTTGTTGTTAAACACTTCCACAAATTCAACGTTCCACACTTTGCAATATTGTGGTTGACGTCTAGGTCAACTGGCATGTAGCTTCAATTTCATCTAAGAAGAATTTTAATGAAGGGAGTGAGCATCTGCGCCCGAGTCTTTCTTGTAAAATTGTAATCTCACCGATATGTAACATCTTCTACATTGCTTTTATCTCCAATGACTGCGGACCACACTAACTCATCCCCTAAATTGTCTTTATGCTTGTGATCCTCACGGATGAAATGTTCTCACAGCCGAAAACCAATTGATCTCTAGTCGTAAGGCAAGTAGATTGATATACTCTACGCGACAAATGCCTAATTCCACTTGAGACCACCAGCTAGATGTTTCTTTTACGTTGGATTCTCCAACACCTGTATGGTTCTCGTCCTGGATATTGGCTATATTCTGTTCTATGAGATTGTGGATAGTCAGCATTGCATTGGGGGTCGGCAGCAGAGCGGTGTCGGCGAGTGGTCGCTGGAAGGTGCAGCCACACGAGGCAGCAGGTCTAACAAAGATCAAAGGTGATGATGAGCTGCGCGATGGGCGAGTGAAGTGAGTCAAAATGGTTGCTGCAAATATGAATAAAAGTAAAGGGAAATGAAACTGGAAGTGTACAGATGTGGTACTAATGGTAGAAGCAGCAAAGCCACAAGTCAAGGCGGTACGTGGGGCTACAACAACAGAGATGAGTCTGTGAAAGACGAAAGCCTAGTCATTTTTGAGTAGGTAAGGTCGACAGGAAATCTCGTAAGCCGCGCAACGGACAGCAAGTTTTAGCGCCTCGTGCCACTATGTTGGAAAACTGTATATAACATTAACTAGAGGCTGATTCAGCCGAAAAATCTATCTAGGGATCTCATCGAATTTCATATGTAGCTTGGAGTGAATGGAAATCTTCTACAACATCGTGGTCATGTGGTTTGAGCTAACTGGCGGTTCCTGAGCTTATTAAACTGTTACATTGATCTTTTCCGATCCCACTCTAGCATAGCATTCCTACAGCTCTCACGATCAAATTTATCGGGCCATCCATGACTCAGCATCAGCGCTCGCAGTTCCTGGGAAAATGGTGAGTCAAGCTATTATTCGTCGAAAGGGGCAGAAGTTTATTCGAACCTTGTACTCCTCGCCAGAAGTTTCGGCATGCAATGGTTCTTTACCGTTGAGCTGGCCGATCAAATGCAGCTGCGCGTAATCATCTTTCCACTCGTTGAGTATATCGCTGAGACGCGCGGTGCTTCCGGGGTTTGCACACTGATTGCGCCAGGCTCGGGGGTCATCCGCTTCAAAAACTGGATCGTGGAGCCACAGCGCTTCGTAGCGCATCGCTGTGCCTATTGCAGATAAGAAAAAAAGGGTTAGTCAAGGGACGTATGAGCGAGCAAGTTTTGCTTGGGAAAGTTTGCTATACCATCAGTAGTATCGAGCATGATATATTGCCCGTTTGCTTTCCCATATGTAAGAGGGACAACCCATTCTGGAAAACTAAAGCCGCGCTCGCTCGTGTCGGGTATTTCCCAGCAATCAATTCCAGGCTTCACTTTCTGGAAATAGTCGCGCCGGTAATCGCACGGATAAGTTGACCAAACCAAGGCGTATTTCTCGAATGAGCCGTCCATGCGAAGATATGGTAAATGTTTGAGCAATTCAATTACTGCGTTGTTCTTGTGCATTGGGGCGAAGTTATCGCTATTAATGTTAGGCCATCCTTGCGCTGGCGGTTCTAACACGTCGGAGGGCTCAAGCCATGGGAGAAGAGCGAGGAAACCATAAAAATCTCGCAGTGCAGTAATCACCTCAGTCTGCAGGTCGGTGGTTGCCAAGGCTTGGCTTGAGGAGGGTGTTGACATTGTGTTGTTGAGTGCGTACCTCACGTGCGTGGGAGGTTGGGCCATGTCAATTTAAGCATCTGTTCGTCGGGCGCCTAGGTAGGGCCAAGTTTTCACTGGCGCCTGGGCGCCCGGGTTCTGTGTTTGGGGGCGGATATGATTGGGTTGACAGCATCTTGGTCAGGGGTGGCTTTAACGCAGCAAGTCTGTATGTTATAAAAATTAATACTTAAGTGGGCCCAGACCTCGCACTCGTGCTGTATTGTAAAAATGCACGTTGGCAGACATCGTTCGCATATTACAGAGAGAAGTACTACGAAAGCTAGCGAAATGAATTGAATCTACATTTGTAGTACTATTTATCCGAACAATATTTACAGCCTGAAATGAACACGATCAAAAGCCCATAGTCTGCCGCGGTAGCTTAGCGTCACCCACGCTGTCCTGCGGCATTGGAACAGCCCCCGTAGGCCGCATCCCCTCTGCCGTCAGCGTTGTAGAAATCGAAATAGGGGCTTCCGCCATGTCATCGTCATTGCAGTCGTCACTGGAACATTTTGCAAAGCCCAACTTATTTTGTAGCTCCTTGTACTCCTCGTCGGTGATTCTGCGGCTCGAGTTGTCTGCCACAAACACGATATTCTCCGGATCAAGCCAGTTGCGCTTGGCGTTGCTGGGTGGGTCGTTCCTATACCCAGCTTGCCGGGCTATGTCTGCGGCCTTTCCAACGTACCAAGGGTCAGAATTAAGTAATGCGTAACCCTGGTATCGGTTGTCGTTATTAACACCTCTGGGATAGCAATCGTTTGCGCTGATACCGTCATCACCGTCTGGATCTGCTGGCAGAGGGTTGATACGGTATGCGGTTCGTGTGTACACGCCAGTCCAGTCGGTGAAAAAGGTTGTCGTCCCATCGGCTCCTACGGCTGAGTGTTCAACAGACCTTGTGCTATGGCGCTCCGCAATCTGTTTGCAGCGCCAAATATTGCCGACCCTGCCGTTTTCGACGCCATCGAGATATCGTATGAATTGCGGTTGATTGATTGCCGCACGGTGAGCGAATGCTGGATCAATGGCTCTGTTGTAGCCATCAACCTCGTGGAACAGGATATACGGTGGCCACTCGTCGGCTTGGCACCCTTTTTTGTCCTTATCCGGTTGTCGATTGGGTATTAACCCCCCGTCAGACATAGCCAAGCGCCATTTGTTGTTTCTCGGATGAGTGTCCTCCCAGTTTTTCTTGGCTTGTAGATCACCGCCCCGTCCTCCCCCGTTAGCCAGATATGGGCAAGTATTGACAGCATAAGTTGTGGCTGGATTGTGTCGGATGACCGATCTATAATGCAGGCATGGCTGTGGGTTATTTACACAGTCCATATCCACGACCTTTATATTTGTATCGACATCTTCAAGGGCTACTGTGCGAACGACATGTTTCTCCGGTCTGCGGCATTGACGCTTCGGCCTAGGCTCATCAGCTCGAGGCGCGGCTTTGGACGAGCAGCTCGTCCAGCTGTCAGTGCTTGTTTTTGCCGATGTGTGCTTCGACTCGGGGGCTCGAGTCTCGCTGGGCTTTCTACTGTTCATCTGCACTGGACTTAGCTCACATCGCCCCATGTCACATATCATCACGTGCTTGTACTCTCGGAACGGAGATACTTACGGAAAGAGTGTGCTTTTTGCCAAACACCTTGAACTCGGCCTTGCCTTCTTTCTCCACGCCCTTCACACACAGCTGGATCAACGCCGGCGTCGCAGCAATCTCTGCAATATCGAGAATCTCTCCCACTATGGGAATCAGATCTTCAAGCAGTTCAAGTGGCGCTAGAAGCGCAGGTACAGCGACTCGGCAGAACGCCTTCGCGGCAACGTCCAACGCGGCTTGCTCAGCGGCAGCCACTGCTGCCGCTTTGGCAGCGTCGGCTGCCATTTTGCCAAGGTCCCCGACATTCGGGGCTGGCTTGAATCCCGCGCAACAAAAGCTTTGAAGACCTCCGGCGCAGTCTTGGTCCTTCTTCTTGACATGATTGTTGGTGTCTTTCACGATTTCCGTTTCACCGTCGGCGCAGCCGCCCATGCATGAGAGGCCGACACCGCGATAGCCTCTCCTACGCAGATGTTAGTATTGCAAAAGCGCGAATATGGTCGGTCAACCTTACCATTGACATTTTCCCATGGTAGTCCCGCTTGCGCAGCATAAATTGCGGTACTCTCCCTTTGCGCAGCGGTCATTTGTAGACAGCTGGCCCGGTTGCCCATTCATCTGCGCTACTGGGTTTGTGCTCTTCATACAAGGCACATTGCAGTCGGTGGTATAGCACGAAATTCCGGCTGCCAAATCTCCACTCTTCTGCTTCGCGTCTTCTTGGTTCAAAGTCGTCACGCCCGGAGCCGGCGCAAGACCGTTGTCTGCCTTTTGGTCGACCTGATCCATAGCCCACACCATGGTTCCTCCAAGGCAGCGCTTGTTTGCGAAATCACGCTTTTGCTGGAAGGTGTCATCGTCGTCATAGCTGACCCATTGATTGCTGTCCCAATTGATCCACTTGACGGCAGCTACCTTATCCCAGGTAGGGTTGAGGTTGTTTTTGGACACGATATCCTTGATCTCTTGGAGGCTGAATTTTTAATTAGAATAGATCTGCCAAGGGGCACGCCTCGAGAGACTCACTCCAGGATGCCAGCAGCATTCGAACAAGGCCCAGGGTTGGCGCCACCACTGAACTGGCAGATCCCATTCGGGGTGTTACAAGACGAGTCCTTGAGTGTAAAGCTACGCCCGTACTATTGTGCATGAGCACACGAAGCTACAGATACAAGAGGAGGAATGCACTTACCCAGCCTTGGCCGAGCACGACGTTTTTTGGATCCACACCAGCTCGCCATAGCAGATCCAAGCCAAGGTCTATTTCGGTGATGTTGGTGTGTGGTGCGATATAAGGACCTATTGCTTTAGACTGGGCATCCCAGATACCATGTACTGGAACAGAAGACTTCAGTCAGCTGGCATAAACCCGACGTGGTGTTGTAGGACTTACAGTCGTAGCTCATCAAATTGAACCAATCAACATTAGGCTGCAAACCTTTGAGGTCAAAGTGTTGCAGATACCAATACGAAGTGGGCAGTGTGACTGTTATGCCATACTTTGACCCGAAAGCGGCGCGCATCTGTGCCACGAGCGCCACATAATTGTCCTTGTCGCCCTGAGCACCACCGCGGTCGTCGGCTTGGGGATACTCCCAGTCGAGATCTACACCGTCGAAGCCGTATTCGTTCATAAAGCTCATCAGACCGCTAACGAACTTGGCTCGGTTTCCACTGGAACTAGCCATAGTGCTGAATGCGGTTCTTGTAGGGCCTGGGTCAGTAAAAGACCATCCGCCAACTGAGATGTATGTTTTTAAACCTTGATTGGTATTTTTCAGGCCAGTGAATCGGTTGTATAGTGCCCCGGTCTTGCCGTCCATTGGAGCAATCTGAAATGATGATGGATCAAAGAAGGCGAACGCAAAATTGATATGCGTGAAGCCGTTGAGATTTAGATCTTCGGGTGCAACACTGGAGCATTTGCGTGTATTGGACCATGCCTCATAGTAGCCAACTGTACGCTTATTTGCGCTGGTACCACCTCCACATGAAGGTCGTTCCGGTGGTCCACATCCGCCGAAGCCCTGCTGGCACCCAGCACTTACAGCACAAAAGTCGTCTGTTGAACCACAGAACCTAAGAGCGGAATCAGTGAGGGTTCGTGAGCCATTGCACCATTCATGAGCCAACGGATCAAACGTACCCAAACTTGGAGCAACACACGTTCAAGGGACAGATTTGCTTTCCAGCCACTCCGTACTGACCGCACTCAGCTTTGGATGTGCATTTTGAAGTACAGTTTCCTTGGCCGCATTCCGAAGGCGAATAGCCACACAATCCGTTTGTACCGCAGCATGCGTCAATAGGGCATTCTGTTTGCGCATTACAGGTGCCAGTAGGAAGACCATTTCCATCGCGAGTTTGGAGTAATATTGGCTTGGATAGCAAGTGCACGGGATGTTTATGTTTATGTGCGCTAAGATGGGAGGGGATAGCGAAAGTTAGAGTAGCCGAAAGAATAATGCCAAATGCCAAAATGACAATAAATGACAGGACATTTTCTCTCATTGCGATAGGCTTAGAAGCCAATGAGAGAGTGATGAGGGAGAGGAGTTTGGTTGAAGGCAGCAGAATAGTGCTGCTGTGGCCCTACCTCAAATAATGTGGTAGCGACAAGCTTCCTTGGAAAATATGTCATGGCGAAAGCTTATCCCAGATGATCTTCAGGGGCCAAGCATGCCGTGTGGTTATCGTTCGATTATACCGACAATAGATTGCTGATGTCAGCCCGTTAGGCCATGCTAGACCACTCCGTGCCGTGCCGCAGCCTATTTAAGCTAAGTTTGGGGCTCATTTCCAAACAACCATGGGTATTTCAAGCAAATCTCCCTTCAACAAATTTCACCATGCAGCAGAATGAGAAAATTCTGTGGCCATGACATGAATTTATATTACACGTTAGGAAGGTGAATATATTTGGGTGGCCTAAATCTCAGGAATGCAGAACTTGCATCGAAGTCACGACTTCCCGTCTTCTTGCTCTTACAGTATTGAAAATCCAACAGATACACTCGTTCTTTTCTCTAATCATTCGAGATGCTTTCGAATGTGTGGTTCGGCCTTTTGGCATTTGCGAGGCTCGGAGCATCGCAGTTCAGCCTGTATCCTGCGTTTATTGACCCAATTAAGTTGAGCAACGCATACGGTGTCACGACTGAATGCATTCAAGGCTTGTAATCGCAATACTTTCTCTTGTGTTCCTGATACTTACTGAACTTCTGTCTAGAAACCAAACGCTCCCAGAATGCGATCCAGACCTCTTCGGTATGGTCGTAAACTATGACATGTTCTGGTGGGAGCAAGACAATGTTACTGACCTCTGCCTCGGCAACTGCTCCGTAGCTGCAGCGCTATGGTACAACAATGTTATGAGTGCTTGCGATGGGCAGTGGTTGAATTCTTATGGGAAATGGATTCCCGCTGATTCCGTTGCTGGCCGATACGTGGACGGCATTAACACTGCTTGTCTATATTCATCGTAAGAATATCATGTACCTACGACTTATGCATTCTGATAAAGTGATTTACAGACTGGGTGAAAACACCACATGGTGTTTGGTAGAGTCGCAGGACTGGATTGGCGCAGATGTGTATCAAGTGGACTGCGATGCAAACCCATCTGATCCGTCGTGCGTTGGTAACGGAACAGGCATCGATCCTGTTAACGAACGAATGGCTAATCTGTACTCCAATGATGTGGTACGTTATCAAAGCTCGAGTCGTTCAAATATTTACTTAATGCTGACGACCAATTATCAGTTATGCGACGATTGCTTCGTGCAAATGCTTTATACTAAAGTCACTTCGGAGTTTCTAGCTGACACTGATCATGCAGATTACCTCGTAGATCAGTTGCAGGATATTGCGGATGTTTGTAATACTTCAATTCCTGCTATCACCACTCGTGCTTCTACCTCATGGGACTTGGCACCTGCTCCAACACCAATTAGCACGACAACGACGACCCTTCCAGCTACCACGAGTTGTGCCGCAGGACAGGGCCAGACTTTGAGCTCTGGTACAGGCTGTGATACCTTGTCTCAGAAGTACGGCATCACAACCGGAGACTTGGAGGCAATCTCAGGCAGCGATACTTGCAGTATTTCAACGACATCCTGTTTTCCTTTGGGATGCTCGCTACAGCGAACTGCATCCGGGGCTACTTGGTGAGCTCATTATACTGACAAAAACAAGAATAATAAACGAATTTGCTAACGCGCGACAGTGACACAATGGCAAGTAACCTCAACGTCACCACGGTGCAATTCCAAAGCTGGAACCCCAACATCATAGGACTCTGTGATGCGCTCCAAGTCGGACAGTACGTGTGCAAATCCCCTCCAGGCGTGACAGGGACGTACACACTAGCTCCACCACCACTGGGAACAGATGCCGATGCAGGAAATCAGCAACGTGGAGGCTCCGGTAAGTGCATTCGTGTCTGCTCGCGGGACATTCTCTAACGATATGGAGGTGGAATTGTGACTCCAACTACAACCATCCCACCAGGGCCGGCAACACCGGTAGCAGCACCTGGTCCAACACTATCAGGTGTTTCAAACACATGCAATGCCTGGCAAACGCCAGCCCAAGGGCTTGGCTGCGTCGACTTTGCCCTTCTAAACAGCATCTCATCAGAAAAGCTGTATGAGTGGAATCCAATCCTCGGCCCCAATGGCGAGAACTGCACCACCATGTTCCAGTTCAAAGTCTACTACTGTGTTGGCGTCGTAATCGGGGGCTCATCAGGGAGCGGACCGACAACAACACCGCTGTCCAGTCCGACCATTTCCAGCGCAATCACCGCTCCTGGGCCTACTCAAAGTGGTATTACCTCTTCGTGCAACAAATTTGCCTTACCCGTAAGTGGGCAGGGCTGCTATGACTTCGCCACCGCGAATAGCATCACCCCCGCACAACTGTACTCTTGGAACGCCGTCCTCGGGTCCAACGGCGAGAACTGCGGGAACCAGTTCCAAGCGGGCGAGTACTACTGTGTCGGTGTCCGGAGTCAAGAATCTTCGAGCAGCACCACTACACAGAATGTCTCTGCGCCCGGACCGACGCAGAGCGGCATCGTCGCATCATGTACCGGGTTTGCTAAGCCGCCTGCTGGCACTGGATGCTATGATTTTGCAACGCAGAATGGGATTACGCCGGCGCAATTGTATCAGTGGAATACAGTGCTTGGACCGAACGGTGAGAATTGTGGGACAAAGTTTTTCGGAGAGGATTACTATTGCGTCAAAGTTTCAGCGTAGAGAGGAGTTAGGGAGTAGAGTTAATGACAGCTTTTGTATAAAATAAGTCACTTCAAGTGATATTGTGAATAATAGTGTAAAATTTGTAGTTCTGATTCAATGTTGCAACTTCCACATAGCCTAGCTCCGACTAAAAGTTTTTTTATCTACATAATTTATCTTCATAATTCAAAAATTCTATTGCTTACTTATGAGCATTTGGCCCTTGAACAAGTTTCCAAGACTGATCTTATTTGACATACAACTATCTGTTTTCTACTTCATTTATGATTCATCTTAACAGACTAAATATTTAAATAGAAGATCGCCCATGCAGATACAAGTGTTACGACGTAAGCACTTTCTAGGCACATGATTAATCTGTTGATAGGAACTGTCACATAGAACTAATAGAAGCAGTAAAATTATCATACCAGGTAAGTAAATCTTAGTCAAGAATTCTCATCCTATACTTTTAGTATGATTGCGGTTATTACGAAGTATCGATAGCAAGGGCAATGCAACTGTCCATTTCGTAAGGGAGGTTCAATTAGGAAATAAAGTGGAATTAAATTGGAATTCAATTGGAATTAAATTGGAATTAAATTGGAATGAAAATAGTTAAGGGACAGCTGTATAGATATCACGCTTTAAGTATTACAAAGTTTTTCCTTTTCAAATATGATAGCTCATTTGAGTGTTCTTCTTCTTCTAAGACATATTCTTTAGTAAAATACTTTTAAATTTTGATAAAAGTAACTAATTTATAAGTTACTAGAAAGATTTAGAAGTACAGCAACTAATGCTCTTTGTGTATTAGCCAAGCTAATGCACTTTCTGATAAATCATGTGAGACGAGTGGACATAAAGTGAGTAGACCGGCGATCAATCTCCAGACAGCCTCTCTCACCTGTCGTTACTTGTTCACTATAGAAGCAATCGCCCGATCTCACTTTGCTGTTTGGTCTGCCACACACAGTTTCGTTCGGTTCTTGCGCTACGCCAAAGTACCATGGAAGCGCTCCCGCAGTTAGCTTTGGACTTAGTGTGCGAGTACCTGGCGCACGACGAGCCGCACAGGGCCAGTTTGTTGGCTTTCGCATCCACTAGCAGGGCATGCCGCGCTGCGGCATGGCGAGAACGATTCTCTCAAGTATCGATCGACATAGAAGATGCGCAATTCCACGAAAGATTGGAACAGCTGGAGTGTATATTGGACGAAGCAAAAAGTCGTATTTGCGTCAGGGTTCTGAAGCTTGGCGTAAGTCCGGTCTACCAGACTAGGTGCGAAGTTGGCGAGGCTGAAGACGCATATGTCTCATTGATAAAACTCATCCCCAGCTTCCATCCGATTAGCTCACTTCGACATTGGAAGCCGAGGACAGAACCTCGCCCCGACGAATGGTGGCTACCTCTTGCCCGATTCATTTCCAGTGTTCACCTTAAAGACCTTATATGGGCGTCCACGGAGCAGATACCTCGTTGCATCTTCTCTGTGTTGAACGAGCAAATTCCGAGCTGTCGACTACACGTCCATGAATTCGATCTCCGAAGCCTTCACCAAAGAGAAACACTGCAAGATATTGAGGATACTGAATGTATGCTAGCGACTTCACCGTGTCTGTACAAAATTGTTGCACCTTATTCCATGTATGATGCGAGCGGTTGCGCGAACTACAATGGAGAGGCAACATTGTGGTTGGCGGCGGGGCTGGCACCCAATCTAAAGCATGTTTGTGTGTGGGATAATTTGCCTATGACATCCGGGGAAATCAGGTCGCCGCGGAGAGATGCACGACTTAAGTGGCGGGGATTTTATCTTCAGTCGGGCAGCGAATGGTGCGAGATACCTCGAACTAAAGGTCAGCTTCAGAGTCTTGCAATTGATGCTATACACGCAGTATATGGTTCGCAACTGGCATCCTGGGAGTGTCACACCGAATTCTCGGTTCTGCGCTCTCTCCAACTTGCAAGGCAAATCGGGTTGGATATCCTTCAAGACTTGGCTACTCTTGCAGAACGGGACGGGCTCTCTTGCTTGAGAGCTCTGGATCTATCGGCCATCTCTTGTGAATACGAAGATCTTGTAGATGTTGAGTCAACCATGACAAGACTATTTTCATCACTGCACCCCTTGGTCGAGCTTGGTATCGTTGGAGCGGGAGCTGCCACCTTCGAAGCGATACTTAAGCGACACGGTGGTAAATTGCAAGTCTTCTGTGTCGAGGAGTTTATCCTGTCACCACGGCAGGTCATACAACTGCGAGAGTCGTGTGCCAAGATTAGAGAGCTGAGCATTGAGATCCTACGCTCCGCAGGCGATCACGTCGAAGTCGAGACGTATCGAACCCTCGGCTCCATGCGAAACCTGAAAAGCTTGTCGCTTAAGCTTCAATGCACTGACTATCGTCACGGTGATGGACCAGACGACCCAGGACTTCTTTTGCTGCCTTCTGATGATAAAGAGGATCAAGAAGCAATGGGAATCGCCATGTGCCAGATTTTCGTCAACGCTGCTGTAGACGAGAGCCTCGCACGATCCATTTTCCGACAGATGTTGGCAGCTCATACTTCTATGAAGGCCGGTCTACCACCAAGGCTAAATTCTAAACGTTTACGGATAGGTAGGGTACCGGTGCTCAATGATCAAATCATGAGCGAGGACTTTGAAGGTATCCTTGATTGGATAGGAAGAAATTGGATATGCAGACGTGGCCCTCGAGACACACACCAAAGCGATCTTACAATTGAAGAATTCAATAGTGATACCAGGCTTTGCAACGGCAAGAGACTCGAGGACGAGATGGATGAACTCTACGGAAGCGAACAGTATGTAGATATTTGGAAGGCTCTCTGGCCAGAGACTGGAGCAGGCTGGAAGGGAGAGTGGCAGAGCATCCCGCTTGCCAGCGATGCTGGCAGTTCTACGGGTACTGAAACGTTTCTGTTGGGATAGAACCCGTTGCTTGGAGAGATGAAAGTGTGAGATCTGACATGCTCAAAGCCATAACAAGAGTGTTGTCGTGGTGCTGGATGTCGAGATCGAATCTATCTCCAGTCGATGCAGGTCTCGGAAGAGGAAAGGCTTTTTGCTTCCCTGAGATGTATTGAACACTCTCTCGCCTGTGAAAGAAGTTCCCTAGGTATGTCTGTAGGTTTCAGCTTAGATAGGGTTACACTACGCTGATCCAATCTAATAAAGATACTAATTAATCATCAGTACATCTTTATAATACTGTTTCTTTGTGTTCCCAACAAATTCCAGCAAAATCAAGGTTGTAAGATTAAGGTGATAAGGTAAGGCACAGTCGATATCAAATAAGTTATCGAGCAGGATTCGCCGCACGCTGGCTGATGGAGGCGGGCTTGGCCGTAGCTTGCTCCACATATACCGACAGTCTCACTGAGAGGAGATGAGATGAGAGGAAAGGAGACCAAGCAGAAGGAGCGAGCGTGCTGTCGTGTGACTCGTTGCTGTGCGGTGCGTGACGTACGTGTGGCCGTATGGCGTGGCGGAGAGGGCGATCAACAGCTGAGCGGAATTGAGAATCGGAAATCATGAATTAGCGGGAGAATGTTGTGGTTCAGGCACCTGGGCTACGGCTTAGCCAATTATTTGCGCCACATCACCAGTTCCCACGTCCACGTGCTGGGCGTGCCGCGCAAGCAAATATCGCCGAGACGCACGCTACAACAACTGCTTGCAGTTAACCATCAGTGCAATCAGCCCAGCTGTCACTCACCAAGAAGCCCAGTGTTTTCGGTATGTTCGACGGGGATGTACGAAACACGCACACCATGGTGCATCAAACACGTGCATCGGCACATATCAGAGGGTTGCCGTGAATGGATATACAACAACCTTGTAACAGGTAAAAGACAGAGAGTTGATGAATTAAACCTTCTTCTTCTCCATCCTTAAGAAAATGTAAGAGTGAAAATTTACAAGGGCCACCGATTGCTGGGATTGCAAGAACTTCCAGGCTATGGGACCCTGCTGCACCTTGTTGTTTCTACTTATCTTTAACGCTGAAAATTGCCGCCTTTGCTGTAGGTATGACTGGGACCCGCTTAACAAGAAAGGCTCTAAAGTTGCCTTTTTTTGTCGGCAATGCTATGACTTTCCCAACTTAGAATTACCCTTTTTTTCACACACACACACACACACACACACACACACACACACACAACGTATCACACTGCGAGTAGTACCTACATGGAGTCTCCCAAGCATGCCGGAACGCACGTATCAAAATCTCTCCCTAGCGTGAGATCTACAGTTGACTTGATCTTAAGATATTTTACCATCTTATCCTCTTGTCAAAGTTAACATATGAGACGTTGGAACTCTAGAGCTTCAAATTAGTGGCCTTCGCCTGCTATTCAATCTTATTAATCCATCATTTCCGTCCTCTTCGTACAGTTGACTAGAAGATCAAAAATGCAAAAAGTTATACATACAACAGCGGGGATTCGCCAGTGGTCACCCACCTGACTACTAGTCCGCCGGTACGTTGCTTAAATAGGGCTGAGCGAACGGGAAGCCTTGCTTTCAGCGTCCTATGGTCGTATGTGGAGAGATGTGGACTATCATAAAATATAAACTTTCCAGTATACAAAAAGTGTCTCCACTCAATAGCTTGAAAACAGCAAAATCTATTCTATGAACCGTGAACTCTGGGGACGAAAATGCGCCCTGATTCAAATTCTCAGAAACATTGCAACTAGATCTCGCTTCACTCTACTTCTCGCCGCCTCAATACACCTTACTCTTTTAATTTCTTCGGCATGGTATGCAGTACAGATGATGACGCTCTAACTCCAAGAGTGATTTATACAAAGTTTATTTAAAACCAAGCTTAATGTAACTCTCGCAATAAGTATCAAACCTATCATACCTTGATAATAATCATTGACTATAGTTATATAAAAACAAAGCTTATAGTCGTTCTCTTTGACCTAACCACCTATAGTGAAAACGTCAAGAAAGCCTTAGTAAACCTCGTATTACTCGACAATGCTTTCTCGCTGAGGTATTAACCTACTTTGTAACCCTTCACTGTTCAATTTTCGGCGTCGTGGAAGCTTACGCATAGTCTCTTTTGATACCGGTCAAACTCAAAGAACGATTCAGGGGTTGGTTTGGTTGCGCGGTTGCAGATCAGTCCAAATGCTTCCGGTCTCTGAGTTTTATTGTCAACTTCAACAGCAGAAAATCCAAGCAGTGGAACTAATCATGAAATTTTTTGCTCAAAGCTTTGCATCTGTGTTAGTCTGCATCTATGAGAGGCGTAGGTTCGATAACAAAGTCGTAGCAAGCTTCAGAGTAATCAAAGAGGTAATGTTGGATTTGTAGAACAAGTGCAGCGGAAATGAAGAAATATCCAGCAAAATTGACAAGAGGGATCTGTGTTTATTGATGTATCTCATCCCGTGAGTGCTCAGGATACTAACGTCTAACCGTAGACCCTTTGCATAAGCTTGATCTATTCCTGCTTGTGTACGTTCAATGTGCCCTAAGATTCCTTCTAAGGTTGCCTCTGGACATAATCTTGAGCAGAGATATACAATCGTATAGCAAAATCTTTAGTTCTATCGGAATTTTTTCAGATTTGGCATTCATTCTTTGAACTTAATTGGTTATTGTAATTTAACGTAGTCCTATAACACCCTCTATGCATTGAACAAATTCTCCAAATGATACTCGGTTGATATCTTCACATAATACCTCCTTTTTCGAATTGATACTAAGAAATAACATCTAGACCCCGTAGTGAAGTCCATATCGAGAACTACGTGCATATTGAACGCTAAATACAGCCGTTAACATTGTAATTACCCCTGGAGCTACACAAAGCGCCCAGAAAGACCACCAGAACAGAACTATCCTACTATTGTTAGTAGTACCCATACTGACGGTGATTATAACGGCCAATGCGAGACCAACAAACCAGATGAAAAGCCAGACATATGAAAATAAGAACCCAAGCGTTATGCTAGTGACAGCGAGTCCCGTAAAAAAGAAAATCCACCATCCTTCTTTCTTCAAAAAGTCTTTTAGACCCCATCCAGAGTCTCCAGTTCCATATTCTCCACGGACTAGCAAGGGCGCTGCGTATGCTATTGATCCACCGCGCATGTCCTCAGTTATGCGACGACGTAGGCCTGATTCGTCGAGAGTTTTAAGGGACCCTATTTCCTCTTCAAGTCCAACAAGTCCATTCTGAATCGCGTCTGCTAATTCGATGATTGCCTTGTGTTCGCCTGCGACGGTTTCATGGCCTCTTCTTTGCATAGTATTATGAGCCTGAACCCACATGAGCCCTATGCCAATGGTCCAGATAGCGAGAAAAATAATCATAAAATTAAGCTGTACAAAAGAAAATCCCCATTGATAGTTCTATGATAATGTTAGCTGTGTGATCTTTAATACGAGCTTGAGATGCCAACCTCTGTGGCAGGACAAGCACCCCGTTTTTTAATGTATGATTCATTATATGATAGACCCTGGAAAGTCCATCGCTTTTTGGAAGGATCGTCGTAGGGATTAATTTCACGACTCGTGGTGTTGCGCTGAAAAAGGTCGTCACTCAGGTAAAATACACTGATATTTAGTGCAGGCGGAGGAAGAATCGTTTTGTTGAAAGTGGTTGGTGATGTATTATTTGCGTTTTTCAAGACGTATTCTTTCAAATCTTTAGTTGTATAATCAGCAGGTATGCTGTTGAGGTGTAAATGAACACATACAATCCGTAACGTTCTTCCACATATGGCATTGCTCCAGCCGCTTGTCGCTGATTTTTCCATCCTCGGAATCATAGAAACCATTGTTTATTCGGTAGTTGGGCGACGCATGACATATGCGTTTGTAAGTATAGGGGTCATAACTACCTAAGACAGGGTCATCTAAGTTGTGATTAACATTATCTGTGAGGTATGCGCTGTGTTGATGACCAACCTTTAAAGGCCTGACTGATGCTGACCACGTAGTCATCACTTTGATTAATTCTTTTCCCGTCGTTTATAGTGTACAAATGGTGGTTAAAGCTACTAAAAGGAATCAAATTATCGTCTGTGTCAGGCACAAAAGCCCTGACATTCGAGTTATATCCAGTCATCGCACTGCCCAAGGTTGGAAATGCCCAAATGAAAATCATAGAGATAATCATAAATATCATTGCAAACTTAGAATGTAGAGCAAGGCGAGTGGAGAAGTCGCGGATCAACCGTGGAATTGCGACAATGGGCGCCTGATCTTGGAGAAAGATGGTTCGATAAGTTCCGAACGTGATAGGCATGACTTCCATCGATGTAGTCACATATTTTACGAATACACTCCAAGAGACTATTGTAAGAAGTGTCTGTGCTCCGCGACCGAAGACCTGCAAGAGCTTAGTATTGGTTGTGAATGGAGCAAACCGACCGATGAGTAACATACAACATCCCACGTAACATCGATCGCTTTAGCTTGTTCAAATGTTAGATGACCAAATCCAAGAGTAATTTGGAAGAATCCGGATCTTGACCACTATTTATTTGTTTAATCAGCACATGCCCTAACATCTCAAGTTTTTGACCAATGCTCTGTCTCCGAATCCGCTACAAGCTTGTGTATTGCTGTCTGAGCACAAAATAGTTTTCTTTGCCTGGTGATTCGACGGTGAAAGCCATGGAAGCTAAGACTAGATCTTAGCCTTCTCATGCTGATACAGAATACTTACATATCTAAATTTACCAGGCTCAAGTCCAAAACGACCGTCAGGCAGACACGCACTACTGTTGCCGCTTCCAACCATCGAAAATGGATACAACACTCCGAAGCAAGCACAAAGTCCCAGAAACCAGAGACAGACTGCCGCGCGTTGCCATCTTTTCCGAATATCTGTGCCCGCTTGA
The DNA here is from genome assembly GCA_022701365.1 of Mycocentrospora acerina. Lineage (NCBI taxonomy): Eukaryota > Fungi > Ascomycota > Dothideomycetes > Pleosporales > Mycocentrospora > Mycocentrospora acerina. The sequence goes on along the minus strand of JAKUHH010000250.1, from coordinate 207,358 downwards.
CGATGGCTAACAAGCCAGAATCGTTTAAAGCGCTGACCGCACCCAGGTGCCGTCATGATGTTTTGAACAGGTGGTTGCTGCTGGAACCTCTACGACCGAATCGTGCCGCAAGGCTCTAGGATTAATTCTAAGAAGGTGCGTAAAGAATAGCTGGTGGAAGCTTCTGTAAATAGTACTATAAAGAGAGATGCTTAACGAAGCAACGATCTCAGGAATTTAAAAAGAGATAATTTTTGAAGTCATGGCCCGTTAACAAAATGACATTTCCATGCACGCAGTATGGAGCTAGAATTCCAATGAATATAAGAGGTATATGAGTTTATGGGGCTTGCGGGGTTTGCAGTATACACTCGCTTTTTGGGGGCGGAAACAGATCAACCTATGCAAAGTAAGGCCTGAGCTCAGCTCAAGCGACCTACAGCCACCTTCAGCCTCATATGCAGCATCTGGTGTTCTAGACTCCACAAAATGCAGGTTAATCAAATCCAAACGTATGGCTCTAATTTAATCGAGGTTCTGCTAAATAATCTGCAACCACTTGAGGCACAAGCAGAAAAGAGGTGTGATTCCGGACGTCAGTTTGCCACTTTCAATCGTCGAGCATAGAGACTGTTCCTATTTACGTCTAGAGCAGGGAATAAAATGAAAATTATGTTCGTAGTGTCTTATGGTCGTATGGATCGAGTGTACCATCACGCTGGGCTGTGTTGTCGAGTCGAATGTTGTGACTTGTCAACTCAGCCTTATACCACTTACATACATGAGTTACAAATCAAAGGTTTCTAACTTAACTTGTAGTTTTTATTAATCGAAAATAAAATGATTCGTGGAAACCAGGATATCATGAACTATATCTTGCGGATGAAAACTATCAGGTCTATGTTCAACATCTGTGGACGCAAGTTTCTGCGACCTTTGCAACGTCACACTACAGGCGATCATCAACGGCAACTCCTTTCTTGGAACGGTTTATTTTTAAATTTCTTATTCATTCTCTATCTTTGTTTTAAGCTGAATTTCGAGAAACGCACCTCCGAACCACTGTCTCTATAGTTCTAGTTTACATATATTCTATTGTATCGATTGAAGCCACAGCCTTCGAAGTCGAAAACTCACGCAAATATCAATAGGAGTTAAAGGTCAAATGTGCCTTAATAGCGGTTTTTTATATTTCTCATGTTCGTCTAAGACCATAATATGCCAGTTGCAGCGGTGTCTAGTTTACAATCTCTTGCTGGTATCGGCCCGAGTGAGCTTCCTACAGTCCCAATCATGATCCATGTAGGCAATTGCCCTATAGATGACAATAAATGTCTTTCTTTCTAAGTTTTTTGTATCTTTCCGCCTCTTTGTGAGTCTGTTTTATCTTGCCGTCGGCATGATCATTTTGAATAGCATGATTGAGAGCGTCGCAGCGTTAATAGGTTAGCTGCTAAAATTTGTGACCGCTTGGGATAATGTAGACCATTTGGTGCCCTTTTGCTGTCTTTACTGATGTTGTAATGGTGATCTCCATGTTCCTTCGAGAGTTCTCTACTAAGAAAAAGTAGAAGTTGACAGTCAAAGTTGGGTGGCCAAGGAATAATCAGTCAAATAACGACTAGAAAGTCCCTAGCAAACAAATGAAGACAATATCTGATCTTATTTCTAAGACCAAGAAACATATTGCATCAATACGGGGCCGTAATTTACATGTACATTGAGAAAAATAAATGCCAACTGGCACATTTTAGCCTTTAATCAGTACATATACGGGAGAAGACAGCCCACTCGGACGTTCTTACCCGGTAGCGCTGCAGTATTAATACTAACTGCAGCACAGACTAAACTCTGTACCTTGACAGACGTAGTTACCCGGATGTAGAGGTCCACACTCACCACTGAGAGACGGAATATCAGTATCCACTGAACATGCGCCAGAGTAGCAAGACCTTAAATTACAGTGGCCTTGGCCATCTCCACAGTAGCCATAATTGCTATAGCATGCTCCAAATCCACTACTCGTGCAAGTGGCACTATTAGCAGTGTTTACTCTACACGATCCATCGATTGATAAGGGAGCAGAATCTATAACTGGTCCAACACATGCATCAGAGCAACAATAACCTGCCACATAGTGAGCTTCGGTATCGTCACACCAGCCGCCTGTGCTGCATCATGAACCAAGCCCACTATATGATCGTTTACAACTGGCAATTGAGCTGATTTCGCATAAAACATTGGTTGACACTGATCCAGCTGTATCTGTTGGAAAGCTTGACGATGCAGTGAGTTTAGGTTAATCTATATATGCATGTGTGGATAAGTGTTGACAGTAGGATAATCGCGCTCGTCAGATTTTGGATTCAACTTACTAATGGACGTGGCCCACGAGTGGTTGCCGGACGTTCGTGTTTCACGTTCAAGCTAATATAACTCGCTCTTGTAGCAGTTTTCACAAAGCGGGCGTCAAGAATTTTTTCGCAGTCTAATCCACTCTGGTTGTTGTACTTTTAAACATTGGCGAACGAAAGCAGGAGTTCTCTATAAATATTAGAAACAATCTGCGATTTATATTAGCCGTTTAGGAGTACAATTCTGGGGTTTAAAATGCTCGCCGTCATAGTCTAAATCGTCTTGACCTGTGAATATGGCAAAGCAGCCACTCTAGAGATCTGATATATTTACAATGACATCATTGTTAAAGACATCCAGCATTAAACACAAGTTGTGCTATAGGCGCGAAGCAGAAGGCAATAATGACACAGTCGCGAAAAAAATTGTCTAAATTACAGTGTGATGATTCTCTCGTTCACAAAACGCAAAAGCTAGACCATATTTAAAAATGAATAGATAATGCGATTCAAGCTAAGATCTCATTCAAACAAGTCAGCAACGTTCCTACCATGGAGATCTTTTACGAACATGCATGTATTTTTGTAAATGTTGATATCCTTAAATTTTGGATATCCGACTGACCTACAAACCTGAGAACTAAATTGGGGCTTAAATACTTATGCGTGAAACATTTCTATAGGGGATCTTTCGCAAGGGACTAGCAAACATGGGAAGAGACATGTAGAGCTAATGAATCAAACTTAGCAAAGATCAAGCGGTTTGGTGAGGTTTGAGAAGAGTGGTTTGACAATGGAAACTCTGGACTTATGGACCCATTTATATTCTCTAAGAGAAATGAGGAGGCTGAAAAAGACATGAGACAGTTAATAGGACTGTTATTGAACGGGCAAATCCTGAAAAGCATTACGTAAGAATTTTTTGAGGCACATTAATCGACAAAAAAAGGGCATTTTAGTCAAATGACCATAACTCGTCAAATGTAAATGAATGAAGGAAAACCACTGTAAATTCGAAAATAATTTGCTCACAAGTACACATTTTAAAATCTGTCTAGATCCAAATTGTTATACGTCGTTGTAGCCACTGTTGTCAACCAAGGATCCATGGTCTGATCTAGCAAGCAGTGTTATCACAGGTGCTCCACTAATAGTGCTCCAATCGCAGCAAGCCCGTACCCAAAATCGTAAGGCATTACCTTTGAACCATGGTTGCTACCTTGAAAATATGAGCTGGCCAACTTGAACATTCACTTCTCCTCTTATAACTGCCTCCAGCTTAATTCGCAAGAAAAAACACTAAACCAACATCATCACCTCTAGCAACAAGTTGCATCAAAATTCCACAAAAAATTCATGCCTAACGAACAACAACAACCTAACACCAGCAATGGGCCAGAGGCAGCAACCTCAAGCCCAACCATGACAACACCTCTTACGCTGCAAGCCTTGATGAGCCTCGATCGTGAGGCAGAGGATGAAGCTCAGGCCCCCTTACTCATCCAAGAGTCTGTTTCAACCTCCACGTCTAGATCTTCACTCTTATCGGGAACTACATACGTCCAATCACCCATGCCACAGCTCCAGCGCCATCTAGACGAATACGACGCAGCTGGTTGGCGTACAGAGGCGCATCAAAGAGATCTCGACTGCGAATGCTCATGGATCTGTTGCGCTCAAGTGTTTCTCATGGGTTGCCTTCACGCGATGACAATGTCTATTGACCCCTGTTTCTGACTTGTATGCGTGGACGAGACGGCAGAGAGGAGAGTTAATATCGAAAGAGGTTTTCGTATGTGTTTGTTGTGGACATCAGTCTTTAAGTTTTGCATTAAGTTTTCCTCATACGTGCACTGTAAGCATAATCTACAAGGTCGTCTTAACTCGATTCCTTAATGCTGACGTCCATTAAAAATAGGGCCACTTGTTAGCCGAACTTCTACGAGTATTTTTCTTAGGATAAACTGATCGTTCAGGGGTAATCGAGGATAGAATGTCAGCGGTTAAATGTACAAAAACTTTTTAGACGAGTAGTAAACTTACTGTTTCAACGGTCTAATTAGTTTGAACTGATTTTCTCATCTTATGTTTTAAAAAGAAAGGGCGGGGAAGGTAGGCCTTTATAGATGCTCACATTAAGTCTACAAAACGAGCGGATGAAAACCTATCTCAACTCCCACTACGCTCCTACCAAGACCAACAGAACGCACGAGTCAAAAAACACTTGTAATCTCCTTCCCACCACAATATCCAAAACAGACACAAGATTCGTCACTCACCATCTTTTTTATCCAAATCCATAAAGCACCTCCCAAAATGCCAAGACATCGTCAAGCCGTAATCTCCAGAAAGCACGAACGCACTACTCGCAGATCCTGCCTCGTGTATACCTTGCTTCCCGCAAACGGCAGCTAGAGAACATCAACCTAGAACACGAATTAGTCTAGCGACTAGCCATCTCTAATCTAACCTGCAACTCAACACAACAAACTACACTTAACTGCATTCATCGTTACCCTAGTTACCACCAAAATATTTATCATAGAAAAAAAGCTTCAGGGAGATAGGCCTACTTGTCTATTAGTAGAATATCGAAGCAAAAAATGAACGCTAAAAACATATGCTAGCGGGGATTCGCCAGTGGTTGTCAGGAAGTGGTTCAACCTGAGGATATACACTGTTCTATTCCAGGATCTATCAGATAATAAATCATGTTACCTTTTTAGCTTACATAGCACAGTAGGATAGAGTTGTGTCCTCACACCTTAGCTCTTACGTTTAACAGTAGTCTTTCAGGACAAAGCTCTAATCTTAAGATTACCTTTTAAGCACATATTGAAATAGCAAATTTTCTAACCAATGAATAAGATATAGCCAAAAACTTAATCATTAATATTGTGAGAAGAAATAGAGAAGTTTCAGGCAACTGTAGAATAAAGGTTACTAATTTGTCACACACATTTAATGTTACATTGATGTAGAAGGTCTTACATCTTGAGAACAGTAAAAGGATATTATGAAGCCAGAAACTGTTGTAGATAACATTTTAGGTTTCTCTATAACCTATCAGCAGCTACTAAACATCACCGGAAGACTTAACCGCTAAAACGATACTAGCACGCTTAGATAATGTGTAGAAGGTTAAAAATCTTTAGCAAATTGCAGCTAAAGTCTGAGAAGAACATTCTAGTACTTATTTCTCTAAATAAGTAGAGAATTGTATCTATAAAAGAAGCTTTTTGCTTTAAGGTTGAAAATAGTAATCCTGTTTGAACGTCTTCGTTGTTACTGTCCTATACTAATCACAAAGGCAAAATCTGCAATAATACATAATTTATAATTAATCCTTTGTTAGGAAAAGAGTGCAAATTAGTCAGGCAAGGTGATTGCCTTGATGACGCCGAGTAGATCTAGTTTCAATATCCAGAAATAGGATAGTCCGTAGAACGGCCCTTACAGGAAGCGCAATTTGTCCTTTTTTACATCTAACTGTATTTAGATTCATAATCCTATGATGTTGAATTCTCACGTTTGAGATGGTTATGAGCCTAGTTTCAGTCTCTTTTTTATTTAATCAAGTTTTTGTCTTGGTTTAATGCTTTCAGTGTATGGCGTCACATTTTGCGAGAAATCTTCTTTGTAATGACTGTGCGATGTCTTTTTCTTCCTTCCGTTACATATCTGGCTTTTTGACAAGATCTACGATGACAAGAACTACCGAAGCTTCGTGTTGTCGTTCGAGACAAACCCTTTCCTTAATTATGAATATGCTGTTACATTTACTCATGCACATTCACTATTTAGGCTTGTAAAAGGCTTGCCCATGCAGAAATCTAGTGAATGTAATGGTCTCAGTCTAACATATGAACATCTAAAAGTAATATCAGTTTTGCTCAAGTGACACTTCACTAACTATATCGCAAGACTAGTGAATTGAGTTAAGGGAATTGAGGAAAAACTACACCGAATCTCTTAACAGCTAGGAGACATGTCGCTAAGCGTGCGATAGGAGATCAAAATTCATCTACAGTTATCTGTTACAGATGTGATAACATCTCAGTTCTACTAACTCGACTTAAAATCGCGCAGATCCCAACAGCATGGGTACCTAATAAAGGAAAACTACAATTTTTTGCTGAGCTTATCTAACGTATAGAAGGTGAGCATTCTATGAATCAAGAAGACGCGCTGAGCTAATATACATTTCCATGTCGTTGCTTATTTTAAAAAGTGAACTGAGAGGCGATAACTCATCCCTTCTTTCGTGCCTTGGCTCTTCAGACTTTTGAAGAACGTTTCTCTCAAGTGAGAACACCCAGGAGAAATATTTCATACTACTGTGAGTGTAGGGCTTGAGGACCATATGGGCGCTAAAGTGTTCACGTGGTCACACATGATAGCATATTATATATGATGACAATTGTCTAGTTTCCTGTGTCCTGCGTTCTCAATACATGAAAATAGATCAACGAAATGCAGAAATCCGCCCAGATGCGCTATTCCGACTGAATATTTCGAAATTCCTCAACCCCTTGCTGTCTTTCAACCAGGTTCTGTGTGTCTGGCATTACAGGACTGATATCACATTGAGATTGTTCTTGATTTTCATGCTCATGTCCATGTATATCGTCCCGACACTGCCCTATTAGAGAATCCAACTTTGATTGCGCGTGGCTGTCCGTCCCTTTTCCGGCCATGGCGCGTTGAGAATGTAAAGTTTTGGTTTGATGCAAATGGTGTTTCCTGTAGTGCTTTAAAAGAGCGTCTGACCTCCTGTAGGTCCGTGAACAGGACGGATCTTCGCAAGTAAGTATCTTTTCGTGGTGTCCGTGCTTCGACCGCTTGTGTCTCAACAAATTTCCCTTTTGAAATTTACCAAAGAAAGCTGAATCACAATCTGGGCAGTATGAAGCATTTTGTGATTCCGAGAGAAAAGCGGAAGTGCTTTCTGTCGAACTTAAATTGGAGCTTATTTTCTGTGACAAGGCAATACCAAGCTGAGGAGTCTGTCTCAGAGGAACAATTTGATCTTCAGTAGATGGATCTGAATGTTTCGGAGCGATACATGTGCCGAAAATAGTAGAACTGCCTTATCAGTATGTTGTGTAGAATCTCTTTTCAAAGTCAAACTTACGGAGTCATTTCGCTTGATATAGTAGCATTTTTCTTCAGACTCCCCCTAACAGGATCATACCATCGATCGGAGCAGTAAATTGCACTCTCTGTCAAGTCTTCTAGGCCAGAAATAGAGGAGGTTACAGATGAAGGGGCAGCAATTGATGAGAACGCCTCTGACGATAATTCCGTGTACGGAAGACTTGCATCTGAGGTAAGGCTCGAGATTCCAAAGGAATATACCTCCGAATTTTCTGTCTTACTATTAAGAAATCTGAAATCAGGACTGTTCAAAGTTAGATCCTCATATCCCGATATTTTCCACTTGTGCGTACGACTATAGATATAGGGGCTCCAAGGTGCATTATCTAGTAGATATGGCGTCTCCTGGATAACTTCTTTTTTGCAAAGCTCTTGCACTGTAGGCACAGAGGGAGTTTGGTGGATTTCGTTCAGTGAAGAATCAGAAATTGTCGGTAGTTCAGAGCGCTGGATCCCGGTTTGAGACCAACTAAGTGGTCGCACGGTTGGTTCCTACTGACAATATCAATCAGACATGTCCAAGATTTGATTTTTAAGTACTAACGTTGTTTGAGTCAGAAAATCTAACTCCATGAATATCAGATGACCCATGCTCAGAAGTAGAGTATTGACTCAGCTGCGACCCGGCATAAGGATCGCCTAGATTTCGAGCTAAACCAGGTACGGAGCGTGAAGTACGAGCAGAAATAGCGGCTGTCGAAAAATAAGGCTGTGGAAGATGGAGCTGCGAACTAGGTCCCCCAGAGGCGTGAACTGTGCCGATTTCTTCTTGTCCTACTTTCATAGCCTACTTTAGTCCTTGATTGCAAAATTGAGGTGGAGTTCTTACCAGTGACACTAGGCCTATCAGATACCGAGGAGGCAATTCTACTATACAGCACTTGCCAATGAGCCTTCGCTGCAGCACCCCTTTTTTGAGGTTGGTCATTGTTACAAAGTCTACCCTTCGTTCCATGTTCTCTTTTGAATGTCTCCTCATCAAAGAGATGTTCCTTGCATGTTGGGCAAAGTTTTGCAAACAAGCCGTGCTGACGGCTTAGATGTTGCCGTACAGCAGACATGTTTTTACCTTGGAATCCATTGCACAAATGTGGAACTCTATAATGTGTTTCAGCAACGAATTGCGGGCACGGAAATGGCTCGGACATATTTGGCCTTTTCTTCAGAGGGGCGACGCGACTCTCTTGCGTTGTATGTCTTTGCCGACGTTGGCTGCGCCTTGGTGAAGTGATGGCCTGTTGTTCAGCTTGTTCAAATAGATTGGAACCGGTTCTTTGTGTTACGGATCGTGTGCGAGTTTGCTGAACTTGAGGTTGGTCCTCGCTTTCTTCCCCTGTCATTAGAGGATTACCGAACAAGTCCTGCGGTAATGATTAGTCCCACCCAAACAGAAAATAAGACCCATAATATCTGGCTAAGGCGACTGAGAGTGTTTAGTTTGAAGATAAATACCGGGCCGTTTGAGTCCATACAGAACTCGTTGAAGACATCATCCAAATTACGTCTCTCTTCGAAAGTTAGACAGTTAGACGGTTCATAAAAGTCTTCATAATCTGTGTTGTCCAATAATTCGTTTGTAAGTGTAAATCCCAATTCATTGCCTTGGTTCGCCATGTTGTCTTCGTTAGGAGGACGCTGTGAAGGACTGATGAGATTCCAAAGGATGCGACATAGAGGGACAGCAGGCGATTTTAAGAGGATATTTAGGTACCAATTAGATGATTTCTAGTTGCGGAGATGCACACATTGTGGATTGCAGATATGCAGGCTGGCAGACTTGCGCATGTGTTGGTGACTGGCTCGTCTTCTGATAGGGCCCCGTCAACTATTTGGGCGCGTCGTTGGCTTTGTGATTGGTAGATGAGGCGTATGTCTTCAAAAGGAATCTGCAGACTTGCGGACTTGCAGAGATGCAGAGATGCAGAGATGCAGAGATGCAGAGATGCAGAGATGCAGAGATGCAGAGACGCAGAGACGCAGACTTGCAGAGATGTGTAGTTGCAGAGATGCAGGCGGATGCTTTGGTAGCTTACCTTGCTACTACCACTCGACCCCCCGTTAATTACTCATGTCGTTTTCCAACGCTTTTTAATCCAAGCGACCTCGTCGCACGTCAGTTTAGTGAGCATCAACTTTTTGAGACCAAGATGCGTAGCATATCGAATAACAGGTAGGCCTCACTTGAATTATGAGTCGTGATGAAAGCTTGATCCGCATCAGCAGCTCAACAAGCTTCGTTTGAATAGACAAAAATTGTTCAGAGGTTAAGAATGGGCATCAGAAGAAAACTAAGCTGCTCAGTCACGTTGGTAACATTGACAACAAAATTCCTGGTAATTCACTACATTTGTCAGTTTTCCTGACCCAAATTCAAAATGGGCAAAAAAACATACAACAGCGGGGATTCGCCAGTGGTCACCCACCTGACTACTAGTCCGCCGGTACGTTGCTTAAATAGGGCTGAGCGAACGGGAAGCCTTGTTTTCAACGTCCTATGGTCGTATGTGGAGGTACAAGCCGTTTGTTGGGTTATAGTGTTCGTTTATTCTGCTCCGCATCTGCTTCAATCTTCAACGAACATTTACAACCATCCACTAAGTTTTAAAAGACATCTGTTATATTATACCCTTCTCTTTCTGGACTTACTCAATGCAGAAATGAGTGGCTATGAATGGTGTCTCAAAATTAGAAGGCTGTTTAATGAGTCTAGTAAAGTCTTGGGGACTAAGGACACGGTGAATAGCTGTGTCTAGTCTAGCCAACAAATCCTGATTCCAGGATACATTGAGTTTGTGACGAAATGCCAAAGCATGAAGCTAATGATGATCATTAATTGCTGGAAAATCTTGTACTATATTATCGATTAAGGTATAGTCAAGCTTTTCCGCTTGACTGTATGTAAGAATAAAATAACAACTTTCGAATTTAAGGAAAATTAAAATGTTCAATCTACCTCAAATTTCGACATGCTGTGGTCCATGATGTCGAGGGAATTGAATCAATCACGCTCCTTGTGAAGAGGATTATAAAAATGGTGAATTTCAGATCTGACAAACCAGAAGTTATCATAAGCCCCCTTCAGCTAAATTTTTCATCTTTTGTTTACTCAGTACCAGTGTACATGTCATCAGTTATCGGAGGATTAGTCTTCGTTACAAACTCCTGATACCAATATTTTATGAGATATTGCATATGATCAGGATGTACATATCCCAGGTTCCTGACCTTGACATTGTGCTGAATGGGATAGGACATGCCAAAGTTAATCCTCGTCGCGGTAGGAAGAGGCTGTTTGATATCGGTTGTGATGATACAGATTGGCTTCATCTCAAACGGCTTCTCACTGCTTACGAGCCGTGGCTCAGTGCCCCAAGAATAGGCAATTGCATGCTCTCTTGCCACTACTCGAGGTGCAGCAGTTCCTTGTCCGCTGTAAGAGCTTATAGGACTGAGAGAATTTAGCTCTTGGACATAAGACGTAACTTGGGCGAGTCTACATTGCAAGGCATGATTCTCTCTTCATGCGAACCACTATAAACCGACAGAGTTTGAAGTAGGTATCTCTCAATGGTGGTAGTGAGAATCCTGGACGAATTGAATTATAACTCAATATTGCATCGCCTCTTTCGTCATAAAGCGTGGAGAATACCTGTTTGATGTTAATTTAGTATCATCTCATAGCTACTGGTCTTGTATTCCTACTCTTCCTCTAGAAAAAAAGTTGCTTTTTTGTACGCAGAACGCTAAAAAAAAAATTGGTCAACATAGCTCTTTCTTTTCAATCTGGGATTGTTGACACATACTAGGGCCTAGTGGAATATCTGGTACTTTGAGAAATCTTACTTCGTCTTGAGGCCTTCGATGTGTAGGCCAGTCTAAGAACATCCACAACTCTGTTCATAAATAATTAATTTTACGAGTGATTCGATTTGATTTCACGATCTTACCGCCAGTCCATATGTCACGATAGTATCTCTTGTATGGTTCACTCCAGTTTATACGGATGTATGAATCAGGAATTGAAAACGCAGCGCTGGGTGGACCTGTTGTAGCTGCCGATAAAGTTGTTTCCTGGGTGGCATTAAATGAAGCACTGTTCACGATCATGTTTTGCCCAAATTGTTTGGTTGAACCTCCAACTTTGAAAGAATGTCAGTTAGACTGTGAAATAGTGATCGTGATTACATACCTTCTGTATACAACCTTGCACAATTGTCCGCCACAGCTCCAACCATATTGGAGTTAACGGGAATCACATCTCTGATCGTAGAAGAACTTTCAAATCCTGTCTTTCCAATGTCTTCTTCATCCAAGACTTTCACTCCAAAAAACTTTGTTGGAATTGATAGGAGAGACACTTCCGAAAACTTCGACTCAAGTTCTAAAGTATCGCTCTCAGGATTAATCGCTCGCGCTCTAGAAATTCCCGGCTGATACAACATCTTAGCCCCTAATTGTGTCTGGTCCATATTTTTCTTAGGCGTCAGAAGGCCACGGTTGGCATCGTGTTGTTGCCTACACTGAATACAAACGAAGTCAGGATGCATATATATGCGTGTTGATACTCCGTGTGAAGGAATTCTTGCGTGTGCAGATCTTGACGTCATATCCATGATAATCTTTGAGAGGAATGACAATCTCAAGGGTATTTCGGCTTGTGAAATATTTGCGTGGACATCTTCAACGGAATCTGAGAATCTATTCACACCGTCTACGTCTAGAGTGGGTGCCAAAAGTTGAAGCATTTCGATGAACACACAACCCAGTGAAAAAACGTCGGAGCTCGAGTTTCTTTTTTCGTATTCCAGGACCTCTGGTGCTGCATACCTTGCTGTAATGAAACCAGGTTTTCCTTCGGTAATACTGTTACTGGCAGTCATGGAGTCCAGTGAATACCCGAAATCTGTGTAAACGACAGATTCTCTATGAATGAGGATATTGTGAGGTTTAATGTCCTTGTGACGGATTCTTTTCTCGTGCATGAATGCAAGGCCATTTGCTAGACAACCAAAAGCTTGCTCTAAGACTCGATGCATGCGCTGGAGCTCTACATCCAGAAGTTTGGATGTTTCAGAGCTTTGTGCACGATCCCAACAACGGTGCATAAACTCTGACAAATCGCCTTCGTCGGCAACTGGCTGTAATAGCAATCCAAAATGCTGTGTAGTCGTAAATGTTGCAAAGACGCGAATGATGTGGTGATGCTTTTCAAGCCGTCGCATGATTTTACTTTCATTTTGGAATATAACTTCTTTCTCTCTCATCGCTCCACTCGTCTTAAATCGTATTTTCGGTTTACTGATTGTCTTTTGTGCAAAGACCAGTCCAGTACTCTCGTCTCGCACCTCTTTTACAACACCACTGTGGCCGTGACCCAAATCTCTTATGGTAACAAGCGGGAGCTGATTGAAATCCTCGACGACATAACCTTTCCCTTCCTGAAGACAAATCTTTGAAGACTCCATTTTCAGTTGTGCCATTGGGAACTCGCTTGACTTGAGATATGTTGCCAAAGCAGAAACAGCAGAAATGAGTGACAAGGCTTCAGCTCAAGTAGACTTGGTAAAAATTATTTGCCGCAGGCCATTCGTTCAAGATATACCTCTCTCTGCGAACATGGATCTAGAAACTATGAGAAGAATGAGCTCTGTAAAATGGTTATGTTGATGAAAGGTCGCAGGCTGAAGTCTGGAAGTAGAGGAGGAGGTCTCGAGAAGGCTGAAAGTGATGTTTGGTGCGGCAGGGGCGGAGCGATGCGTGGCAAGTGGCTGCATATGAGGCGTTGTCTGATTGGCAACAAGGCACCATTTCACCAATTGTCAGGAGCCAAATAGCCGCCGAAGCCCGTTGTGTCAGATTTGATCTAATTTATTGAGTGTAGGCAAAGGCCTTCACGCTGCCAATTCTACGTCATCTAAGAACTTCCTCACGAATTTTGTCGTCTCCTCTAATCCCTGCTTCACAACATCTGTCTCGTTCACAAACCCAATCCTGACATAACCCTTCCACTCCTCTCCAAAGCATTCCCCAGGCGCAAATAGCACGCCCGTCTTATCGAGGAGCTTTCTGCAGAAGTCAGCCGCGTCGACTGGCTTGCCGTCGCGGTGGAACTTGATGAAGGCTGTGGTCCCCGCACGAGGCTTCACCCACTCGGTCTCATCTTCGTTTTTAATGATGAATTTTTCGAGGAGGGCCAGGTTTGTCTTTGCGAGCTGGATGTTGCGCGCAAGGAGCTTGTGGATGGTGGCAGAGTGAAGGGCGTAGGCGGCAACTTGCTCGTCGAACATGGAGACGGAGATTGTCGTGTAGTGGCGTGCGGATGCAATCTTCTCGATGATGGCGGAGCTGCGCGAGGCAATCCAGCCAGTGCGAATGCCGGCAAGGGAGTATGCCTTTGACATTGAGCCTGTGACGATGACGTTCTCATATCCCATGGACAGGAGGGAGGGCGGGAAGTCCTTATCCAGCGGACTAATGGAGTGGAAGACGGGACGGTATACTTCGTCGCACATGATGATGATGTTGTGTTCTGTGGCGACGGCGATGAGTTGCTCAAGGAAGGACTTCTTCAGGATGGCTCCAGTGGGGTTGTTGGGGTTGTTGATGATGATGAGCTTGGTGTTGGGCTTGATGAGCTCTTTCAGGTCTTCGATTGTTGGAGCCCAGTCGTTCTGCGGTGACGCCTTCCACAAGTCGACATCTGCGCCCATCTGCTTTGGGACCTCATACAGGGTCTGGTAGGTTGGGTAGTGGCAGATGACATGGTCTCCAGGGCCAACGAGCGCATACTGGGTCAGGTAGTTTGCCTGGATGGCTCCGGCAGTGGTGAGGATGTTGTCCTTGGTCAATGGGGTGTCGACCTTGGCAGAGTACAGCTGGGCGAGGTTGTTCCTCAGGTTGTCGGACCCTCTGATTGCGCCGTAGTTGAGCACCTTTGACGTGTCGATGATCTGGCGATCCTTGTCCTCTGAAATGTCACGCAGCTGGTCGAGGGAGATGGAGGCACAGCACGTCTCGGCGAGGTTGTACTTGCACTTTGTCTCGTGCGCGTCCATCCACTGGGTGATGTCAGTGGTGTTATTTGTGCATGTGGGGACGCACTGCGGGGGAGGAACGCACTGCCTCGACGGCGAACTCATTGATGTGGACCATGGCGTTGGAGGGGACGGGCAGGTGTTGCTGCAGACGATGCACTGAAGACGAGAGGCTATTCTATGCTGTACTGTGCTCTGCTGTGCTGTGCCGTGCAATTGAGGGCCTGTCTCGCGGGCTGGGCTATATAGCCCCTCATGGACGAAAGGGCGCGCCGGCCATCATGTCAACTTGTCAACGGCGCACATGACCGGGCAGTGGTTGCCGTCTCTCGCAGGGATGCTGATCAGCTTCAAAGACATTCCAACACATGTATGGTGTTCTGCAGTAAAACACTCTCTCACCTCGCAGTGTTCTGCCCAGCCAGGGCATGCGACACGCCGAGGCCGTGGCTCGCGTGCCTGTCGCCATTCTGTGAGGCTTAGACGCGCCTACCTCGGGCGGCCCGCGGGTCCACCAATGACGATGACGGCGTGCCGATAGCAAGGCATCTGGCGTCTGGCCACCTCGACAGCACCACCACCATCACGCCCGCTTCTCAGCATCGCGCCTTCCTTGGAGCAATCCGTCCCGCGCATTTCTCTCTGCTGCTGCTTGGACGCGTCTGCACGCCCGGCCAGGACGCTCCTCGCCGTCGCCACGGCCATAGCGGCAAATAGCTAGGCTGATAGACCGACACACGATAGCTCGCCCAGCCCAACCTCGCCGTGCGCCGCGCCCTCGACCATGCGCCATCCACCCTGGGCGGCCTCGCTCGCGGCCCTGCTGAGTCTGGCAGGTCCGTCTGCAGCTTACACGTCGTTTGCCAATTACTCTGTCGCCGAATCGCCCGCCTCGCTCTTCTCCATCTACGGCGACCGCCCCGACGGCTGCCCGCCATGCTTCAACTGCAACCTCGACGACTTCAAGTGCCACCAGTTTGCCGAATGTACCAAGGGGAGTGGGCGCTGCAACTGCACCCCCGGCTTTGGCGGCGAGGACTGCTCCGAGCCGCTGTGTGGCGCGCTCCCAGATGGCAAGGACCGCGCGCCACGCGGCAGCGAGAAGGAGTGCCAGTGCAGCGACGGCTGGTCAGGCATCAACTGCAACGTCTGCCAGACCAACAACGCCTGCAACGCCATGATGCCCGACGGCGAGGGTGGCGTCTGCTACAAGGACGGCCAGCTGGTCAAGGAGAACTTCCAGATGTGCGACATCACCAACAAGAAGATCATCGACACGCTCAAGGACAAGAAGCCCCAGGCCACGTTTGCCTGCAACGCCGAGCTGGAGGAGTGCAACTTTCAGTGTACGTGTCCTACCCCAATCCTTCCAAGCAACCCCACAGCTAACTCTCGCAGTCTGGATCGACCAGAAGGAGTCCTTCTACTGCGCCCTCGACACGTGCTCCTCACAATGGATCGCCGAGTCCGACCGCAACATCACAAAGTACAAGTGCGAGAACATCAAGTGCGCCTGTGTGCCAGGCAGGATGCTTTGCGGAGAGGCTGGCTCCATTGACATTGGCGAATTCCTCACCGAGTCCATTCGAGGCCCTGGCGAGTTCAAGTCCGTCTCCTCGTCAAGCGGCAAAGACGAAGGAAGCACCTTTTCGGAACCTGCCATGAACGACCTCATCTCCAGCGTCTTTGGCGACGAGAGCATCTTCCTACGGTGCAACACCGGCGAGTGTCTCTACCAGACCGAAGTCCCTGGCTACCAACGGCCCGTTAAGAAGATCAACACACCTCTGATTGCCGGCGTCATTGCTGGCTGTGCGCTGTTCATTGTCGCTGCCATCTTGGTCATCTGGTATCTCACCCACCGCAATGACGGCAAGCTATACGGCTACTTCCATCTCTCAGACGATGAGGAAGACGAGAACGCCAAGCTGTTGGCTGACCACAAGCCTGCTGCCTTGTCTTTTGAGAATGTCAAATATAACCTTAATGGCAGGCAGATCCTCTCCGGCATCTCTGGCGCAGTTCATCCTGGCGAGCTCCTGGCTATTATGGGAGCATCCGGTGCTGGCAAGACCACTTTCTTGGATATCCTGGCTCGCAAGAACAAGATTGGAGCTGTCAGTGGTGACTTTTACCTCAACGGCGAAAAGGTCCGCGACGACGAGTTTAGGAACGTCATTGGATTTGTCGACCAGGAAGATACGTTACTGCCTACTTTGACCGTCCATGAGACGATTCTCGATTCAGCGCTGCTCCGTCTGCCCAAGGAAATGAGCCGCTCGTCCAAGGAGCAAAAGGTTGAGGATGTCGAGCGACAACTGGGCATCTACCATATTCGTAATCAAATGATTGGATCAGAGGAAAGTGGCCGTGGTATCTCTGGCGGAGAGAAACGTCGCGTTGGTATTGCCTGTGAGCTTGTCACTTCGCCTAGCATTCTGTACCTGGATGAGCCTACGAGTGGCCTGGATGCATTCAACGCCTTCAACGTCGTCGAGTGCCTTGTCAATCTCGTCAAGAACTACAACAGAACCGTCATCTTCACCATCCATCAGCCAAGATCGAACATTGTCGCTCTCTTTGATCAGCTCATTCTTCTTGCAAAAGGACGGACTGTCTACTCAGGACCCTTCGAGGACTGCCAGGAATACTTTGACAACATTGGATACACTTGCCCGCCGGGTTTCAACATCGCAGACTACTTGGTAGACCTCACCATGCATGCGAGCGCAGCACACCGAAGCATAGACGAAGATAGCTCCCTTTTCGCAAGGGACGGACTCCGCACGAGCGCAAGCAGCGCCATTGCTGTCAAATCGATTCCCAGCATCAGCAATGTGGACATCGACCGAGAATTGGGCACCAGCCCCAGCAACTCGAGCACGCGTCCTCGAAACAAGCGGAGGACGTCGATTCGCCAGCAGCAAGAACGCGAGCTCTTTACGAGGAAGAAGACTTCTATCCACGCAGATGGTACGGCATCCCCCAAGACTGATGATGAAGCCCCCTATGATCGCCGCGATGGTCTCAAGGCTCAGTGGTTGAAGCTTACCCGTCAAAAAGGTGGTCCGCCTCCTCAGATATTGGAAGACCTGGACGAACTTCCCCCTCCTGCCGACGGCGGTACTGGCACCAACCTGGACACGCTCATCACTGCCTACGCTGCATCTGAAATTGCCGCAAGTATCCGCGAAGATATTGCCAGCTCTGTTGCAAGTGCGCACGAGGCGAACGGTACCAACGGCGACGCAGAACTGAACGGGTTCGTGGCTGCTGGTAAGCTCAAGGGCTTCCGAAAGGTTGGTCTTGCGGGCCAGTTCATGATCCTGTCAAGACGTACATGGCGCAACTTGTACCGCAATCCAATGCTGATGTTGACTCACTACGCCATCGCCATTGTTCTCGCTGTCTTCCTGGGCTTCCTCTTCTACGGCCTGACCGACGACATCAAGGGCTTCCAGAACCGCCTCGGACTCTTCCTCTTTGTCCTGTCGCTGTTTGGTTTCAGCAGCCTGACCATTCTCACTGTCTTTGCGCCTGAGCGACTCCTCTTCACCCGCGAGCGTGCCAAGGGCTACTACTCCCCTCCGGCGTACTTTGCCGCCAAGGTCATCTTCGATATTATTCCGCTGCGCCTCCTCCCTCCTATCATTCTAGGCATCATCGTCTACCCCATGACGGGTCTTATCCCAGCCTGGCCCAACTTCCTCAAGTTTGTCCTCTTCCTTGTGCTATTCAACCTCGCTGCGGCCGCAATCTTCCTATTCATCGGCATCGTGTTCCGCAACTCGGGTGTCGCCAACTTGATTGGTGTACTGGTTATGCTGTTCAGTCTGCTCTTTTCGGGCTTCTTCTTAAATAAAGAGAGTATTCCCGGCGTGGCAAAGTGGTTGCAATCTGTACGTCTCCTCCGACTCCCTTTCTACCTCAAACCTCATGCTAACCCCAAAACAGCTTTCCATTTTCCACTATGCCTTTGAAGGCCTCATCGTCAACGAAGTCAAGTACCTCTCGCTCATCGACCACAAGTATGGCCTCGACATTGAAGTTCCCGGTTCTGCGATTCTCTCGTCATTTGGCTTCAACGTGCTGGACCTGTGGAAGGACTGCATCGGGCTGGCCATATTTGGCAGCTCCTTTGTTGTGCTCGCCTATCTAGCGATGCATTTCTTGCTCGTGGAGAAGCGGTGAGTGTGATGCCGTGTCTGGAATAGTACGCAGGGTGGTGTGTTGAGTAGTGGAGAAGTTAGACTAGTAGATGGACGAGCAGCGAGGATTTGCATATCTGGCGTTTTTTTCCATGTCTTTTCTCTCTTTTATATATGTCTCTTGACTATCTGTGGAAATGAATCTCATTGTATATTAAATGGTGTACTCGACGAAGATGTATGCATGTTGGACTTGTTTTTGTTGTTATTGATGTTGTCGTATCATGTCATTTCCATTCTATACATACATATTTTTATATACGTACACGTACACTATAAAAGTACAGTCAGCCAGTCAAATCAATCAGCATCTATACATGCATTAACCCACCAACCCACCCATCCATCCATGTACATCTATTTATATGCAACCCCCCTATCCATATTCTCAAGCACTCCTCTCCTTCTCAAGCACTCCTCTCCTTCTCATACTTTGCAATCAACTCCTTCTGCAGCTGCATAGGCGCAGGACTATAATGACTAAACTCCATGCTAAACTCGCCTTTGCCCTGGGTACTCGCCCTAAGCTGACTGCTAAAGCCAAACATGCTGTTGAGACTACAATCAGCGTAGACAGTGAAGTCCTCGGGGCCGATTTCGGTATCGTTGATGACGGCGTTGCGCTTGTTGAGGAGGCCGACGACGGAGCCTTGGAATTCGTTGGGGGCGGTGATTGTGGTTTTCATGAGGGGTTCGAGGACCTGGGGGGCGCCGGCGGTGAAGGCCTTGCGGAAGGCTTGCTGGGTGGCCATTTTGAAGGCGAGTTCCGAGGAGTCGACGGCGTGGGTGGCGCCATCGTTGATGACCATGGAGGTGCCGAGGACGCGGTGGCCAAGGAGGGGGCCCTTTGTCGTCGACGCGATGAAGCCCTTTTCGCAGGCGAAGAGGAACTTTTCTGAAATGGTGCCGCCGGAAATTTGCTGCTCGAATTTGTTGTCGGCGAGCGCTTCCAGGGGCTCCATCCAGCCAACGACTCGCGCATAGTCACCAGATCCACCGCTCTGCTTCTTGAATGTGTGGTCAAAGTTGACGCGCTTGGTGAGCGTTTCACGGTACGCGACTTGGGGCTGTCCGGTTTCGCACTCGACGCGGTATTCACGGCGCATGCGCTCGACGTAGATGTCGAGATGGAGTTCGCCCATGCCGGAGATGACGGTTTCCTGCGACTCGGCATCGACGTGGACGCGGAAGGTGGGGTCCTCGCGCGTGAAACGGTTCATGGCTTTGCTGAAGTTGGGCGTGTCCTTGGTGTGCTTGGGCTTGATGGAGAGGGAGATGACGGCTTCGGGGACGAACATGGATGTCTGGACAGTCAGTGTTGTATTGTCATGCATAGAGTAGGAAGCTTACCATGGTGTATCCCAGACTGCCATCAGTGAAGGTGTCGCCTGAAGCGCAGTCGACACCAAACACGGCGCAGATCTCTCCAGCGCCAATCTCCTGCACTTCCTCCATTTCGTTCGAGTGCATGCGCACAATCTTCGGGATGCGGACCTTCTTGTCTGATCTCGCGTTGAACACATACATGCCCTTCTTCAGAGTACCTTGGTACACACGGATGTACGTCAGCTGTCCAAAGTTACTCTCCTCAAGCTTGAAGGCCAGACCGACAAACGGCAGAGAGTTGTACGAGACCAGCTTGACGGGGGCTTCCTTTCGCCTCTTGTCCAGCGCAATATTCTCGACTTCGGCGGGGTTGGGCAGGTAGTCGCAGACGGCGTCGAGCATCGGTTGGACGGACTTGTCAGCAAGCGCAGAGCCCATGACGACGGGCGTGAACTTGAGAGCAATGGTTGCTCGTCGAATGGCGGCCTTGATCTGCAAAATAGTCGGCTCCTGCTCGTCCAAGAAGATCTCGGCAATCTCGTCGTCGACGTCAGCCAGCTTCTCAATAAGCTCCTGCCTCTTCTCCTTGCACAGCTCCACGAGGTCTTCTGGAATCTCGTCGGTTTCCCTGATAATTTCACCCTTTTCGCCCTCGTTGTAGATGGCCTTCATCCTAATCAGGTCGACCACGCCCAAGAAGCCGTCTTCACGCCCAATCGGGACCTGGATGGCCGCCGCAGGGATCCTGAGCTTCTGGTTGATCTGCTCCACGGCCTTCCACGGGTTGGCACCCATGCGGTCCATCTTGTTGACAAACGAGATCCTGGGAATATTGTATCTCCTCATCTGCCTGTCGACTGTGATGGTCTGACTCTGCACGCCACTGACAGCACAGAGAATCATGACTGCGCCATCGAGCACTCGCAGCGCCCGCTCCACCTCAATAGTAAAGTCGATATGGCCAGGGGTGTCAATCAAGTTGATGTGGAACCTCTCCTCCTTGCCCTCGTCGTTCTTCTTGACCCAGTCGGCAAAGGTGGCGGCAGACTGGATAGTGATGCCCTTCTCGCGCTCGAGGTCCATCGAGTCCATCTTGGCGCCCACGGCGTCCTTGCCTCGCACCTCGTGGATAGCATTGATGCGGCCCGTGTAGAAGAGAACACGCTCTGTGGCCGTTGTCTTGCCCGAGTCAATGTGCGCGGCGATACCAATGTTCCGGACTCTCGACAGCCGCTCAAACTCGACGGGGTCGAGGTTCTCAACAATCTTCTCTTGTGTCAACGCGGACGGGTCCTCTTTGGCCTGCTCGAGTCTGCACAGTTTGCATTAGCCCTCTGTTGCCCTCTGTTATCATTTTTGGCCTCTATTGCCCCCCACTCGCCGCCGCAGGGTATAAGGTATAGTGTGTAGGATGTAGGATGTAGGTTATATAGTATAGGTAGTAGGGTGTTGGTTGTAGGGCATAAGCTGTAGGATGTAGGGTATCATGTTGAGGGTATAGAATATAGGGTGCAGAGTGTGGGGTGAAGGGTGAAGGGTGAAGAATGCAGAGTGCAGAGTGCAAAGTGCAGTGCTGCCGTGTACGTACACTTGCGCAGCCACAGACTGCCATCTGCGCTGCCCGTGTGTCCTCTGGCTGCCAATCCACGTGTCCGTCTTGGCGCCGTTTGTGTAAGGTGTGCGCGACGCCGCGACGGTCGAGAGAGCGCATCGAGTGCATGTTCGAGACGCCGACCAGGCAGAGCTGCGAAGACTGCCCGCAGCGAGCGACTGTGCTCGAAGAAGTGCCTGCATTCTCATCCTGGGCAAGCAGCACTACGGCAAGGCACGGAAAATATAAAAAGGAACGGCGCTGGCGTCCGTTGTTGCTGCTGCCCACAGATGCCACCCATGGGAAAAAAGTCAGGCGTCGGAGTTCGGAGGTGTCGATCACGTGTCCACGCGGCGCGCCTGCCGTCTCACAAACTGTCACGCATGTAGAGCGGGCATTCAAGGTGTCGATTGGGAAAAGTGACGTCTTGTTCAGTTCAAATGGACTCTTCGTCTACAATCTACATCTGCCAAACCTTGCCAGTGAGTCCCCGCCAAAAACTACATACAACCACTATTATCAAAGCCCCAAATTGCAAGATACACACAATAGTTGGTATTCAAACGTCTCTTCTTTCCTCCAACATGGACACGAATAGTACAGTGGGAGAGTCCTGATAACACCCACCAATGGGTATGAAGTTTCGCCAAGCAACACAAGCTCCCAGAAATGCTGATGGGAAATGAATAAAACCGAAAACTCTTCGCTGAAAGTACCTCCTGAACGTCTTTGGTGCCTTGCGTATTTGGCAATCGGCAGGCACAAAGCTCCTTGTCTTCTCCAAACACCGTTTGCACCTTGTGAACCATACCACCCCAAGACTAATGGACGGTGCCTTCGACGCCCGCCGGAACCGATGGCTCCACCGGAGTGACAGCCCTGGCCTCCAATGTCTCTGTCGTGCTAGCCTGGGACACTTCCGTGCTGTTTGCTGTCGCTGAGTCGTCTACGGTGTCTGTAACGCTCGGAGCCTTTGCGGTATCATCATCATCATCATGGTCGTTGCTGACGACTGACTTGGCCTTGGCGGCAACTTCGGCGACCTTGGTCTTTCCCTTTTGAAGCACGCCCTTTACAGGCGCCTTGCGTGGTGGCGATGTTGGCTTCTCGTGCGTCTTGCTGGCACTGGCCGTCGTCGGACGCATCATGCGCGCTAGGAAGCCGTCGTTTGCAGGAGCAGTGGATACGCGCGACTCTGGGCGCTTGGCAGCGGTAGCTGCAGGGGCGATTGACGGGCGTGAAGCCTTTACAGCTGGTGTTGGTTTGGATGGCGCAGTCGGCCTCGTAGTAGTGGATGGTTTGCGAACGGGCTTCTCCTCGCCAAGCTTGGCGGCTGATGCGGCAGTAGGTTTGGTCAAGCGAGAAGGGAGTACTGCAGGACGTGTAGGCGACTTTGGGTGAGGCTTCTTGAGGCCGTTTGCTGCAGCACTACGATAGGGGGTTAGCACGCTGAATCGTCCAAGTCCAGTCATACATACCTTGGAACTGTCGCTGGCTTAGATCCAACGACGGCTGACTTCTTCTCTGGAGCTGGGACTGGAACTGCAGGCCTTGTCTTGGCTGCTGCACTGGCTGTGGGAGCTGCACCTGCCGAGCCACTCGATTGGCGCAATGAAGAACGGCTGGTTTTGTGCACGGGTACTTTGACAGGCTCTTTGAGTGCCTTGGTCTCTTTCAAGGCTGCGGGCTTTGGGGCGGATTTCGCAGATGGACTGGACCTTGGCTTCGGTGCAGGGGCGGTGCTCGTGAGCTTGGGCGTCGTGGGCCTCTTGGTTAGGGGTTTTGATACAGGGCTCTTCAGCGGGCTCTTCAAAGGCGCTGTTTTGGACGACGACACTTTTGGTGTAGAGATAGGAGCGGGCCTCTTGGCTTCTGCCTTGGGCTTCACTGCTGGTGTACCGTTGGACTTGGGCTTGGACTCGCTCTCGACAACCTTTGGTGTAGAAACATGTGGAGCTGCTGTGGGGGGAGACACCACGTGGCTGCCTGCAACAGTAGTTGCGTCTGTGGGGTCTGCCGACTTCACTGGTACCTCGTCTTTCGCGTCCGACACAGTCTTCTCTGGGGTTTCGGCTGGGGTTTCAGCAGCAGGAGTATCTGCAATTGGGCTATCTGCGACGGCCGAGACGGCAGCAGGCGTGTCAACAGTCGGTGCAGAGGCGACTGGTGTGTCGACAGCGGGCGTCTCAATGGCTTTCGCATCGGCAACTGGCGTATCGACAACCAGTGTCTCAGCGACAGGTGCCTCGATGACAGGTTTCAGAGTAGGTTTGACCTCGTCCTTCACAGGGCTCTCCTTGAACAGAGGGGCTGACGGCTTGCTGACGGGAGCCGCCTTGCTGACGAGAGCGACCTTGGGCTCTACAACAGCATCGGGGAAGTCGGACCCCTTCATGATAGCTCCAAGGTTCGGCATCTCTGCGTCTGGTGGATTTCGAAAAGGTGGTGCGGGTGCTGATGATTCTCTCGATGCGACGGCCTGCTCTGGAACGGCCTCGACAATGGCAACGCTTTTCCTGCGCTCCTCCCTCTCCTCGGTGACGGCCTTCTTGAGCTCTGTAACCCCTTCGATGTCGTCCTGGGCGACACTGAAGCTCTCCCGGCGATTGGTTGCGATGCTGGTCGCGGGGGTGGCCTTTAGATCGGAGGCAATGGCGGCACCGCTAGGCTCGACGGAAACGAACGAGGCACGTACTGTGGGCGTTGGGCGGACGGTACCTTCTGCCGGTGCACTGTCTACTGGAGAGCGACCGCGGGGTTCAGGAGAGGAACTTGCGGTTTGGTTCTCGAACATAGCCCGCAGGTTTCGGACGCCGGAGCTCATGGCTGCGGTGGGAAGGTCAATCGTCAGCGAGTGCGTGTGTGCGGTGCTACGCCTGGCGACGGTAATGTGCTATGATATGATGGGAGGCGCGAGTGTAGGAGACGTGTCGTCGCCTGGCTGCGACGGCTGAATACGTGACGTTGGGTGGTGTGTGCCACGCCTGAAACGCCAATTTGTTTGTGTACACAATACAAGCAGGGACAACGCGGGGAACTCACAACGATTGCTTTTTGGTGTTAATGCGAATGGTCTCCTCGGCCAAAAACGGGCATACACGTTGTTGCGTCAACTTCAGATGGTTCGAGTGATGGTGGACTGGAGTCAACTGCTGAGGGAAAAGGAGAAAGGATATGTCTCCCGCCGCGCTCTGATGCTCTCTAGCAACCGCACTTTGATTGGCTCACGTGCTAGCGCGAGGGTGACGTCTGCTCCTTCCCCAGACTTTTGCGACTGCTTTGTCCCTCCATGCATGCGTCTAATGGTTGCAATATCTCATTAGCTTCACATATTCAACTGGAAAACATACTGGAGACCTCGAGGCCTGGCCATTGGTCGTTGCCATGTCAACAGTCAAGTACGAGGGGTGTTGCACAATGGTTCGTATGCATTCATTCGGTACCCGTCCATAATAACACGTATGAGCATCCCGCAAACTCCTTTCAATATCAGCCACCGTACATATCCCAGCATAAAATGGCTAAATAAGTAGGGCATCCCAGCAGCCGTTGCAACTGCCCCGAGTCCACACGTTCAGGCAAAATTGCCAAGCGGTAATTATCAAGATTAAGGGTCCAACATCCTAGGCACAACGAATCAGCATGCTGGAACCTAATTAAATTGTCCCGTGAATTGTGTTCATTGTCGACACCTTATACCGACTTCATGAGTCGATAGATCTATTCAAATGGATGTGTCTGCGTCTATTTTGTTTGCCTCCTCCTCCTGTACCCATTCGTCATCGAGTCTACGCTAAACTCAACCCCAACTCCCTCAATCGTAATATCCACCGTCCAAATTAGCACTGTGGGACCATTCCTTCGATCGAGCCACGTGCCATCCCGATGACGGACATAATCTCGCAGCACGAGAGCACTTATCACCGTGTCTCTCCGTACAAACCACATGACACTCTCCATCATCAGTGACCGTTAGATTGATGAAGCTATGTCCTTCAAAAAGGGCATGTACTTTAAACAATTCCAGGGGATAAGTGTCAGCGGAAGCCCAGACTGTGAATGAAAAGGGGAAGAAATAAGCACACGGACCCCATTCATCTTCTCGTCGCTCTAAGTGTCCTTATTTGCATGCGCACTTGCACTCATCTGAAAAGTCTCATGTCACGAGTTGCCGCTGGTGGGTCATTGAAGACATCCATTTGCCGTAGTATGTATAATTCCTATTGTGTCGAAGCCACAAGTCTTCCTTCTCTTTTGGGTTACCATCGAATAAAGATTCTGATTCGCCAAGACTGCTGATTAAGCCAATCCAAGGTGTCCAAGGACGCCCTCAAACACAACCTACATGTGGCAAAAAGCTTATACTTCGGCCGAGAGAACCTCAATGATTGTTCATTGCATGCCTGTTTTTCCAAATATCACTCATTTCCTTCAACTCCTCTGTCGGCTCTTTTTTGGTGCTCCTTTTAGCATAGAATGCCTTATCCCAAAAGGTAACCAGGTGCATGAAAAGAAAATAGCGAATGCATAAATATGCAGCTCCAATACAGTCAGACAGCGGGGTGGTTATATGCCGTGTAAATGTTGCTTGAATACGAATACAACGCAGAGAAAGCTAATCGCAAATCTTCCAGCAATTAGCGTTCGACAAGCGATGTTACGAGACAGCCATTCCAAAGGGAACAGGAAAGTAAACAAGAGAAATTGAAAGACAAGATTGTTTGAGATCATGATCATTGTTTGTCCTTTTTTGTCTATGTAGTAATCGCGTAATTCATTATTCCATCCTCAGCAAGATCCTTCCTGCGGGTATTATCAAACTTTCCCAATCCGCATCCTCAACTACAACAGGTAAGCAGCAACAGCGACCATGATGGCACCGGCACCAGTCAGACCCTGGGGACCAACGGCGTCAGCAGCGTTCTTGGTGACCTGGGAAGCAGAGGCGCTGGCGCTGGCACTGGCGCTGGAAGCGCGAGACGAGCTGGCAGATGCTGCGGCTGAAGTGGCGCTAGCAGCAGCGCTCGAAGCACGGCTGGAAGCTGAAGCGACAGCCGATGAGGCAGCAGCGGAAGCAGAAGAAGCGCGGCTGGAGGCTGACGAGACGGCGGAGGAGGCAGCAGAGACAGCAGACGAGGCGCGGGATGAGACAGCAGAGCCAGCGGAGCCAGTTACCGAAGAGGCGGCACTGGCGAGGGAAGATGCGCGGGATGAGGCAGCTGAGGAGATGGAAGCGACGGCTGAAGATGCGGCTGATGCCTGAGACGCAACGGCTGAAGAGACCGCGGCTGAGGCAGAGGAGAGAATGGAGGAGACACTGGGAGAGGTTAGCAAACTTGATTGTGAGAGAGAAGTGTTCAGAGGAACTTACGGGTTCTGAGCGACCGCGAGGGTGGCAAAGACCGGGAGGACGATGGTGGAGAAACGCATGGCTACTGGTGTTGATTTGACGAAGAGGTGGTCAAAAGGTAGTTGTTCAAGTTTGACTTATTGTGAGACTGATATTGATTGATCGTGTAGTGTGGGATTCTGAATGCAGCACCGGGGAACGGTTTATATAGCAGCTTCTCACCATGACCACCAGTAATCCTGCATACTAAACATTTATCCAGCCCTTCTGTGCGACAGAACCACAATTCGTGATCGTTCCCAATACTGTCGTCAGCCGGCCTAGCATATCCATGTTGACCGAGTAACAACTGGGCCACCATCCATTAGCTTTCACACCACGACCAAGAATCAACACCGGACGCCCCTCCGCTGGTCACGACCGGACTGCCCGGAGCTTGCTCAAGCTGTGCCTTCGCCTTGCGCTTCTCACGTCCAGCTCGCCTCCGGTTTCCGCGTGCGCGCTGACATACCGCGGACGCTCCGTGAGGCTGAAGTTGGATGTCAACTGCGACAATGTGATTGGTGGGAAGGTTGAATCCAATAGTTTTCCACTCGACCGCTTCTCCAGCTAGAGTCCCCCGCGTTTTCCAATGGCCTGGAACGTGGGGCTTGTACTGGAATGGCAGTTGCGAGCTGGGTTTGTTGAGTTGGAGGCTTGGGCGAGGCTTGATGTAACCTCGTGCTTGATGCCAGTAAGTCAAACTACTGCTCCCACGTGCGATGGCGCGAGCTACCTAGACTACCTACGTGTTATAATGAAAACTCTTGATGGGCTAGAGATATGGCGTTTGTCCTGCTTTGATGGCAATAGTATTTATTGCTTTTGTTGATCATCAATTGACGTAGACTCGACCTCGTGTAACATTGGAGAGTCATGTCTCTGGCAGCAACCAAAAGCAGAGGTCAAGCCACGCCACCTGTGTGAACGAGACGGAACCCACAACTCACGACCCTCGCTGCGGAAGATCTACATGCGGTGCTGTGTGCCGACGTTATAGTGTGAGGTGTCAACGGCGCAATTATCGACCGTATCCAACGAAGGCGAGTCTTCTTTTGGAATGCTGCACCGATGTGGCACTGCAGGATGTGTCCCAGCTTGTCCTCAAAATCGCAAGGAAGCGCTTGGGCGCGGTCTGGCCTGCCTCTTTCCGTGGAGAAAGTCCAACCGGAAGGCGCTTAAATGCAATCGCCGGTTTTCGCACCAGAAAAAGGCCCTAGAAGTAGGAACGGAAGAGGCATTCTAGAAGATCTCTGGCATGTCCCTGACCTCTGCTGCAGACGAAGACACGAAAATGGCAAAGAATAACGATCAAGTCCGGAGATGGTTGCTCCAGGCCACCAAGAGACTAAGCTTTTATCGATAAGCTCGCCAATTCGTCATGCCACGAAATCACGCCCGTGGAAGACGACATCCTCATCTCAACATCAGTAGATAGCTAGCAAAATCCAATGGCCTCGAGAAGCGCCCCAGTCGCGTTCCCCCGCGTCGCTATCACATATTGCACACAATGCCGATGGATGTTGCGCGCCGCTTATGTGCCTACCCACCTCAGCTACCAAGCCTGAGCCCAACTAACATAGAACTCAGTTTGGCCAAGAGCTCCTTTCCACATTTGGATTGCAGATCGGCGAGATTGCGCTGATACCCGCGACCGGAGGATTGTTCACGGTTGAGCTTGTACGCTCTCAACGGAATCACGTTGGATGCTTGGCTGACATTTGAAGACATACATTCCGCCGGGCGCTGAGGCTGATGGACAACATGTTGAAGCAAAGAAGGTATTATTGTGGGACAGGAAGACCGAGGGCGGGTTTCCAGGTGGGTTTATCATATTTGCAGCACGTCTATAAACAACTTGTTGATGGCTGGCAGAGACAAAGGTGCTGAAGCAGCTAGTGAGAGACCACATTGATCCTAACAGGGATCTTGGGCATTCTGATAAGCACGGAAAGAAGAAAGAAAACGCCACAGCTGATGAAAAGAAAGAAGCGAGCGCCGAGGGGAACACTCAAGATGAGAGCTTAGAGCAGACGAATGAATCGCCACCGCAAATCACAGAGGAGGGAGTAGAACTGAAGCGGAACCCAGACGGAACCGTTTGCGAGGATTGCAGGTGATTTTTGACGAGGGCGAAGATCACATCTCCGGACGCTTTTCTCGAGACTATTATCGCCACTATTGAAGGCGCTCGTCGGCCTCTGCGCCGATACACAAAACATATCCAGTATCGCGCATATTCACATCGATTATCTTACGAATTGGAAGACTCAGCTTCTTCGAATGATATCAGAATTGTACCCATATGATTGGTATATGCTTAGGTGACCTCTAGTCCCAAATTCTCAAGATTCTGCCCTGGCCTCTCAACCCGCGACACGTTGTCCCTCTATTTTTCAAGCAAAACCTTGTCGAGGCGATTGATAAGGGGGGAATTCGTTCACAGCAGGTTCTTACGCAACCATTGCTTCCCCTTGTGCTGTCGCTATGCCAGTCATCTCATGTTGTGAAATCTCTCAGAAAATAAGCTTTGATGTCGACAGGGATCTGGCGGTCGAGTACAGCCGAAGAGGGTGGGGAGGGTAGAAGCCTTCCACATTCGTGGGGCTTGGGGACTCTACCAAGTTGTCCTTGTATATGCTATGTACCTCGCTGGTAGCCTCAGGTTCCATGTAACAGTGGTTATTTTCCTGTAACTCAATTCTATGAAGCTCACTTGTACTATTTAGTAACCTCTGGGCACGTTTGACAATGTCCAACAGCTGGCCACAAGACGCACTGCCGCCTTCAACCGATTTCGCAAAAACTTCGGATCCGGCGGAATTGCACAAGTGCGCAGCACGGTCAATGGCAATATTTATAGCAGCACCGAAGAGAATCGGAGTCATGTTCTAAATCTAACCCCTACCGCCCTGGAAGTGCCGCGCAGCCATGCGATCTGGAGTAAATTCCTTCATTCTATGGATGCTCTGCTTCTCAATAGATTATGCGACGCGAAAAGTTTTTTTGGATTAGATCTACGGAAGCCGCATCTAATGTGTCGCTTTATCTATACTTAGTCATGAATTGTTTTGTTGCGTTTTAAAAATCCTTTCAAAATATCCAGAAACTCAATTTTTTTGCAACTATCGTGATGCTAAAGCAGAAACTTGAATCAGTCCTATTGTTAGATAGGACTATTCTGTTCACACCTTTTTTCCAAGAGAAATTAAAGGCTTAACAAACAATTGTTCTCAGATTTTAATTCTCAGTAAAAGGACACTATAAGATTACTGATTTCTACACGTTTGATCATGCAAAAATTAGAAAGAATTAAATTTACAACTTTTCACTAAGAAGTGCAAGTTATGTTGAATTTGTTGCTTCATAGTCTGAATCGTTTCACTTGTGATTATGCAAATTAAAATTAACATTCACTTTTTTATATTCCTAGTAATTTACATCATTATTCATATCATAAACCATATCATGTCTTAGGAACTTACTTTCTACATTGTTTTTTGAATTATTTTCTCCGTTTTTTATTTCAATTTTTTACTAATCGTTTACCCAATTATCTGCTGCTTGGATTTTTAATCAGAAATTTTTTGATCCTCGCTTCATTGTTAAAATACCTAGATCTGGCAAACCTCATCTGTGTGCATGGAGTACACGTTTGTTATGACGGCCAAAGTAGATACAATCTCCTTTGATTACAATCTCAAGGTGCAGACATTGTAGTGTTTGGTGTGGTCTGAAGAGAGCGTTTCAAACAAATCGAATCACATTTTAGAATCTGACAAGAATTGTAGATCAGGTACGAATTGGTAACTATCTACTGAATCGAAGCTCAAATTTGATGTACAAGAAAACAAGATACGCCAACAAATACAGCCCACCATTGCTGTCAACGAACAAATCTTATGCAAAACTCGTGCAAAAGTCAGCACTGCTCGTTACCTCCTCACTCATACTGCCTAGAAGACGAGTCCGCTGTGCAGATCGCTACGCTTGTGTGGGGCAGTAGAGTTTGCGGGGGCACCTGTAAGAAGGTTCGTCGCAGCTCGAACAATCGCACTCACACCCAAGATGTTCTCAAGCGACACAGGGTTAGCCTTCTTCGACCAGCCCAAGGCCGTCGGCAGACGCTCGTTTTCTGTAATCGTGTAAGTTTGTCTCCGTCATCAACGCACTCGGACGACTTACGAAAGAAAAACTCAACCAAGTCGCGGCGGACAGTACCAGCAGACATGTCGCCGAACACAATGATAGGGGCTGCAACCTCTCCGAGCGAGAACTCCTCCGTAACAGCACTGAAGGTGTAGTTGGGGTTAGAGGAACGAGATGCGACCTGGCGGAAGATCTTGCTGTGTGCCAACTGGTTCGCTGTTATGGTGGAGGTTGTCCACCACCTTCGTGAAGTGTCAAAGACCTTCTGGTTGAAGACGTGATTGTTTCCATCAAAGGCGTCCAAGCGACTGAGACTTGCGTCGTGCTCGAGAATGTTGTGGACATTGAGTTGGTCCAGCGTGAAGAACGTGGCGTTCGGCTCGGGATTGATAAAAACGGCCTGGTCCCACATGATACCTGCGAGATTGCTGTCGAAGTTGATACCGTCTCCCAGAGCTTTGATAGCATTGTCTCTGGTGATGTTACGGCCATCTCGAGGGAGGAAGCCGTGCTGTAAATGGTAAGCACTGTGATCATAAAAGTGAAGTGTACGGGAAGGAATTTTACATTTGCCAGAGTGTTCATCATAGGGCAAGGACCTCGAACTGAAGTGATGTTAGCTTGTAAGACCTAATTCATGGTGACAAGAAACTTGCAGTCGTTTTTGCCACCAGGTACCCATTTATGGGGGTCTGCTGATGCGTATTGAGGTTTTGCAGATCCGAGAGTGGCTGCAGTCACTGCGACGAGGATGGAAAGCTTCATGATGTAATGTAAGGCTAGATTGTCGTGTTTGCAATGGAAGAGTGATGATTTGATACTGCATGAATAGGTGGTCGAGGGGGCTTTATAACGTTGAAGCACTTCTGGCATCGCCCACCTGCCCTCGTCCGTATGACAACATACACGTAACCTTGCCATAGAAGAAACACTACTATAACCGTCGATCAGTACTCGGAGAATGTTTCTAATCTATTCAAGGAGGCGGTCAGAATGGATATACTCCGCTTGTTTGCATAACAAAGCAGTCATCGACGTCTCTAGCCAATGAACAATCTCCAATGCATTGCCTAATTTGGAAACATGTGTTTTTGGAAGGCAGACTGACAAACATTGCGCAGCAATTGCCTGCTGTGCTTTTTCTTTGATACCCTTGAAGTCTGGCAATTGGTCCGTGTACATGCGTTGTGCTGGGATTGGGATGGCGATCAATGCCTTGCCCCCATTGTTTCACAGCTCCAAACAGCCAATAAGAAGACCTATGTTTCGTGCTGACCTATTGGGAGTACATACAGGCTGAAACTAGCAGATTGCAAGTACACCGCCAAGAGTATACAGAAACAGAATGCGAGCAAATATACATGTGTTGCGAATACGCGTGTTCGCACTCGCAAGTCAGGTTCTCCTCACCAGCTATAGCATAATTCTCCATCAGAGTCAGTTATGGGTTGAGTCAAGTCAGTGTGACAACGCAAAGCCTTACAGGCCCGAACTCCTTACTCACAAATTTCTCTTGATTGCGTCTTCACTCTACGTGCCACGGTGGGGCTGTGATGAATGATTGCAGTCTTGCTCCAGGAAAAGCTGTGCCAATCGTTACCTTGTTTATTGTAAGCGTAACTGGCAAGCTTGTCTGGATCAGCAAGTGAAGTGGCGACATGCAGTCGCCTGGAAGTGGGAGCTGCTTTGGATGGGGTTTGGCGGCTACGATACCCCAAGGTTTTTTTGTTTCATGCAGTGTTCGGCCTTGAATGACTGGCCATGATGTACGAGGGGGTATTGAGATTGACAGCTAGGTAGGGTGGGATGGAAAAATGTATATTCGAGTCAGGATAGACTCGAGATAATTCCTCTTGGGGCATTCGTGATAAAAGTCCGGCCAGGACAGGCTGTTGCTGTCATTCACTCCTGCCTCGTCGTTCCTTCATCTCTCTAGGTTTTCCGGCCCATCCTCAACTCAAGCTCTTTCTCGACACGCGTTGCTTCGCCTGCTATTCTCGCAAACTCGTCCAGGCTGCCATGGAAACATGCCCCCTCATGAGTCTCGCCGCTTTCCGCATTTCGGCCGCATGCTAGATTGTTGGCGCATGCTGGAATAAGACGACAACAAAGTCATGGATCGTCTCCACGCCTTTGGGCGAGGAATTTGATGATTTAAGGAGTGCAACAGTGCACTCCTACATGGTGGTGTCTGCTCTTAGAGCCTTGGCTGTCAACAATGTGGCGTACTGCCCAGTCAGCCTGGACGCACACAGACAGGCGTGGCATTTCTTGCTTTACTCAACAAGACATCTCCTTCCCCTCACAAGTACCACACAAGATTCTTGAGCATGCTATGGCCCAATCATTCATGGGGGATGGGCACGGAGTGCTTACGCCGGGGTCAGTAATGCCGCTTCGGTGGGGAACCGGCTGCACCGCTTGCCGAGGACGATCTCGGACAAGTTCTGTTGATGATGCTCTGATGCGCATTGCAGCACGCTTTTCTCACCACACGTTGACGCTGGGACGCGTGGAGGATTGTGCCAATAATGCCGGACGATCCAGCTTTTGGCGGGCTTCATTTTGTTGACGACCCCGCAACAGCTGCACTCTGGAGAGAGCCTTGAGTCTCCCCTCTTCTATGTTGGAGATTCTGGCTCCTGACAGCCCGGCCATCCAGCGCTACGGGGTGGGCGAGCGCAAGCCACCAGTGCGCCATCCTTCTATGCAGTGAGGATCAGCTCCAACTCTCCGCGCGCCTTGCTGTACGTGGTGTAGTCCACGATACAGACGAGGCGCTAGCGGGGACCCGCCCCTTTGCTACGTGCTTGTAAGCATGAAAGCTGAGTGCAAGTTGTGAGTACAAACGGAATACAAAATCGCGTCGTCCCACGCCCGGCTGCGACCGTATTGCGCATGTCTTTGGCACATTTCGGGAGCTAGGTAACCGATGTGACGAGTGCATTTCCTGCCCGGTAGATAGGACGTCGACCATTGGTACAGATAAGTCGTATCGACACCAACATGTCGTTGGATGTGCCGCTCCGCACATCACATACCGATATGGAATCTCAACCTCGAATCTCCAACCGTACCTCCTCTCTCAAGTTTGTGAAAAAGACTGGTTCTCTTACGTTGGGGTCAACTCTTACACGAAACGCCTCTGTTGCGTCATCGCGAACCAGCCTCCTACCAGACAATGGTTGTCCAGACGATTTGACGGATGGAGCTATTGCTAGCGGCGCTGTTTTAACATCAGGTCGTCGCTCGATGAGACGGTCGCAGTCTGCCAAACCAAGTCGAGGATCCATGCATATCTCCGCAACTCGAGACGCAATGCCTTACGTCCAGCGCTGGGCTGGGATGACGCGCAGGGCAAGCAACTGGGATGGTTTGCGCAGAGTATGTACCCGAACAAACCGTTCAACAAAAACGCCTTCGCTAACTGCTTACCCCAGGATCCCGAACTTTGGGTCGAAGATGGAGAGTGCTACGTTCATCTTTACGCGCAAGGAGCGTCGCGGAGAGGCCCATCATTCCGCATACCTTATAGAGCCCTCCGACAGAAGAAGTGTGGTGCCATGCTCAATTTCTGCCACGCACAGGTGACATCAGTGGAAGGCATTTGCCTACAGCATCTGCGCGAAATGCCCAATTCACTCAATACCGCAAAACACCCGTCGAGTACTGTCGAGCTATTCATTCCAGCTCCGGAGGGAGTTTCGCGCGAAGATTCCTTCAGGTGGCACATTACGACTCGCAATTTCCTCGCCTTCGTACTGGGAAAACCGTTAGTAGGACACCACATGGGCCATGCATTTGTAGATTTGCAAGAGAGGATGCAGATGTTTCGGTCTGTAGGACCAAGCACCAACCATCGAGATTTTCTTGAGTATGCAGAATGCCAAGGATATCGAGATCTGGTCGAAGTTACCGATTATGCACTTGCAAATTTATTTTATGCCGAGCACTTTAAGCTAAGAGACGTCTGGGTTGATGCATTTGCTCACTGCGTCGGTATGAACGATAGCCTAGCGTGTAGTCCAGAGTATCAAGTAAGTTCGAACGTTTGCAATATGGCATTCTTAGGCTCACGACTCTATAGCTCAATTCCAGGCTCACAAAAGCGCTCATTGTGCGAGCACGCCTCGAGGTTGATGTCCACCTCGGGCAGATTTCCAAGGCACTCAGCAGCTTCCTTGAAGAAGATTTATCACCGGTTTACCTTGGGCTTACCGCTGGGACTAGAAGCCAACTGATCCAGTTTCGAAGATTTCTGCACAACTTTTATGCCAAGGAATTCGGGTTCTGGCCACCTCCCAGGGGTGGACCATTTCCCAAAGCTCTGTATAAATCCATGTTCGATGACTTTCAAAATCTATACAACTACCTCGTCGACTCCGAATCGACGACGAACATTTCTTCACAGAAACCGGCTAGTGGTGGCCTATGTGTCCTGCAAAATGTGGACAATTTTGACCAGCGCCACCACTTCATTGCACAACCACATCCTCTTCCGTTGTTGCCACAGGATATGTTGTCACAGAATACATTCAAACAACTTACCTCCACATCCCAGCACAACAAAGCAAATCGGTTTCAATTCATGAGTGCTGCTCTTGCCCTCGCAACGAATAGACGAGATGACGACGTTGTCCAATCTAGAATTGTTCAAAAGTATATGCAGTTTGAAGTCATGTGCGCCCAGCAAGCGTCTAGCCATCGTGAGCACGGAATACCAGCAGCTGATGCGCGAAAGGTTAGATGGCTCCTGGTTTACGGTATGCTGCAGTATCTCGCCTCGGCACTCCGTGCTCCAAAGGAAGTCCGAGACCCAGAATCCCCAGAATATCCCTTGTGTTGCTTCATAACTGAAAATAACTCCTGGAACGACAATTCTGTAGCATCAACTCCTACTGCCGCGTCACCAAGTGCCTCCCAGACAGGCGATAACTATTTCACTGAGACGACAGTAAGCACCCCAATCCAGCCAGACTGCCTGAGAGCGGATTACTTTGGCACTATCCCTTTGAGCCGAAGCGGATCGATCAAGTTGCCAGCCCCTTTGAAGACATCTTCATCAATCTCTGGCCCATCAATTCG
Source organism: Mycocentrospora acerina (assembly GCA_022701365.1). Classification (NCBI taxonomy): domain Eukaryota; kingdom Fungi; phylum Ascomycota; class Dothideomycetes; order Pleosporales; genus Mycocentrospora; species Mycocentrospora acerina. The sequence continues at coordinate 171,086 of JAKUHH010000250.1, read as the reverse complement.
CTCTTTAGCTGCTATTTCGTTGCCCCGTCGAAGCTCGCGTAGGAACAGTCTGATTACCAAATTGCCCTCTCATCAAGAGATCGCCAGCGACAAGAATCTGAAGTGCGCAACCAATAAACCGCGCTCTCCTTCCTTTGCTCGACGTGGGACTATTTCTGAGTACCCAACATCTATCCTCTCGGACACAGCCGGTTCTCGGCCGACTCAGCGTAACGAACAGCCTGCTGCCCGTGGGACTAGCCATCACACACGCCAACGAACACCTCTTCTAGATACATTACAGCTTGACATGCCTGATCGGCAGACAGCTTTCGACCGTTCTGAAAGCCCTAATTCAGTGACGAGCCAAGTATGGAGCGACGCTGCAAGTGCGACGTCATCCAAGACGAGCGCGGGCGGAGGAAACGTTGAACACGCATCCAGCACAGCAGAGCAAAGTGGCCTCCTAGGTGGTCTTAAGTCGTTGGACTACATTCCAATTTCAGCTATACCCACAGAGGCTTTTGCAAGACACATCGAATCATCGGGTTCTACGCAAACCGTCGGATTCAGCTTTTGCTTCGACACCCAGGTGCCAGTGTTACCCAACACCATTAATGTTACTCCAGATGACGCAGCTATAGGGGTAGCACTCTCTGCACCGCCTTCACCCCTCACGTCTGGGATCATGGACCGTCCTCGTTTCTCTGTACTCGGCGATGTACTGCCTTTGAAAAATGACAAATCATCTCGTATATTGGGTCTCAGTCCTGTAGTACCTCCCGGAACTCACTCGACAACGCAAAAGAAGAAGAGTAGCATGGGGGCCTTTTTGATTTCTCCGCCATCGAACGGCAAGTTGACAAGCGCAAAAAAAGCTAAGAACTGCCTGAGTACGAAGTCGTTGCTGGGTAGCACCTCATCGCCGATGTTGAACACACCGTGCAAGCCGATCGTTGAGGTTAGCATGGGGTCAAGAGTGAGGACTTTTCTGCGAACCTACCCCGGCTTTTGATTGCTCAGACGACGCATTGGGAGCGGCAAATTCGTTCCTGCATTTCACTGTTATTTCATACCACAAAATTTTGTAAAGTTTGGTTCAACATGGAGTCTTCTATGCCTGTTAATGTCCTGTATGATATGATATACCCACGCCAGCAAGGCCATAGCGTAGCTAAATACCTGTAACGAAATATAATGTTTTCTCTCAATTCTGTCTTGTGAATGAGCGTATTGTGAAATTAATGCTACAATAGCAAGCTTTTTCTCAATCTCGAGTTGTTCGTCGTCGCCCTCATTGGCGGTTGGGCTGACAATCATCGAGGCCTATCTGAGCCCGGTGTTTGGCTTTTTGTCAGATTCAAGGTACCGTTCAAGGTTGAATAAGAATTAAAATTATCAAGGCCACACAGAGTGGTTGCATGCTTCTCCAGCGGCCTCGTGGACCTTTTTTTAAACTGTTAGAACATTGAAAAGGCGGCGATAAATAAATTGAAGGCGGGCGGAAAGTTGATCCACGACCAATGTCATGATGAAAGTCAAATCGGTCTAAGGCGCCTCCGCTATTGTCAAATGTGACCTCTACATCAGGAAGTTCCCCGGCAAGATAACTGTGCTGACCCTCCTCTGAAACCTTGATCGCTAATAATCTCATCTTCCTAGGACGATGTCGGTTTCTTCTGATTGTCCGATATAGTAAAGTTTTTTACCGTCGAAGAATGCCAAGGTTTGCAAAAATGTTCCTTGCTAGATTGTTGTTTTCATTTAGGAGTTTGTTGTTCCATGTTTGGGGTAATTTTTTTCATGATTTTTCTGTTCTTTTCATATAATGTTGTCATACATTTTCAATTGCTTTCCATTTCACCTGCTCTTCATTTTCCTTTCTGACGCCCACCTCGACATCATCTAATTTCTTTTCGTCAGTTGTTTGATTTTCCGTGTATTTTCGTCCTAGCGTCGTGTGAATCTGACTCAGTTTCACAATTTGTGTTTAACCTTGGAGCACTGCTTTGTGCTTGCCGTGTGGTTCTATTCGCTCGTAACTTAGACAGCTTCTGAGTGATGCTGAGCGTTTTATGTTGATCAGAAATCTTTGGGCTTTGTTTTAACTTCTGACTCTTATATGTTGTGATCTAGTTGATCGTAGAATTTCAGAATGATTGTTCCTAATCACATAAGCTACTGAAAACTTGATAACGCTTGCAAGGTCGATTGGAGCTTATATTACCTATCTCTTGCCCATGGGCTTGGTCAAATTTTCTCTAGTGCCTTTATTTACCACTTGAATTGTCATTAGTTACCATCTCTTACGACAATGGGAGGCTGTGTCTCATCTCTCTTTCACTTCGGTGGAAACTTTTGGGCTTGGCGACGCATTGTCTTGGCTAGCTTGTGCTCTCAGTCTATTTAGACACTATTTACTCTGCAATTTGAAGCCTAAATCCGTCAAATATCTCTGCTCATACCCATCAAATCCCCTAGACGCCTCACAATGATGCCACCCAACACCGAACCCAAGATCACATACTCCAAGAAGGACAAACTACCCCTCGCCTCGTCTGAAATTCAGTCAACGCAAGAATCTGGCCAGTCATCACTGACAGCGTCGAATCTAATGCGCATACCTTTTGGTCATCCTTCACTACAGGTGATTGTGGTGAAAAAGGCAGGCCTACCTCTTGAGAAATGGCAACTGTCGCAGACAGTAGACGAAGTCGACACGGGCGACTTGACCAGTCACGAAGAGAAAGAACTACGTGAGTTCTTTGCCGTCTCACATAACGACGATGTCTCCGATGATGATCGGATCCTGAAGCAGTATACCAAGCTGCCCCTGCCTGTACTTACACGCGATAACATCACGGAGGTGGAGAAGCAGTGCGCAAACTACTACCAAGAGGGCTTGGCTGCTCAAGCTGGGGCGGCCATGGAAGAGGAGCTTGAAGCTTGGCCAAAGAGAAAACGAGGCCTCGGTAGCTCTGGTCTCGAGTGGATCGTCCCAGTCATACGAGACATCTTACGCTCTATCGATGGAGTAATTCACGATTTCACTAAGCTTGAGAACATTACCCTCGACATGCACGGCAACCCCAACTTTAATGTCATTCTCGCCAATCTACAGAAGCAGGGTATAACGATTGGTGAGATAAGGCATTGCGTGAGAGAAATATCGCATTGCATTAAGGACTCGACCAAGGCTCTTCTAACCATCACATCCGTTAAAAACATCCAGATAATACTAAAGGAAACGAAACTTGAAATCGCTGACAAGGATGGAGAGGGTGATGTGGAAGCTTGTGAGATGGACGATGTAGACGAGGAAAACGAAATGGAGACCATTGACTTGTCTTTTAAGGCTATAACCCAAAATCTTGTTGATGTACAGATCAAGCTCAGGCGGCTAAGGAAAGTGTGTGAAATACGGGAGCCGCCTGTGTAGGTGGCCACAACAAAGCGAGTGAGAATATGGTATTTCTCGGCAAAGCTTGAGACACAGCAGTGAATCATCGTTGAGGCAAAGGCTGTACCCATGCGAAAGAGACGAGATGGCTCGATTAAATCCCAATATGTTTAATCTGATACTTCCTACCTCACAGTGATCAAGCCGAACAGAAACTATTTTCACTGAAGGTGTTAATACGCCCCGTCTCATATAACATCACACACTCCCCAACATGATATTGAACCACCGCTCGTATCAGCAACATGCTGAAAGGCGACGTAGTATTTAGCAATGAATACGAATCAAACAATTTTAGAATCTACAGGTTCCGACCTGGGAACGAAGGAGGGGCCAGATATTCTTCCTGTATATAGAGAATACTTGATACTTTGTGATGAAACTGCTGTGCAGTTCACTTCACTGCAATAAATCATGCATTGATAATATTGATTGAATATAATGTGTGAATTAGATAAGTGGACTTTAGTTATTAAGAAATGACAACGGGGCAATAGAGCCGTCTGACTTATATAATGAAAGTGCTAAAAGCCTAAGATATTATCAACACTAACATCTTCTTCTGCATCAAGCCGATATTTTTATTCCCCAGCAACATGCCATCTCCCGCAAATTGAAAGGATTTCAACGCATTTCGGACAATTAAAATATATTCTTCGCAGTAATATTTCCACATATGTACAAGAACGTTGATATCCCTTCCAACTCAACCCCACGCCACCTATAATACGGCGCAGCAAGCATCAATAAAAACCTACACCCACCTACTGGATAACAATTGTCGTAGCTCCCGTCTGCTGGTACACTGTATCCGCAGGGCCATCTCCACCCGCACGTCCCACCGTAGGAACATTTCCAGGTCCACTCCTTCCCACACTACACAAATCGTTAGCTTCACGTTCTCATCCTATGCAATCGTATACTCAGCAAACACTTACAAAGGCGCAGTCTGGTGGTAGATCATAAGCGCAAACTTGTAATCCCCGGTCGGCTCAACGAGGCCAAACCTGTACGGCGTGTCGTCCGCACAAGTAAAAACTTTGGAAGGAATGCTGGGGATGGCTTCTGAGGAGGAGCAAGAGATGCTTTGTGCGTCGTCGCCCGAGAGCTTGAAAGAGACGGACTGGATGCCGTTGTTATCGCGGATGACGAGGTCGGCGATGTCGATGTTTTCGTAGATGGGGGTGTAGCTGGATGTTGCGGCCGGAGTGACCGATATAGGTGTGCTTGCGGGCGCTGCGAGGGCGACAGAGAAGAGAGCGGAGGCGAGGGTGAGGAACTGCATTGTGATGGTAGTTGGTTGGTTGGTAGATTGGTGATTTGTTAGAGTTGAAATGTATTTAGTAGTGGATGATATTGGTTGAAGTGCTGCTTGGTTGAAGTCCTACTTATACACCCCCCTTCCTTATACGTAATCCCTCTCCAACGACGTCACTTACTCCACAGCCCGCCCCAGGTACCCACGTAGTATCCACAAATAAATTGCCCCTTTCGGTACTCCTCGCCTCAAAAAAGAGTATTACCGAACCCGCCGAGCAACCACCTCGTATTCAGCGTCATCACCAAAGAAAACCACAGACTTGTTCATGAAACAGCACACCCACCAAACTAACCCAGAAGAGAGCAGATCGTCGCTAATGAACACCAAAAGCCATCTCTTTCCATACAATGCAGTAGTCCTCACTCACAGACTTAGCATTACTTTAAGATATCGCAATCTACTCCTCAATGCACTAACCTAACCAGCCAACCATGAAATGAAACAATGCTACCACAGCAACATCGCACCCCCGACGAGTATCACAACTGCCCTCCCCCCAAAGAAGAAAAAGATCTCCACTCCTAAGAGAAAAAATACACTTGCTAAATTTAGAAGCTCCTGCAGGGATCCAAGGCGGGAATCGTATCAAAGGGCCGCAGCTTTACTTTGACGTCGCTTTCTCCACTTTTTGCGTTGACAAGACGGTCCTTGCGAGGATTGGTAAGGAGAAGCGTGGTGAGTGGTAATGTTATGCAGCGAGATTTCTATGGAGTTGCGGCATTTAAGTCCTGCGTCACACCGTGCTGTGATGTTACATGCTTGTGCTGTTGTGGTGATCGTAATTTGAAGGTTCGCCCGAGCAGTTGTGCTTTGATTGCTATTTGGGGGATGCTGGGGGGGGGGTGCGTGTAGAGCGTAGTGCTACAATTTCTAGATAATCTAGATGGGTGCTTTTATGAGTAGTTTCGTTCTTGAAGAGGGTTGCATAGACTTGGTTTATGTTGTTTATTATACATATTGGATCATTTCTTCGTATGACCGAGCCCAACAACACACCGTCATCATCATTTCAGTCGTGCCCAATGATCCTCCCCATTTTATATAACATCCCTTGCTTCCCACTTGATATTGAAACACCACTCGTAGCTACAACCTCCTCAACCTCCTCACTGCCGGTCTCCTGCTTTCATAGAACACCAGATTTTCTTCTCCTCTCTGCACACCCTCCACAAATGCCTCCATAACGTTTTGCACACGATGACCTTTTGAACCTAAAGCTATCGCAAATGCCCCCGCAAAACTACTCACCGTGTGAATATCCAACCGAGGACTCCGAACATGAAACCCATCCACCAGTCTGCTCACGAGATCTGAAATATGCGCCAGCCTGACAGATTCGTCGTGGAGACCAAAGGTCTTTGCGATCTGACCCAGCCCCCGTGCAGTGATGGTGCTCAGTACTGTATTTGATTTTTGGAGATGAGAAGCGACAGTCTGGGTTCTACGACTTGGCGTGAAGAGGGGAAGTTGTAAGACAGTGGCGCAGGACGGAAAGGTAGAAGAAAGGCGGTGGAGAGCTGAGACAGGGAACTGTGTAATAATTGCGGCAGGGGGGATGTTGGCCCATACAATATATTCTGAGGTTTTCTGTTAGTAATTACAATAGGTCTAGGATGAAGCTTAACTACCACATCGACCCTTGTACCGTGCCCACTGAGCCTGACCATCGGATTTGAGCCACCGGAGGACATCTGATGCGTGGTGCTTTTTGTTGGGTTCGTTTAGAGACGGATGAATGAGGTTGATAACAGCAATACGCGGATCATCCATACTAGATGCTTTCACAAGTGCTTGCAAAAGTGAAGTTGAAATTGATACAAATGCAGACGCGTTGCCTACCATAGACATGTGAGAGTTGGCGAGGAACATGAAAGCTCGCTCACCCTGCTCCTCAAGAGTAAATGGTGGGAGGGGTCCATTCCATATCGAGTGCATCTGCAAATGTTAGCAGGTACGCTATAGAATAGGAATTAAATCCCACTTCGCTCGTAAATCCTTCTTCCTCTGTAAACTTGGTACGACTCTTTGCATCCCAAACGCGAAACCCTAGGCTCTCTGTGGTGGTTGTTGACTTTGGAATGTTCATGGATGTGATGACAGCTTCCGTAGTCACGCTCTCCTCGTCGGTGAGAACCTCCCATTCCTCCAGATTCTCATCAATGTTAACCGAAATTCTTCCCAACACTGGATGAGGAACGGGGGCCTCGACTTGTGCGAAGGTATCGACGCGTGCATGTTGTTGTGGAGTCTTTTTCTTCGTCTTTGCTTCCCGCGACGCCTTGCGGACTAGAGTCTTGTAAGACTTTCGAATGATGGGGGACTTTGACCACGCTGCCGACCCGGATGGGAAGACTTCTTCAATTTCCCTGCGCTTCAAATCCAACTGCAACTCATCGGACGCGGCTTCAATCATCTTGCACATCTCGTCATATCGTCCTTCTGGATCATTGAACAGTGTGTCTGATACACGTTGAAATTCCAGAAAAGCTTTGACACCATATAGTCGGATATGATGAGTGTATTGTTGACTGATAATGTGGTGCCTCAAGTCAAGGCCGGTGATTTGATTAAACACACGAGGAATGTCTGTGGAATTAGTGCTGTGATACCATTTGTACATTACGCACAAAAGCTCACGTTCCTCTGACATCCACTGGTGTCGAGGTACGCGCTCTATCGTGTGCAAATATTCGAGTGAGAAAGCACTTTTACTTCTCAGTGGTAACACATTGGTCTGATTTTTGGATGGGCCGAAGTTCAGTCGTCGGCGAACGGGCGGACTATGCCCTCGAATCGAGTTAGTATATGTACGACTCTCCCTTCGTGTCCTTCGTGTCCTTTTCGTCCTTTTCGTTTTTCCGGTTCCTCTAGTGATCTGCGTCCTGGTAGAATGTGTCGGAGCAGGAACCGGTGAGCTGTTCGTCTCTAAAAAGTCCGTTCTATCTGAATCGTACGACCATTCCACTTCAGTGCTTTGTATGGATGGGGTCACAACGACTGGACTCGAAGTTGGCGGGGTATCCACCAAATCAGCGAAGATTTTGATCTCATTTAAAAACGAATTGCTCAGATTGAGCATGTCATCAGTCTTGGAGACCACGACTCCTTCATCGTTGTTTTCTCGACCCGAGTACGCAGCAAGCGTGTTTGGTAATTCCGCCCTCGGATGTTGTTCTCGGCCCACGCCATCATCGAGATGAGAAAAGTAGTCCTGATAGCTCGGAAGACTCAAACCAGAATCATCGTCATCGTCATCCCCACCCATTTCCACACAACCCATCTCATCGTCTACCAAAAAATCAGCATCATCTTCAAGCTCACTAGGAAAGAAATATTTACCTCCCACACCCCCCTCAATCTTAACAAAGCCCTCGACCTCATCACCCACTCGAGTCAAAACAGGCACATACACCATAACCCCGCTACTCGTCCCCTCCCACCCCCCCGCCATAGTGCAGTCAGACAGTCAGACAGTCAGTCGTACAAGCGATGAACAGACAAGAAAACGAAAAGAAAAAATCCCCACAACAGCCACAGCGTCAAAACAAGGAAGAACTGAACGAGTATGCGCGTAGTGTAGTGTAGTGTAGTGTAGTGTAGTGTAGTGTACTGTGCTGTACTTTCAAAGCCACAAACTTCAACCTACCCTCGACGTCCCATCGAAGCAAAAAAACAACAACAACGACAACGACAACAATCCAGCAAGTGAGACGCGCGTGGTGAAGTGAAAGCAGCAACAGGTGAGGCGAGGTGAAATGACATTCCAGCGTAATTAAAAAAAACCCCCCTCAGAAGCTCCCGTGTGAAGCAAGTACATTGAGATTTGGTATGTGTGTGCGAGTGTTTGTGTGAGAGAGGAAGAGAGGAAGAGAGGGAGAAAACGAACTCTTAGGCGCCTTAATAGCGATACTAGCGAGGAAAATAAAATGAAGTAAGTGAGTGAGTGAGTGAGTAAGTAAGTGGCCGAGTTGAGATGACAAGGCATCTATTGTAGCAGGTGAGTTTTGAGATGGGCAGAGAAAGAGAACGAGAACGAGAACGAGAACGAGAACGAGAAAGAGAAAGAGAGAGAGGGAGAGGGAGAGAGAGAAAATAAGTGAACAAAAAACAAAAGGAGTTAAAAATAGACAAGGGAATAGAGTGGGTGTAAGAAAGGACAAACAAGCTACCAGTACTACTCCAACTTTTACCTTGACTTTTTTTTTTTTTTTAATATTTTAGCTTCCCCGGGGAGAATCGAAGAAAACTTTGTGGAAAAATACAGTTAAGAGATGAATGAAAACAAGTTACTAATTTCGATTCTCCCAAAAAAAAACCTCCTACCTCTCTCGTTTTGCTGCCTTGCCTTGCCTTGCCTTGCCTTGCCTTGCTATTAGAAGAAGAGAAAAATATTTAAAAAAAAAAAAAGAAAAGTAAGAATTCCATTTGTTTAAATACATTTGCATCCAGTAAATAAAACTAAAAGCGTAATAAAACAATCAAGTATTTCTCTTTCTCTCCCTTTCTTTCTCTCTCTCCTTTCTATGCAGTGGTGGTCAAGACCAAGACCAAGACCAAGAGCGTGGAAAGACAAAAAACCAAAACCAAAACCAAAACCAAAACCAAAACCAAAACCAAAACTAGAACCAAAAAAAGTCGCAAACTTGGCAAATATCACCACCCACGCTGCATTACATTCGTGATTTCCGGTCCATTTCATTTCATTTCGTTTCATCCCATTCCATTCCATTCCATTTCGTTTCATGTCATTTCGTTTCGTTTCATTTACTCATTCGCTCGCTCGCTCGCTCGCTCGCCCGTCCGTCTGTCCGTCCGTTCGTTTGCTGCTAAACGTCAGGAAGAAAAAAAAATGGTAAGAAGAGGAAGGAAAAAAAAATGTAAACAGCCATCCCGATGCTTCGCTGCGCTGGAAAAAAGATGCTCCCAAAGAACAACAAGACAAGGCCAAGATGCGGAAATGCACAAACGCAGGCGTGACTGCTAAGAAAAAGAAAAAGAATAAACTTCGCAATACACAAGGATTATCGAGTGATGCGGATGCGGCAACGGGAGGGATATTCGCGGACCGCGGGATAATGCGGAAAAAATACGCACAGCACAGTCATCGTTCCGTTGGTGTTCGGAGTCCATGTGCAACGGTCGTTAGAGATGCATAAGCGCCGGGACACGTCTCGACCAAAGCCGTCGCTTCGCCTTGCTTGCAAAAAACGAGCATACGAGGTATTATAAGTGACAGGACCCGCTTGCCGAATAAATAGAGCAAGTGATTTCTCATGCAGCAAGCCTGGGGGCTCGGGCTAGACCGTTGCTCAACAATCATACGACTGCGATGATTTTTGACAATACCGCACGCGCGGGGTACACCAACCAACATCCCATCGTTCGATCCTAAGCAATCATTTGTTGACATGCTGCTCAGTGCAAATCTTCCTCACGACCCACTTCTCCCAGAACTTTCTTTGTTGGTTTGTTACCATGACTCCATCGTCATGTAGCGCTTCCACACTGTCCATGTGTCCGTTACAGTTACACCATGGTGCCGAGGCAGGCGTGCTAGGCGACATGGGTGGGAAATGCAGGTTCCCACCCTGTTCAGGTTCCTCCGTTCCAGCATCCGAATTCGAATCTGCCATGGAGCCATCGCTCGCGTCGTCCTCGTGGTCCATGTAGTCGTCGTCGAGCGTATCGCCCTGCTCGTCTTCGTAGGGGTCCCAGTCGTCGCTCTCATCGCTGCTGTCACTGCCTACGAGGGGGTCATCCGGCACTTCGGCGCCAAGTATCCATTGCTCGTCAAAGTGCTTCTCGTAGTCAATGCGCCGGAGGCTGACCCAGTCCAACCTTGGCATACTTTCTTGTAAGTAAACAAGCACATCTTTCCATCGGTTCCCTTCCTTGAGCAGCACGTCCCGAAGCCTCAGGCCCCGTAGTGTGTCTCGATGTCTTCGGGCAAGGCCGATGATTTCGTCTGCGTCGAGTCGCCATGCTTGTATGCCAAACGCCTGCAGTTTATCCCATTTCACATTATGGAATATTTCCTCCAGTTTCAAGGTTAGTGGCCTGTGGGAGGGGAAGCCAATATGGACCGCTTCAATGTTTTTGGCAGCAGTGAAGACTGCTTTCGATACCGAGGAGAGTTCTCTCATTCTGTTGTCCAAGTCTGTACCGTCGTCAAAGTGTAATTCGAGGCACGTAAGACGTTCGGCAAGCGCGCTCAGTGTTGTAGGCGGGTTGTTGACTGCACCCAGGACGCTTTGAGGGCTCAGCATGGGCGACGAGAAACGAGAGCATGGTGACCTGGATGCGAGGATTGCGGCACCAATGGTTTTGGTGGAATGTAGGCAAGCGGGAGGCCACTTCAACTCAACCAGCTGGTTCAGCTCATCGTGCTGTCGGATGTAGGAGATGAGCATCCCATCTTCCTGGTCCTGCAGCCGAAGAATCTGTACGTGCTGGAGTGATGTAAAGGCCGAGATGGCCAAGTTTAGAACTCGGGCGTCCTCCCGTGTCCGCACAATGTGTTTCTGCTCGTTCACCTTTTGCACAAAGTGGCCAGCGTCCAGGAGGCCGAGGCCTTGTGGCAATCTGGGCAGAAGTTCTTGCACACGCTCTCGTCCTGAAAGATCAGTCAGTCAGCCAGCCAGTCGAGTTATGTAGACCAAGGAGTGGGCAGCAACCTTCAACGTAGAAGAAGGGCACCATGTAACTAAACTTCTTCACACGTTCGGCCAGATGGGGCTGGCTTGCAATGTTTTCCAGTCGCCTGAGGCCCCTCCGCGAGAATCTTGTCGTGACTCTGGAGAACTGATGTATGGCACCCAGTCTTGAAAATCTGCTGCATGTGAGTCGGAAGCTGGCGATGGTCTGGGCCTGGTCTGGCTCTGGTGGGGGCGGGGGCCTGAAGCTTTCCTGTGACAGGTACGCGCGCCGTTCAAGGCTGATTAGTTTTTCTGGTTCCGAGGCAACATGCTCGAGGATGATGCGAAGAAGTTCGTCGGCGAGATCGAGGATGCCCATTGCGGAATGACGAGACCATTCACAATGTTCGAGTTGGCAAAATCTAAGACGAAAACTCTCAAGCGGCACGAGGGGCAGAGAGCGGACCGCGCAGCGGATATATGTCCAGCATGAAAGGATCGGCCCGGCACGGTGTGGGCACTGGGTGCAGGTGTGGCGGAAGGTAGTGTTTGCAGAAACGACCTAGCTGCCGGCGTGGTCAAGTCCGACGGCGATGCTGTCAGCACTGGCGGGCGTGGAGCTACCAGAGGGGCACAGGTGGAAACATAAAGGCAGCATGACCTCTTTCCAGCGGTCAGCGAAACGTCCTGCTGAAGAGTTGCGAGGGACAAGTGGACACAAAACCGGCGCCCGTACGCAACCAAGGCAGTCCTAAAGCTGCAGGCCTGCTGGCAGCCCAATGACGAAGCCGGGGGCTAACTGCAAGACGCTTAGATGTCACATGATGACGAGACGAATGCGGGTTCCCGTCGAGAGACGGGAAGGGGCATGGCTCCTCCCGAGCGAAAACACCTCGATTCGCTGCTTGACGCAGCGCGCCGTCCAGGGATGCGCCTGCTGGCCGCCCTCTGATTCGAAGCGCGCCCAGCTCCCCCGCCAGTGACTGCGTGAATCGGCTCTGGACGCGTTGCCAACGAGGCATGCACCCTGGAGCGCTTGTGACGCCAATCGGCCGCCTCACGCGGTAGACTCAAGTATCGTGCGGTGCCGTCATGCCACTCCGCAGCCATGCACTTGGGATGGCGTCAGTAGGCCTTGCTCCCAAACAAGAGGGCAACGACAGGCTGAAACTTGCAACAAACAGGCCTGTTTGGGCCAACGTTCACGTGTGGATTGCGGCTGGTCTGGTGCATGTCAGGAGAAAATGCTGCGTTGTCACCGGTCACTGACTGCTGGCATCGAGGTATCAGTTACCATACAACCTATCCCTGCAAGAAAAATTCGCCTCGATGACACTGTCTCATGGGCCTGCATCGGCAGCACTCTGCCGCAGTCCGCCGCCCTCCAGCTCTCCATGGCTCTATGTAATTGCACTGCACGTTGCCGTTGATCGAGTGCGTGTCCACGCAGCATACTTGCTATGCAGTACAGATTCATCATGTGGGGCAGGAGTACAGGCGGCGTGGACTGTCGTACAAAATGCAACCTCATGCGGCACGTTGGTCTGAGCTATTGAATTTCATACGGCCCACGCCTTGTCACATTGTCATCGAGTGAAGCTTTCCGTTACGGCAACATTTGACACACACACACACGTCACGCCCTGGCCCTTGCCTGGATGCGCTCACTCCGCTTCTTTCGAATCTCCGTGCTGCTCAGCTTGCTCTGAAACGATTCATCTACGTTTGCATCCTCGCTTGCGTCGAGTACGGCGACTTCAAAGACCTCGAGAGGGTTCCAGCCCTGCTCTTTGCGCTTGTCGTTGACTGCCGCACCGCCACTCCTGGTCTCGAGCGAGAGGACCAATGCGGTGATGTCTTTGTCAGTGATGGTCGGCCCAAACGGATCCCAGATCTCGACATATTTGATGACGAGGCCCGAGGGATAGCTGATCTGGACGACATGTCCGTTTGGACCAGCGTCCTTGATCTCCTCTACCTGGATGCCTTCATCATCCGGACGTCCAAAGTACATGATGGACGAAAGGAAACTGTGCACAGACTCCTGGCGACTCTTCCAGCTCTCAAGGTGCTCTGCATACTTTTTGTTCTGCAGCAGTGCGTCACCAGTGATGCCGACAGTGAGCGTGCTCGAGCCCTGCCGTCTCCCCAGCATGAAGGCGAACATGGTGAGCAGCAATTTGTGGCCAATGTGGAGGTGGTCGAACGTGCCACCCACGGCAACAGCGTAGTGATTTGCTGCTGTGCCTGACTGTGTGATGGCTGCCGTGTCTTGTGTCGTCGTCGTCGTCGTCGCCTCCGCCACCGTCCCTGTGCCGCCTCGCACCTTGGACACGCTTCTCTCTGTGTGTGACAGGGAGAGGAAGCTGCCCAGGACACGCTCTCCCTGCTCGCTCTCGACCGAGAAGATGGTGTCCCACGCCCTGGAACTGTGGGCAAGCGTGTGCAGGTCAATGGCTGGGCCTTGGGTCTCGTGCTCGGGAGTCGAGTCTGCCACAGGCGAGGTCAGCTGGCCGTGTCCCGGGTAGGCAACGAGGATGACGCGCGCATCGACGCCCTGTGCGCCGTCCGTGTCAATTGCATCTTTGGCAGCAACGACGGTGATGAGCTTGTACAGATTGGCGACCAGCTGCTGCGTGGCTGCGTAGAGCGGGCCCCTTGGCGCATCGAGCCGGCCATGCAGGTGCGGACACGGCAGGGCAATGTCGAGCACGGCGGGTTCCTGCGCTTGGTGCGGCGCTCTAGCGAGCTGTCGCAGAACCGTGAAGAGCGGCGCGCCATAGGCGGCCTTGAGGGCTGCGTAGGTGGGGGGAGCAGGCGGCGGGGGGAGCAGCAGCAGGGCGCGGGGGGAGAGGGTGTGCAGCGGAGCCATGGCAGCAAGACGGGAGCGCACTCGAAGCATGCGCAGGGGGGATGTGTAGGGGAGTGTCGGGGAGTGTAGGGGAGTGTCGGGGAGTGTAGGGGAGTGTCGGGGAGTGTAGGGGAGTGTCGGGGAGTGTAGGGGAATGTAGGGGAGTATAGGGGGAGTGTATACAGGGAACATGTACAGGGAATGCACACGGCGAAGGCACACGGGGACTGTCTCCTCGTCTGCGAGCGCACCTAGACAGCCTGCTGAATGCCGCGGCGTCATGTCAGCGGGGGAGGGGCCAGACAGCCCGAGATATACCCGTCGACGTCCACCCCCGACGCCCAAGCAGCCTGCGCGACCCCGAGCCGCGTCTCGAGCTGTCTTGTGCCGTCTTGCGCTGTCTTGTGTTGTTTTGCGCGCTGCCCGGCCCCGTCCCCATTGCGCCCGCTGTCCTTGCCCGCCACGATGCCCCCCTTCGGCAGCCACCACCAGAGCCAGAATGCGCCCAACACGGCGGCCCAGGGCATCTTCCAGGCCGCCCAGGCCATGGGCAGCATAGGCGCTCCCCACGGGAACCTGCGCGTCGCGACGTCGGGGCAGACCAGCTCGGGCACAGACATCCTGCTGCCGTCTAGCGGCAACGCCCCAGGCCACGAACCCTCGCCGGGCGGGCCCTATTCCACCGCGCAGCCCACGGCCGCCCCGCCGCCTGCCTCGCGACAACACTCGTATGAGCAGCAGCCGCGACGCGCACCCGCCATGGAGCGCCCCCACGACGAGTTGCACGCCCACGTGCCCGCCCAGCAGCAGCAGCAGCATCAACAGCAGCAGCAGCAGCAGCAGCAACATCAACAGCAGCAGCAACAGCAACAGCAGCAACATCAACAGCAGCAGCAACAGCAACAGCCGCCGCCGCAGCTATACAGCGACTCGCCCGACCAGTACACCACGCCCAACATCAACATCAGCGTCCACCAGCCCCCCCAGAGCAGCCAGTATGCCAACGCGCCCACTGTCGTGCCGGGTAGCCTACAGCCCGCCGGGGGAAACCCGCCACCGCAGCAGCAGCAGCAGCAGCAACAGCAACAGCAGCAACATCAACCACCACCGCCACAACAACAACAACAACAGCAGCAGCGCCCCGTGCCTGCCCCATCCTACACCGCGCCCTCGACCGTCCCTTCCCAGGCCATCAACCCCAATGCGCCGCAGTACACGCTCCCCACGCGCTCCAATACGATATCCCAGTCCCAGCCACAGGCTTCCTCGCACACGTACTCGCGCTCCAGCCCCGCCGGCATGACGCCTGATCAAAAGTACATCCCCTTCTCCAACACGCCCGAGCAGTCCAAGTACGCCGCCGGCACCCCTGCCCAAAAGTACTATCCCACCACACCCTCGGGCACCACCTCCTACTCTCCTCTGGGGCTGGCCGATATCAGGCCCCGCGCAAACTCGCACATGGACCAGGAGGCCACCGTCTACGGCCACGCCCTCGCGACCGAGCAGAACAAGACGGCGTCCAACAGCAACTACCTGGCGCCCTGGAGCATATACGCCTTCGACTGGTGCAAATGGAACGTCCCTGGCGGCAACAGCGCGGGCAAGATGGCCGTGGGAAGCTACATTGAAGACAACCACAACTTTGTATGTCTGCTGCACGTGCGTCCCCCCTCGACCACCGCTAACACACGCCTTAGATTCGCATTCTGGACACGCAAATATCGCAGCAGGACGCCTCTGCTCCAGGCACCGCCCCCTACAGCCTCGAGTACAACCCCATCGCCGAAGCCACCTGCTCCTTCCCCGTCACTCGCATACTGTGGGAGCCCCCGTCGTCGCAGAAGCAGTCCACCGACCTCCTGGCCACGTCTGGCGACCATCTGCGACTATGGTCACTGCCCAGCACCCCAGCCAATACCATGAGCAACACGATAACGCGCTCGTCCTCGGTAAACACACGAGAGCCACAGCTGCCCAAGCTCACCCCGCTCGCGCTCCTCTCCAACTCAAAGACTCCTGAGCACACTGCGCCCCTCACGTCGCTGGACTGGAACACCATGTCCCCCAAGCTCATCATAACGTCTAGCATTGACACGACATGCACAATATGGGACATACCATCCCTCACCGCCAAGACTCAGCTCATCGCCCACGACAAGGAAGTCTTTGACGTGCGCTTCTGTGCTGGCAGCGTTGACGTCTTTGTGAGTTGCGGCGCTGACGGCAGTGTCCGCATGTTCGATCTCCGCAGTCTCGAACACAGTACCATCATCTACGAGCCTTCTGACAAAACCGCCGACGGCTCCAACAAGGGTGAGTCCATACACACACACACACACACACACACACACACACACACACACACTCTCTCTCTCTCTCTCTCTCTGCTCATCTACCCTTCAACTAACTCTTCACTCAGGCTCCCCAACCACTGGCCGCATGTCCCCTACCAAAGCTCAACAGACAATGTCGTATGCGCCCCCGCTCCTCCGCCTTGCCGCCTCTCCCCACGACTCTCACCTCCTCGCCACCTTCGCGGCAGACTCCAACGTAATCCGCATCCTTGACGTCCGCCAACCGGGCCAAGCCCTCCTCGAGCTGCGCGGCCACTCTGCCTCGGTAAACTCGATCGAATGGAACCCCTCGCGCCGCGGCATGCTCGCCTCGGGCGGCGACGACTCCCTCGTCCTCATCTGGGACCTGTTGCACGCGCAAAACGGCGCAGCGATCAGCCAGGAGCACGCTGCCCCCCAACCACAAGTCCCTGCTGCGCCGGCGAATGGCGCTGCAGGCCCGCAGAATGCGCCCGTGGGCCAAAAGGGCCCATACGCAAGCTGGAGGTGCGACTACGAGGTTGGAAACATTAGCTGGGCGCCACAGAGTGCCCTCACCGGGCAGGGCGGCGAGTGGGTTGGTGTCGCAGGTGGCCGGGGTGTGTGGGGCGTCAAGTTATGATGATGACATGTAGCATGAACTAACCGTCCTCTCTTTTTTTTTGTTGTAGAAAGAATAGGCAAAAAAAACGGAGTAGGAGGATAGACGAGATGAATTTCGTGTATGACAGGACAAACGATAGAAAAGATACATTGAGCTGCCGTGCGTGCGTGCGCACGTACGAATGACGAGGGGATTTTTTTTCACTCTTCTTCTTTTCTCGCAAAAATATTGGCTTTGAATTCCGGGACCGCTCTAAAATTTAAAAATTGAAAAAAGTTGGAATCTTCATACTCTGCTTTCCCGCCCTGTTGTTGTTGTTGTTGCTGTTGTTGCTGTTGTTATTGTTGTTGTGAAGAAGAGAGACGGAGAGTGAGAGCAAAACGTACATGTATAGAGAGAGGTGAGACTAAAAAAAAACTGAATGAAAAGTGAACATCTAACATCTATCCATCTAGGAGAACTAGGTGCTTGCTCTTATTGCATTGTCGTCAAAACCAATGTCAAGCGCGTTTCTAGACTAGTCGACTTGCTCAAGGCTATCAACACATCTAGCACCACCCGCCTACATTTCCTCACTCCACGAGTGCTAGTCCATGGTGTGATAAGAATACAGTATAGTGAGGTCAAGAGGAGCCAGAAAGCAAGCCTAGAGAGCGCCTTACCCTATGTTTGATGCCTTGCGGTTTGCCACCGCCGGCTACAAGACCGCTTTGCTGACTTGTGGCCATGTCAGGAATGTCATTGGAGTTGGAAGGGCTGATCTTCTCAAAGCTCTCTCTGTCGACCAATGGAGGCGAATCCGACGCTCCGACGCTGCTTATTGAGATAAGACCAGAGTATGAGGGTAGAGATAGGTTTTCCGTGGTAGACCCATCTAAGGTGGGAACCGTGTCTTCAGTTAGAGTCGGGACATCTGAACCCCGAAAGGAGAGATTGGAAAGTGCGCTGAGAGATGTCTGAGGCATTCTCGTAGTCCGGAGAACGGAAGAACGACCAAAATAATCATCATCATTGAGATAGATCATAGCGTCGCTCACAGTTTTCATGCTAAGATGCTCTTCCGTTAAGGAAAGTGGGGAGTTCAGAGTGTCCTTATCAAAGGGTGTTGATAGCTTGGTGTTTTGGGAAACACTGTCACTGTGTGCGTCATGTTGGTCATCTTGAATGTCAAGAATCCCCATCCATCGTGGCCATTGAACCACACAGCGAGTAGCGGCGTGGTTACCTATCGAGGTCCTGGGCACACGCAGCCCGGCATCGACACAGTTGGATCCACACGTTAGTAACTTGATGCGAGACAATTCGTGCTTGAAAGGGAGACGGTCAAGGACGAATCCATCAAGTTTTAGACACCTGGAGCGTTTTAAATCATTAGTTTCTGGATGAGAATCACAGAAAACCACTGCATTTGAAACGTTCGGGTCGACTTACATCAGCGGAAGAGGAACTGCCTCATCAAACCCAGACGCAATTCGAGCTTTGCGCATGCAAAAGTCGTCCAGGTACTCCCCTGTACCGAAGGAGTAGTGAAGTATGCCTTTTCCCTCAATTCCTCTAAGAAATATTAGCCCTGCTGCCATCACGAGTGAGAGCTGGAGACAGGAAGGCGGACGAAGAATAACAAGAAAAGCATTCCTAATGTAAGTTTGGGAAGTGAAGACCTACTTGTACGTCTTTTCGCTACTCTCCTCGGTTGGAACTGTAAACCCTACAACCCTTCTGGCCTGATGCCAATGATTCAAACGCACAAGCGGAGCAGCAGCCATTTGGAGATCGAGGACTTGCATTCCATTTTGTGATACATTGCGAAAGACTGTCTCCCACACAAGAAATTGGAGCGAGTCGTGCACGCGAAATAGGCGAAGTTCCTCAAGTTTCGTCTGCTGTTGCAATGGCTTCATATCGTTCGGCGTGATATACGATTTGTACTCGACATCACCGTCTTGACGAAGTTGAACAGGTTGGCCGAGGTCAAGAACAAGTTTCGTGAGTGACAATGGAAGTTTGTCGAAAATGCATGGCAGAAATGGCAACCCAGAAACCCACCTTCAGAACATGAGCATTCGCAGCTGAAGACAGAGTGTTCGAAACTTACGTCACCTCCTTCAACTGTCGCATTGATATGATGAGTTTTCCAATCTCGTTTGCAGCTTTGTTCCAATCTTCTTCCTCTGAATAATCTTTCGAATGATTCTGCATTGTTAGCAACTGGCCAATGTATCAACTTTCAAATAACAAAACTCCATAACCAAAATTCCAGTACCACAAAAGAACTTACCTCGTCCTTGTATCGAACATCTACTGCATTTAATGCGTTAATCTTGTCGTGTGTAGTAGAATTCCAATCGCCGAAAATGTACAGCTTCGTAGCGGCATGGATCAGTGTCGGGGTATTGATCAAGTGGCTGCTGACCTTGTCTGTGATGTGCTGGAGAGACTCGACCGACTCGCGTGCGTTATTGCGACCAATGTCAAGAATTATACAGCTATTTTTGAGTACACAGTCTTCCGCAATCGCAGCCTCGATGTAGTAAGGGCTTAGGTGTGCTTTGAAGCTGGCCATGGCTGAGGGGCTGGCAGTTTCGGTCTTGGATGTGGTCAGTGGAGATGATTGAGGTTGATATGAGTAGAAGCGTTGTTTTTATTGATGTGAAAGGCGAAAAGGTGATAGGTATTGGATGTGGGAGATTGCGAGTGGGTCTCAATTTGTTACTTGTTTGCTGCACATAGTAGGAAGGCACGATGAAGGTCGCGAGATAGAACGTGGCACACCAGATTACGCGCTCTCAAAAAGTTCGATATTATCTCACGTAGACAATATGGTAGAAGCGTCAAGGAAGCAATGAGATATTTGATTGCTGTGGTTGCTGGTAGGGTTGAGAGGAGGAATAATAGCAGTGCGCCTGCAGCGGAATGAACGAGGAAGCCGCAGTTGAACTCTATGAATGCTTGATACAGAAGAAAAGAAGGGCTACTCTCACAATGTTCTATTCCATTACTCCAATCAGCAGGTCTCTTCCTTAAAAATGTTTGGAAACATCGGCATAAACAGAGATGATGGAAGGCGGATGTTCTCATTTTCTTATTAGAGGAAGACGAACAGAGGAAGTCCATTTATCTCTCATTTAGAAGTATGTGGGCAACTGTTTTACCTGCTTCAGTCCAGCAGGTCTAGCGGTATCAAATTCAGATGGTTGTTCTCCTCATATAGTCTCTGGCTTCTGCCATTGGATATGGTGAATGTTATGATCGAACGCTGTTTGGTGATCAATGAGAGAACTCGGCGGTTGTATATACCCCGTTATTTCAGAATCAATCATTACATACAATGTCATACCACTCATTGATAAAGATGTACATCTTACCTATTTTATCGGTTTCCCGTTGACTGTATGGTCTAATCGAACTTTAGAATACCTAGTCATTTGGTGTTGAGCGAACGACAATGTGTGGAGACGAAATCAGGAGCTTATATTCAAGGATACACAGATGTACAGAACTCTATTGGTGCAGACTCTCAATACTCTTGGACTAAGTTGTACGTATATAGACGGTAAAGCTAGCCGATTGCTTACTAGCCTTAGTCTTGAGCACCGAGATGGCCGAGTTCGGAGGCGTGGGAGTAGGCTCGACATCATCAACCCCTCACGAGCATTGTAAGCACCTCGAGATAATTACCTGTGTTCGACATCTATATTCCTCGAAGGCAGCGACTTCGGCACGGTTATGAAACTGAGCTATTCGTATCGATGAATCTTGCAGAGCCCTCTCTCCTATAAAGCACCTCTTCGCCGCCAGCTAATCATGTAGCCTCCATCTTCCCTACATCACACCTTCTCGAGAGAACTGATTCTCCAACTTCACAGTCTGTAGATCACACGATTCTGACACGAAATTAGTCTTTGATATGTCTACACCATACCTGCACGGCCACCATGCCTCAGTTCTCCGTTCCCACAGCTGGCGCACCGTTGAGAACTCGTGCCCACATCTTCTTCCTTATCTCAACAACTTGTCACTCAAAATCCTTGATGTCGGGTGCGGGCCAGGTACTATTACCGTAGATTTAGCATCGCGCGTCCCCCAGGGCTTTGTTTACGCTATCGATCCATCTGCCGATGTTATAGAAAAGGCCAGGAAGCATGCAGAGGAAAAGGGCGTTACCAATGTGCGCTTCGAGGTTGGCGACATCTTTGACTGGAAAAGCTTGGACGGGGTGGAAGCAGCGAGTTTTGATGTCGTGCATGCACATCAGGTACTTCAACATTTACAAAACCCTCTTGGGGCTATGAAAGAAATGAAGCTTCTCGCAAAGCCAGGCGGCATACTCGCGATCCGCGATTGCAACTACAGCGCGATGGACTGGTACCCCGAGCATCCTGGTATGCAGAAATGGAAGGAACTGTACATTGCTGTCGCAAATGGATTGGGGGCTTACCCAAACATTGGAAAAAAGTTGCATGCCGTAGCACTCGAGGCTGGATTCCCCAGGAGCGACATTGACGCAAGCGTTGCAGCCTGGACTTTTAGCACACCGGAAGAGAGGGCCTTCTGGTGTGGCCTGTGGGCCGAGAGAACCGTGAAGAGCGACTATAAGCAAAGGGCTATCGACAGTGGGTTTGGTACAGAGAAGGACTTAGAAGAGATTGCGGCAACATGGAGAGAGATGGAGAAGAAAGAGGAAGGCTGGTTCGCTGTCATCAACGGGCAGATCATCTGCCATGTTAGATAGGGCTAAGGAAGTTGAAAGGCCCCAAGACAACGATAAGATCCAAACCATGTGTATCCTTTTCCAAATCGCCAATTGTATGTTGCTGCGCCTTTACCGCGCGCCCATCATCTGACTATGCTTGCATTAGCTCTCTAATCTCGCCGTACGGTAGCTGCCTGGCACCGAAGCTCAAATAACAACCCCACTTGCCCCTCCAACCTCAGCCCAGCTATTACCAAACAACCCCCGCTTCACAAACAAAACTTCAGAAGATTCACAACACTCACCTACCAGATCCTCAACGTTAGAACAAATCCTAAAATGCAGTCCTCCACCACCCTTGTCAACTTTCACAACAGCTGCCCCAAGTGTGGCGCCAGCATCGACGGAGACAACAAGTCTTGCGGATCCTGCGGCAGTGTGAGTTACCCTCATAGTGCAGTGTTACATCTAGTAGAGGTAAATACTGACATGTTTGTCGCAGTCATGCCCTGTCTAAACCTTCAGTGAGGATACAGTCTGAAGTGCAGTGAGATCGAATAGCTTGAAGAATGCCAAGGTCACATGGGTGTTTGTGAAGGGATGACATAGAATCATATAATGGCAAACAGGATATGGTCCAGGTAGATGAGCTTAAGGCCTCGGGTCTTGGGTAGGTGATACCCAGATCGATGGGTTGCTTTACACGTCATTTCAATACCATCTTTACTGCCATGAAGTCTAATCTTTTGATAAAACTATTCCCCTTTTAAACTTATCATACACGATGTTGAGCGTTGAGATACTCTTCATCCGAATACCCAAGCCCAAGGTGTCAGCTCTCTGTGCACACGTAGATATGCTGTCCTTTACTTCACTGCACTTGTTCACATCCATATTTGTAAGAAGGTACAAGCCTGTTTGACAGTACTGCCATGTAGTGTATTTTATGTAACAAGACCTGAATGCTAACTCTAATCTCATTCTCAAACAGCGTTGCCAAGTTGACTACAGTACATCTCATGTCAAATGTCAAGAATGTTCGGCACTGGGCAAGTCATAAAGACAAAAAAAAACCCCTCCTGAGAAGTCCATATTGCCCCATCATAGTCCCACGAGCGACATTCATTCCTGCGCACTGTAACGTCTAATTCATACCCTCCAATCTTTCTTTCGCACTTTCTTTCGCCTCCTCACTAACATTGGGATTATTCAGGCTGGCCTTCAGTCCTCCTGCAACGTTGTTGAGGTTCTTGTCTTCGTCGGATTTGGTGCTAGGATCGATATGGCCTCCGCTGCCCTGGTTCTCGAGGGCTTCGCGCGAGTGCTGCTTGGATTCCTTGGAGGTTTCTGGACAGTGTTGTTAGTAAGGTGTTGAGTAAACGAACAGGCAGAGTGAAGCTAAGCTAGAGAGTGATGTACTAGGGTTACTGAGGTTTGCTTTGTGACCGTTAATGATGTTTCCGGAGTTGGCCATGTTGATGAGTAGTGTGGGAGCTGGGAAGTTGGTTGGTGTTAGGGGGTTGTTTGATAGGTAGAGAAGTTGATGTTGATGGAGAGGAGTAGGACAGGCTTACTTATATACGCAATTATACTCAAGCCAAGACATACGTCTCGTAGTTCCCGTTATCTGATTTTTTCCGGTTCGTCAACGACCAGATTTTGAGACGGGGTGTACACCTGGACGAGCATGTCCGACCAACAGTCTTGCTATGTTACCTCCATGTCGTCATGAAGGCTTATGTGTCGTGTACAGAGTTGAACTTGCCAGCTTATTCTAGCAAAAAAAATGCCATATTTGTAGGCAGAGCAGTGCTGCCTAGCTGTTGATGCAGTCAAGATAATAACGTGGAGATCCATTGGGCTACATTACACGGAGGAGCAAGCGTGCAAAAGTGGGTTGACCATAGAAAAAGAATAATTAACAACATAAGACGCGTCTATTTCTCGATCGGTTACTCAAAAATTGACCGATTGATGATGATTATCCAGAATGTATGCCTGAACATCACTACTGAAACCCCCGTTGGATACAAAATACATGAACACAAAAAGGCAAATAGTAGAACTTCGAGCGACTAGTGTAATAAACTCGCTCTGGAGGATATGCTAAACTTAAAAAAGGATTGCATGCTGGTGAAGAATACCGCGAATCGTGATCACGGGAATTCGTGACGCGCTCGTGCTGAGTGGCAAAGGCGGCCTACATGCAGCGACAATCATCGACGTGTCTGGACGCGTCTCCGTGTCATGGACATGGAATAATCTGATGGTCCTACGTCAAGACTCAATTCAATCGATAGAAGTGGTCGTTT
The DNA here is from genome assembly GCA_022701365.1 of Mycocentrospora acerina. Lineage (NCBI taxonomy): Eukaryota > Fungi > Ascomycota > Dothideomycetes > Pleosporales > Mycocentrospora > Mycocentrospora acerina. Next base: position 146,895 of record JAKUHH010000250.1, on the reverse strand, counting down.
TGGGGTCCTCAACGTGTAAATCATTTGGCAATACCAATATTGCTCACCGGATCGAAGCCTAACACTGAACTGACATGAATCACTGTGCCGCCTCAGTACCGTATTGACAGATTGTGTACTATTCTATATTTATCAGCGGTGTGAACGCCTCACGGGAATTGGTTGTTTGACATGGAAGTGTTTATATTTTTGTCTGTTCAGATGGGCACATCCAATATCTGATCCTTTTGAGGCCTCCTCCAGCAGGACGTTGTTCTTATAAGATTCTTCTATTGCTAAAATCTTTCGATGATTAAGCAAAGCAAGAGTTTATGGCAAGCGACTGCAGATCGGTTGGCTGTGAAGTGGTAATGAAGATGAGACGACGAGTGTTTGTTAAATATGAGAAGAAGCTGCGAATTAGCTGCCTTAGCATAAAAAATTTACTTTGTCAGGGAATGAGAAGCATAGAAGAAGTCTCGATAGCAGGCAACGACGGGTAACTGAAAAGTAAAACTAGGAGGGAATGAGGTGAAGAAGAATCAAATCAAGTTACACAACATTCGACAATATTACTCCCACGGACGGACGACCAGAGATCATTTGAGTGTCTCAACAATCAAGTGTGCTGAATTGACGGAGGTGGCAAACTTGAGAAACGATACAAACCATGAACTTATCGAAGTGTGTCAGTGTGAGAGAGAGGAGGAGAGAAAAAAGGAAAACATAGAAGTGGTGGGGGCAAGCCTATTTAACACTACCATCCATCTTCTTGGAGTAAAATCCAAGAAACTAAGAACAAACTCACCAACTCGATAAAGCCAGTCAAGTGCAGACACGAATTAAGGATGCATTCCCATGAAAAAGCAAGTCGCCATTCCAGCTGAACCTCCAAAGTAGCCTAGTCTTCTTCCAAGCTCCGAGATCGGTAGATCGGCTCCAACATGCCAAACTCCAAAATCTTCCATCTCCAGAGCTCGAACTTTCCGCATCACAGCTTGACAATGGCAGCCCGCACACTCAGGATAGGTTCGTAGTTCTCAATGCCCAGTAAACCTTCTCTACGCAACTTTTCTCTGCCCAATTGCCTGCTATAGCGCCCTCTTTTACCCACGACGATGACGTGACTAACACCCCCCCACAGGCCTCATCCCCGGCGACGGCATTGGCCGTGAAGTCATTCCTGCAGGTCGCCGCATCCTGGAAGCACTGCCCTCGTCGCTTGGCCTGAATTTCAGCTTCTCGCACCACGAGGCCGGCTGGGACACGTTCCAGAAGCAAGGCGTCGCTCTCCCAGAGAAGACCGTCGAAGCACTCAAGTCCGACTGCGACGGCGCCCTCTTTGGAGCCGTCAGCTCGCCCACCGTCGCCACCAAGGGCTACTCGTCCCCCATTGTCGCGCTCCGCAAGCGCCTGCAGCTTTACGCCAACGTCCGTCCCGTCAAGAGCATCGCCAACGCCAAGATCCCCGTCGACCTGGTCATTGTCCGCGAGAACACCGAGGACCTGTACGTCAAGGAGGAGAAGACATACAATGCGCCTGACGGAACCAAGATCGCCGAGGCAATCAAGCGCATCAGCGAGACGGCGTCGTGGAACATCAGCGCCATGGCCGGAGACATTGCGCTGCGACGCCAGCGCGTGAGGGACGCAGGCGTACAGAGCATCCACTCCCGCCCGCTCGTCACCATCACCCACAAGAGCAACGTGCTGTCCCAGACGGATGGCTTGTTCCGCGAGACGGCACGCCGCGCACTAGGACTTGACAAGTACCAGCTTGTCAACATCGAGGAGCAGATTGTCGACTCCATGGTGTACAAGCTGTTCCGCCAGCCCGGCGACTACGACGTCATTGTCGCGCCCAACCTCTACGGAGACATACTTTCTGACGGCGCTGCCGCGCTTGTAGGATCGCTGGGTCTTGTGCCCTCGGCAAACGTAGGCAAGGACTTTGTCATCGGTGAGCCGTGCCACGGATCTGCGCCCGACATTGAGGGCCAGGGCATTGCCAACCCAATCGCCACTATCAGGTCCACAGCGTTGATGCTGGAGTTCCAGGGCGAGGAGGAGGCCGCCGCGAGGATCTACGAGGCTGTTGACGCAAACCTCGCCGAGGGGAGGTTGTTGAGCCCCGATCTGGGCGGCAAGGCCAAGACGGACGAGATTATTGAGGACATTTGCAGAAGGTTGTAGATTCGTGGCAATTAAAAAAGTTGTGGGACATCTGGTAGGGATAGAGAGAAGGAGAGAGAGATAGCATAGAAAGGAAAAGCGTGCTTGATTTGACACTGCAAGCAACATTTGTGTTGTTGTGACTATTTGGTATTCTTGACCCTCGTTTGTCGATCTATCTGTCTATGTGTACATTCACCCTAGCGGCCCATCCACCCATCCATAACCCATGTATATCCTTTCAACGCCATGCTGATGCCCCAACCTAAACCACTCTTCTAATCCAAATCCTCATCATCACCGCCAACACCATTGACCTCCTCTGCCTTCTTCCCTCCTGCGTTCTTCCCCGCACCATGCACCTCCTCAAACTTCTCCTCTGGCGCCTCGACGCCCTCCTTCTTCGCCTCAGCCGTGGGAAGCAACTCGATCTTGACGACGAACAATTCCTTGTTCGTCTCGCGGTTCTTCAGCACATATCTGAGTTGGTGCGTTCTAGTCAGCACAGCAGTCCACTGTTAGTCCCTAGCCGCAACATGACTCTCGAAGAGCTTCGTAGAAATGATTAAGAAAAATCATAGGGGGGATAGAAGACATACCGCAGGGGCTGGCCGTCCCAGTGGCCGATGATGGAAATAGCGGGGAGGCCGTAGCCGATCTTGAGGGCAAACTCGTTAAAGTCGAGGTACGGGTTGTAGAAGTCGCATTGGTATTCGCGGCCGGCTTCAAAGGTGAAGGCCTTGCGGTGTGCTTCGTTGAGGAAGTACTTCTGGCGCTGGGCGGACGCAGCAGGGATGTTTTGCTCCTTGCGGACAGATGCGCCGGAGCCGTGGGCGCCCTCTTCGTAGACGACGGCGCCAGCGTCAGTCTTCTCCTCAACGGCTTTCTTGTCCTTGTCGCCAATGTTGAGCACGTTGATGCTGCTGAGAAGTGCACCGTAGAGGTATGGTTCGTCACCGTAAACGTCGCCGTCAAGCCCAGGGTCGATCCACCATTTCACGATGCCAAAGGCTTTGTCGAAGAGCGGCGGCAGGCGGTCGCGAATCGGGTGATCGAAGTCGTTGCCAAACACCAGCTTGTCGCCAGCAATGTCATGTTTGGGCGTGAATGAGAAGGATATTGAGTAGCGGTCGTAGGGATGCTGGGGCGTGGAGAAGTATGGAGATGTGGAGGGGGAGCCCTCGGGAAGGCCTGCCGACTGTTAGTAGGGACAGGGTAGTGGAGAAGAGGGCGTAATACCGCGAAAGTCCTTGATTCGGATGTGCACCTTTGCATCGACCAGGTCTGAGGATATGGTGACTGGCTTCTCAGTGTTGACCAGCACCTCTTCGTGCTTGGAGGGGTCATAAGTCGCGCCCGCCGAAACGCGCAGCATGTACTGTTCGTGGTGCGCCATTATACTCTATGACTTCTCTAGTGGTGTAAAATCTATATTCTATATCAGAGGATGTAAGTGAAGCAATTTCTAGAAGTTGCCGGTGCAGGAACGCAGCGCGCTGAAGAGGCGGCGATGTTTGCGACGCTCGCGAATTTTGGGGGAACCATGACGCACGCAATGATTTCCGGCAGGGTTCTCGGCGCTAGCGCCCGCCCTGGAAATGCTTATCGAGGATTAGGACTTGTACAGGTCATGATGAAGCAGATACGTATTGACTTTGCATGATTGAATTATACGGATGCAGTAATGAGTAGGGTATGCAGTGTTCAAATGCTCCTTGATGCGCCAAACCCAAGCAAAACTCCACAGAACACGCATTACAACCGCGTAAACTGCTCAATATCAACGCGCTCGTAGAATGATACATGTCCAAACGTCTCCCAGTACTGAGCCAACCGATCATGCGATATGAGGATGAGTTGTGACGGCATGTACTTGTCTGGGAATAATCAGTAACACATCAATACAAAGAGAAAGGCAGCCTACCATCTCGAAAGCCTCTAGCAGCGATGTGTCCAACACTCCTCACAATTCTCGCTCCCTTGAATATCTCCTCTGTTGCAACTCGCAACAGTCCATTGGGTCCAATATCTGGCGCGATGAATGTGTACTCTCCTCGTGGGATGTTTGGGTCGCCCGTCAATTTGACTGCTTCTATCCGACCACGATAAGTGCTATCGTCTTCCTCTATCATGACTTCATCTGCTGATGTATTCAAGTCTGGGTCGTTGAACGCCTCTTGCAGCGTGGCGACGCTGTCCTCAAGATCGTCGGCAGTCTCTGCGTCGTCATCATCGTCGCTCGACATGGCAGCGTCAGTTGGCGCCGTGCTCCATGATCCCGCACTGCTCACGCTGCCCTCACGCTCCCTAGATCGTAAAGCCCATTCTGCCTGCTCAGGAAGAGGCTTCGGCTCGTCAGGTTGCATGATTGCGAGAAACTCGCAGCCGTGTCCGGCATAATCACCGCACCAGATACCTTGCCATGGCTTCTCTGGTGTTGGTGTGTAGCATTCCTCCGGCAGCGTCGCCCAAGTTGTAATGTCTTCCCCAATCCGCATGCTGATGCCGTGTGGGCGGGAGGAAAATTCCATCCATTTCCTCGTCCTGAATGTCGACGTGGACATCTCAGTAACAATCGAAGGTTTGTTCGCGACTTGCTTAAAACCAGACGGCGAGGTGTCGTTGCGTGATCGAGCTTCGCTGGGAAGAGTAAGCGGAGGCCAAACGGGTGTCGCTTCAGATGTGAGATATGCAGGCCACGGCCTTGCGAGAAGAAGCCGAGAGTAAAGACCTGCAGAGACTTGGGTCTTTCCCTGGTACACGTTCATTGGGATTTCTTTTTGTAATCGCCGTCCAGCATCGCCGCTCGCACTCTCGTATGAGTTTGCATCAAGGCGGATGATGGGCGAGTTCAGGTCGAGTTGAATCTTCGGGTTGAAGGTGTGTATTATAGCCTCGGGATTCTGGGCCCAAGTTTGAAGAGTAGGTTGGCGTCTTTCTGCGACCAGCGCATATGCCTCAATTGCATTGATCCTGTGATCGTACCGTGCAATAAGCAGCTTGCCGGTGTGAGGTGTGTCGGCAAACCAGATCTTGTTCTTCGCGACGAACCAATATGGATGGTGCTGTGCATAAGTTTCTCGCCATGTCCGGTTTGTCGGCTTTGGAACAATAGAGCCTGATACTTGTGATTGAACAAACGATTGCCAAAGTGTATCTTGCAGCGAATGCTCGTTGAGAGCGCGATTCACGAGCCCGACAGAGATCAAGTCTGAGGACGAAAGGTGGCCGAGGATTTGATGGACGAGCTCTGAAGGAAGAGTTAAGAACGCAGGGACATCAGTTGTGCTCATTATCGCGACTTCAGAATCAAGATTTCCCGATGCCTGCGAGTTCGCCAATGGGAGCTGTGTAGAAGATCCGTTGTCAGTAAATCGAGGCGGCGAGTCCATTAAATTCTGCTTTCACACACGGGATCCGTTCCGCTCCTAAGCCAATGCACCAAGCTGACGTCTTCCTGAAGATCCTAGCAAGCACTCCGAATCACGTATACGGGCAAGAGACACCGGAGAATATCAACGTCTCCACAGACGTGCTCGGTAGCAAGTACCGACAGCGTTTTTGGTAGCACCTTCCTCGTCGCGTTTAGTGGGAGAAGATCCGGTCTCAGCGGGTACACAATCCACAGTCAAATCGTTCGCGGTGATCTTATATGTTCCGTCAAAGGCCCTGCTCCTTCGGGCGGACCAAGGATGACGATGCGTCTGCGATATCGGGCGACAAGGATTATGACGAATCGGACAAATGGTACACGGCAAGATGAAGCAACAAGTAAGCACAGCTCGATGGCAGCAAGAGAATAGATTGAACGTTCAAGGGTGCTTATCAGCGAAGACGCGCTCTGCGGAGATATGTTGTGATGACGGAAAGTCGATGGCTGCGTGACCCGATCCGCAGTCCAAGCTCAAGGTACTAATGCGCCATGTGGGGACTCGGAAGTCTATGCCCACGGCGGTTAGACGTCAACTCCTCACCACCACGAGCGTTTACAATTGCGCAGGTCAAACCCGTAAGAGATTGCGACTGGCAAATTGAAGGAAACTAAAGAAGTGAATTGGTGTCTACAGTTAAAGCTAATGTTGATGTAGTGCATGAACAAACGCCGCGCCACGTGAGATGTAAAGAGGAAAGTGATCGCGTGCTTCAACCTCCTCATCGACCAACTGAACGAATCTTCTTCTCTTCACGAAAATTTCCTCCCCTCTCCACCTTTGACTTCGCAATCGCTGTCTCGCGCTTCTTATTCTTCTCAGTCTTTGTACTCATCATCTTTTCAACTTTCTTCTTTCGCTCTGCATTCATCACCTTCCTCCTCAAGAGAGAAGTCTCAATCCCCTTCCATCTTTTCATTTCTCCTTCAAGAAAGTCAATCCGACGTCGAGCATCGAAGAGCTCCTCCTCAATCGTCTCAGCACACTTCTGATGCTTCATTATTATTTTTTCGCCCACTTGGGCAGGGGCCTGGGATGTGAATTCTTCTTTCAACTTTTCATCAAGAGCCTCACGTGATCCAGCGCCATACATACGGATAGGACCGTATGGGCGGGCTGTGTTTGGTTTGGCGAGGACTGCCATGCTCATGTCGGCAATGCCAGGGTTGCGATTGATATATGTGCGCATGGTGGCGTCTAGAGTGGTGTGATGGGTATTCAAAGGTAGGTTGACAAGTGTCTTGAAGTCTGTATATGTGTGTCTGTTGTATGAAGAAAGGAGATGGAGAGGAGCGAGCAGAAGGTGAAGACTTATACATTGCAGTGGAAACAGAGTGTACGACCACGGTACGAGCGAAAATTCGTTTCCTCAACTTCCACTCTTCAGTCCTCTGACAATTTATTGAAATCGCCCAAAATTCAGTTGACTGAGACCAGAATAAAAGAGGATGGTGAGATTTCACATGTACCAGCGACTCTTACGTGGATTACTTCTTGCATGATTGGTCGAAACAAATCTTCAGCAATTCTCAACTAGGGTTGCCACATTCTAATGAGCGAACCAGAATCAGCATCCGGTCTTTCACTTTTTGATGTGTCACAGGATATTAATTCGATGCCAAATTCTCTATCTCTGGTCGTAATTTTACGACCTCATCCTTCTAAGCCGTTCCATCTCTCAATTCGTTTCCATTCAATCGAAGAAATTATTCATCACATTGGTTCCCTAACCCTGAATTTACCAAACCTACAATTTTCTTCCATGGAAGAGGAATACAAGATTCCAAAAAAATTGTGCATCATCCGCCTCAAATCTATTTATCGTCTCCAAACAATAAACCACGATCCGAATCATCATCGAATAGAGAGTCAATCTCATCTTCTTCATTAGCTTTCTGTTCGACCTGCTCTTTCTCTGGACGAGTTTTAAGAGAGCAAATCGGCCGCCTGTCAGAATTCCACGATGGCTCGGCTCTGTCCAGCAGCTTGAGTTCCTCGGGCGTGAGAGGCAAGCCCTGCTCCCGACGACGACTAGCTGCCCACCAGGCATCCAGGAGCTTGAAATCTGGCCAAATTTTACGCTGCTCGCGACATTGTGCGTCGTAAAACAGGTTATCATGCTTTTTTAGCTTCTTGACGAGCGTAGGATTAGGGGTTTGTTGGTTCCCTGGTGCTACTTGGGTAGTGGTCTGTTCTGCCAAAGTTCCGGGTAGAGTGTTGGCGACAGGCGAAACCGGCTTGTAGGTTTGATTCTTGGAGATAATCGCTTCTGTATTAACTTGAGAAGTTCTCTCGAGTTGTCCATCTTGTGAAGTCTCACTGTTGATGTATCTGGAACATACATCTGCCGTAGTAAATGTCTTCATAACCTCTGAGACCTTTTGACATTTATTGGTATCGCAAGTCGCAGACTGGTTGTCAAGAAACGTATCAAGATCACGCTTGTCTCTGTTGGTGGCTGACATCTTGAGAGCTTGATGTGTGTCAAGAGTTGAGTCGTAGAAATATCGGAGGAAGGGCTCTGGCACCCTCTCAACGGCTACTGGTTCCCCAGGCAGGAACATATCATACCTTTTACCACGTGGTCCGGGATCTGCAGGACCCGCGCTAATTTCGAATAGATTACTGTCGATCCGTCGAATGGGTGCTGCCTTTTCAAAAGAGTCAGGCGCTGAAAGGCCGTATTCGCGATTCATGAGTTGCTTGGGCTCTGGTAACGCCGTTCTCGGTATGACTTGAGTCGGCAGTAAATTTATCACAGGCACGACAGCAGGCTTGGTGACACGTCCAGCGACAATATTAGAATGAAATGGCGCAGCAAATTCTTCACGTGCTTGCTGTGCCACAGCTTGCGGTCGAAATGTTGCGGCCGGAGCAGCTTGGGCAGCATCACCAACCTTTTCCTGTGTCTCGGACTTTTTCCTCCGCAACTCACCGTCGTACCAGCGATCCCATGTCTTGTGACTCGTATGAAGCTCTTTTTTTTGTATATGTCGCTCCACTTTGGCTCTCCATGCATTCAATTGTTTATTGATTGACGCTAGTTTCCCCGCACGATCAAGACCCTCATTGCAGCACTTGAGTCGTCCAAACTCGTGCGTGCAGCGATATCTCCCTTCTGTTGAGGAGATGCAGGTTCTGATATCGTCGTCGGCCGGGTACTCTGGTAGGCGGACCTTGTCGTGCGGATGTCGGATTACGTCCGGCCTTTTTCCATTGGCAATCGCGTCGTAAACGATTGTGTCTAGTTCCGCGGTTTTTAGCACGCCATTTGAAGGAACTGGTTTATTCGGGGAGTCGGAAGGTTTGTTTGTTGCGATTGCTGATTTTCTGGTGATGCTCTTCCACGCGTAAAGCTTCATAAACCAGGGCGCTTTGACAGGAATCTGTCTTGTAAAGCATAACTGCTCGATTGCCATCTTGTTTTCTTCGTAAAGTTTCTTCTCTATGTTGATCACTGTGTCTCTCTTGGCTTGCTTTGCCGCTCGCTCAGCCTTCTCTTCCCAAGTTTCCACATCATGTCTCGGACCTCCGGCAGAAGCAAAAGGCTTTCCATTGCCACTCCTGTCGAACCTAGTCGGTTTCAGCACTGAAATGCCTATTTTTACAGAATCTCGTCCTATTCTACGTGTGAACTCTTCTTCTGCCGCTCGAGCAAGGTCAAATAAGGGCTCTGCACTCTTTTCTGCCCGCGAAAAAGCAGATTGTCGAGGAAATGTGCTCTGGTGCTCTCTACATCGGAATGGCGGCACTTTCTGAGGTGCATGTATACGGTGTGATAACTCACGATGAGAACTCAGATGTCTACAATACCCCGTTCGAGCCTGAAAAGCTGCATGCTGTCCGTTGTTATACAGCCTTTGCAATCCAGAACTTTTATTTTGTAGCATAGGACGAGATCTTCGTGCCGACTGACTGTGTGTCGAACCGCACCTCATTCGAGCGGTTTCATAAAGCCTAGCAGTCTGCCTCGTGACAAACGTACTCGACAGATCCGCGGGACGACCGTCTAGAATCCCAGCATCAGCATCTAAAGATTTATATGCAATGTCGCTAGAGTCCTGCTTCACCTTGACAAATCTTGATAAAGTTGAAGAAGCCGACTGATCAAAGGGGTCTTTGACTTTGCTGGAGCATTCGTATGTGTGCATCGTTGCTGGAAAACTATGAGAATGAGACAAAGGTAAAAGAATAGGATTTGACGACACTGGTGATTTGGACCGGCTGAATAGATCTTGCAGATGGAATTTGGAAAAAATTGAAAAAAATGATGTAAGCAATTCTGTAGAATTTGAATTACTTAAAAAATAGGAAATGAGCCGGTTAAGACTGTTAATATTGGAGTGAATGTGTGGAGAGAATTGTTGTACTAGGAAAGAACCAGAGGAGGAATTTCAAAACAATTCTGGGGCTGCCGCTCGCATTTAATATATACAGCGGCTCAAAAGGATAGTGAAAGACGTCGCAAGAGAATTCGAGTCGCGAGATATCTTCAGACTCAACAATGGATGGAATCTTTTGGAAGAACAATTATTTATGAATCGAATGGTACACACACTTCTTAATTGCTTCGACACACTCGAGAAATCCAAGTGCATATATTCCGCAGTCTAAATAGAAAATTCTTGATGTTTCTGCATGTCTGAGAGAAAGTCTCAGGGTGAGACAACCGATATTGTGTGCGCACAATATACATTGTAAGCTCGCAAGAGCTTTGATTTCGACTTGAGATCTGACATTCCGAATATCTAGAACTCACCTATTGAAATTGTAGCCTCTGCTCATAGTTTTCATGCATCACTCGAAGATGCTCGACAAACTAGAAGAATAAAAGAACTTCTTTAGGCTGCATGTAAGATTCTACAAATGTGGGATTGAATGTAGCTTTGAGATAACTGAGGTTTATGGGGTGGTCGTTAATTGTTGTTTCTAGAATTAATAATATTGCTTGAGAATTTCAGCTCATCAGGAGTAGGTGTAATTTGAGGTATCATTACTTTATCGTCCATTTTTTAATATAAATTCTAAAGTTTCGTCAACGCAATCCTAATGTTTTCGAGAAACTAGAAAAGTTACTACTTAACAATCATCGTAACGCGAAAATCCGGAAACAAACGTAATACACTGTGAACATTGGTCGTTGCATGGTAATTATTAGTCTACCGTTCAGATGAAAGATGGCCTGGTGTGTTTACATCCAGTCCCAGACTTGGACAGCGAAAAAAATGGACATCCATAGCGGATCGTTTCTACCACCTTCCCAGCCAAGCCTCACCTTGATAACCGTGGCACAGCGAAGGGACGCGCCAGGAAAATATAAATGTTGGCAAAATTGCAACATATAAGGAACTCTTTGTCCACTATTACAGAATCTATATCAAAAAATTCATAAAAACATCAAAACCAACTCTACCCAACAAAAATACACACCCATTCATCTTCATCCATCATGATTCAACCCTTCATCACCATCTTCTCCTCTCCCGAACACCTTCTGGCCGATGGCCTCAAGCCCTTTCAGCCCGAAAATACAAGCGAAGAGTGCTCCATCTGCTCGGAGCCATGGCATGAAAAACCCTCGCCTGTCAAGACCTGCTGCGGACATGAATTCCACCAAGAATGCATCTTGTCTTGGGCAACCCAACCTGATGGGTCTCAAGCAGGATGCCCTATTTGTCGCGAACCTCTTTGCAAGCGGCCCAGCCCTCCTGCACCAGCCTTAGTCGATGTACAACACAGGTCCTCTCGAGAGACAATTCGTGTTCTTCGGGCGAGAATAGCCATTAGTACGGAAGCGCTCTCTACCTGGGAAAAACATTTCCGGCAAATTACCGCATATAACGACGACCCACTCGACGAAGATACAATTGAATGGCCGGATCTGATATCTAACGTGCTAGTGGCTTACAGGCGTGAGATAGACGCTGAAACTGACAACCCGTACAGGGCATGCACACCTGAAGAACTTCAGGTAGTCAGTACCATCGCAGGATGGCTAAAGTTGCATGCAGAGGATGCAGGAGCTGGAGTGTCTAGGCTCCAGGGCATGATTGAGGAATTTGAAGAATACGAGGGCGATTCAGTTGTCCAAGACATTGAGAATAGTGACGCATGGAAAACACTGCGCACTGCGCTTATGAGGGAGTATGACTCTGATAGTGAAAAGTAGGCCGATCCCGGAACGTCATTATGCGGTTGACTACATGTTTGAATTTGACGTTAATCGATTATGTTTTTTTTTGTAGTTCTCATGAAGCTGTGATTTCATTGAGTACCACGACAGTAGGTTCATGAGATGTAAATATGTGTGCTTTAAAAATTATCATTACATTTCGCAAGTCAAATTCACGATTTAAATTTGATGTTGTAGTTCTGTATCAACATCAAATATCAAACTTCGATATGAGTCTTTACAAAATAACATATATACGTATAATTCAATCGTTATGACTAGTGACCTATTTTAAGAACGAGAAAACCTAGAATTTATGACGCTAAAATGCAAGATGCATTCATCTCCAAACTCTTGCCGAACATTTAACATCCAGCGCGTCTATACATTTGTATTCCAAAGATCTTAGAAATCAAAGATGATGTGGGATCTTTTCAATCTCGAAAAATGTCTAAAAATATACAGTGATTTAGATCTTTGCATCTTAACTTTCCACAGAACGACGATACAAGAAGAGAAACTCAAGTTTTCACGTGGTCAATATCTTCGAACGATAGTGATGATGAGGAGGTTTTGCAGATATCTGGGAAGAGAACGTCGGAATCCAAGGTCTCTAGAATGAGATTAAAAATTTCGGCTTCGTCTTAACCGCTGTTAAATCCTGTAGTTGCGTCAAAAGAGCCCTCTTATTGCCAGCGCCAAACATCCATGTCCAGATGGAGCAAGGTGATGATCTAACTTTGCATTTCCAAGACACTATCTCAGTAAAGCACGCAAAAGACGTAACAAAGCTCGTATGGTCTGACAGTCTTGCTCTAGAATTTGCGACAAAGGAAGCGGAGATAGAAGTGCCACAGGAGGGAATCGCAGAACGTACATGGCTAACTTTTAGCAAATTTCAGCACAGAATCTCAACACGAAACTAACGGTTCGGGCAGGATGTGTGTATGGTGTTTGTGTTTTTAAGAACATCTGTGGAAAAAATTAAAATCCTCCAACAACCAGAGGTAATTTAATATTTACCTAGTTGTAGGTTAGTAACCCGTACAGAAGTTGGTGAAATCACACAAAGATTGTAGCCATTATACAAAACATTTCTGAGTATCTTTCAGCACTCCTTCGTCAAGGATTGTCTTTAACTGATATCTGCGACCATTCAGTCGTAGAAATTGGTGTTTTAAAAGAGGTGGCAGATTAAGGTTACCGCGGTGATTGAACAAAATTAGTAACATACTGCACAAGAGGTCATATTTGTAGGTCAAAAAGCGAATCTACTTATGTCAAATAGCAGCCTCACTACCTAGTCGTAGCCTGAAGCTAAAGCTGCCTGGAGTGCGTTTCCATAATATTTATCAAGTGCGTTGACGATGGCGCCTTTCTCAAGCAGCATCTTTACCATTTGCTTCTCACCTCGCAATAAGGCTACCTGGAGTGCGTTTCCAAATTCTCCACCATCCGCGTTGACGTCAGCTCCTTTGTTAAGCAGCAACTGCACTATCTTCTCATGACCTCGCAATAAAGCTACCTGGAGTGCGTTTCCAAATTCTCCAGCATGCGCGTTGACGTCAGCACCTTTTTCAAGTAGCAACTGCACTATCTGCTCATGACCTCCCGCCGAGGCTTGTTGGAGCGCGTTGTTACGTGAAACTCCCTGCGCATTGACGTCGGCACCCTCTTCAAGCAGCATCTTTACTATCTGCTCATGACCTCTCGCTGAGGCTTGCTGGAGTGCGTTGACACTTGACCAACCATGCGCATTGACGTTAGCGCCTTTCTCAATCAGCATCTTTACTATCTTCTCATGACCTCCTGCTGAAGCCTCCTGGAGTGCGTTGTTACTAAGTACGCCCTGCAAGTTGATTTTGGCGCCTTTCTCAAGCAGCAACCGCACTATATGCTCATGACCTCTCAATGAAGCTGCCTGGAGTGCGCTATAACCATACTTACACTGCGCGTTAATATCAGCGCCTTTTTCAAGTAGCAGCTTCACTATTTGCTCATGGCCTCTAGCTGAAGCTTCCTTGAGTACGTTTTTATTTTTTCCGTTCTGTGCGCTGACTTCGGCGCCCTTGCTGAGGAGCAGCTTGGCCATATCAAAATGTCCATTTCTTACAGCTAAAAATAAAGGGGCTCTACCCCATTTATCAATCACATTCACTACCTCTGCAGCGGACTCTTCTTTACTGGGCAGGATTTGTTCTGTTATTCTAGTAAGTCCAAAATGTGACATGCAGTGCAAAGGAGTCATTTTAGAATAGCCTTTGACTGATCTTTGGAGGTTGTAACTTGCAGCATCCATAACCTGTGTAGCACAAGAAAAGGATTTGCTTTCGAAAAACTTACAAGCGAGACCAGTGACCTTAGATTCGGCTGCCCTTGCATGTTGCCCCCAGTGATTAGCCGCATAGTCTAGGAACTGATTTTGCTGGAGCCGTTCCTCGAACTCATTATCTGTTAAGCATTCGCCACTTTGGAATACAGTGAAGCATAAGTAATGAAGGCATGTTGTAGTAATAAGCAGCTCGCTGGTTGCTCCCCATAATTCTCTTGTTCATTCAAAGTACTCTTGTGTAGTGTAGTGCACTAGACGAACAACAGCGCTTACCTAATCAACGATGACAAGACCAGCACACACAGACACTATGTCTTCAATATTAGGTATATTCTCGTGGTCAATCTCCAACTCATCTGGCTCTACTGCTAAAGCACAACATATCTCGTTTGTAGTGAGAGGCCGTTTTGCGAATATGATCCACGACAAAACCTGTTTAGCTAGCTTGCAATCGTTATCTAGCTGTCCTTCAATTCTTTGAAGAGCCTTTCCGTATGCTTTGTCAAGCGCAGCTGTGCCCGTTAATAGTTTAGAGAGCGTCGATTTTACTTCTTTTGGTCTTCTCTTGTCAAGTAGCGAGTCTGTATGTAGGTGGGCAAGGAGAAACCTTTGGTTGCGTAAGCATGTAGTACCACTTAAATTTGAGATTTCTTACATGCCATCCACCGCTTCTACAATCTTCTCCTGCACTATTTCTTGCAGCATAGCATCCTGCTGTATGCATTTAGGTAGTCGGTATATCTAGCCGGCCACAAAGCACTTAACATCCTCTGCGCTAGCCCGCACTTCTAGCTTTATCGCTTTACTAAATTCATTTTCAATTTCTGTTATGATACAAGAGGTAGCCATCAGCCGGACATCTCATCTTAACAGGAGATCTTGAAGTTTGGCTAGCAATTCGCGGCGAGTACTATTCTGGCATTCATCTAAAGCATCAATCACTATAAATACCGAAGGGTATTGGTTAATAACATCTTGAAGTGCGCTATAGACCTCGTCTGGTGATGGTGTAGTCCCCTGGATGGCATGTTTCTTGTGCAACCCTTCTATATGCTTGATTGTCAACAGTCGTGCCTGAACTAGCTGCTTAAGGATAGACGCTAGTATTTTAGAAAGGTCTTGCTCCTTTTGAGTTTTGTAGTTGCAATAAACGTAGGCAACTCCGTTTAAGTTGGAATGCGCTAACTGTAGCAAATGGTCAATCGCGATAGCTGCTGTCATTATCTTGCCAGCTCCTGGGATCCCTAGGCAGAAGAGAGTTGTCTTTGCCTCAGTAAGCCACTGTGTTACTTCAGGTGCGTTTAGAAACCACTAGCCTGTTCCTTCCTGTTTGCGCCTTATAATATCAGATTACTAGGCAGGGTAGTCTGCAGGCGATATCCATTCCAAAAGTCTGCGGTATCTCATCAATTCTTGGTCGTCTTTAATTTTTTCTACATCAGACCGAACGAGGGGTATTTCCGTTCGAACGAAATTGGTGTCATCTTTGATTGATTGAGAGAGCTTGCTTGTGTGGATGAGATACGGTTGTTGACATTAGTGGTACAGAAGCTCACAAGTTGTCCATTTTGTAACGCGATCTCCACAAGTGTCTTTAATCGTTCCATACGAGCTAATATGCTGGCAATCTCTTCTTTCTTAAACTTCCAAATGAGCGCTTGGCCAGCCTGCTTCAGCCGACCTCCATCGGTCATCTTATTCTGTAGCATTTCGAGCGCTTGTCTAAACTGATCGAGCGGCCCATTTTCGATTGCGAGGCCTCGGATGGCGGTGTACCATGGCTGACTAGCACCTCCCTCTTCCAGTCGAAATCTTAAGTTGACGAGAAGATTGTGGAGATTCGAAGCCTCGATTGCACACTCCGCGCGGTCCTTGGATGCATCTTTGACATCGTTCAGATACGCGAGAACCTTAGCTGAAAGCTGGAGGACAGCAATGATGCTAGCCGTAGCACTGAGTGCATCCATATTAAAAGTATATGAAATGTAATTGTACGTGTTTATGAGCTGGCGATGAGAAGGATACAAGGCAGCACGGTGGGCGAGCGACGAGGCTGAAGAAGGCGCAGCCGCAGCAAGCGACAACTGCATGGGATTTGCACCAATTGATTACGCTGCAGCCTATCAAGAAGGCTTTTTTCCTCCCATCGCTCGATTGCACCATGTTGGTCGTCCTGTGAAATAAGTATCGAAAGCTCTTGGCCAACAGCAGCATGCTCAGACGATCCAGCTGGCAGTTGTTCTGTGACAACATGCGCTTTTTCAGTCACGCCACTACACAGCAGAGTGTACTCAACCATAGTTGCCACGGCAGAGCACGTTGAACGCTGAATTTATCCATATTAGCCTGCAAATCGAATTTTTCCATCGACTTGGATTTCTTCCAAAACTTGAATTGCAGCTGTCCGATCTTGAGATCGCCATCACCGTCCCTTCACGCAAGCGTGCTTACATTCAGGCGAACATGACACATTTGTCTCACAACACCGCCGCAGAATTTGAAATGGCAGGTACATTCATTCCAAGCGAGAAGGGCAGCAAAGGTAGAAAACACGTGCGTGAGCAGATTACAATGTCCAAATTCTTTGTAAAATATCTCTCGTATTCCATAAATTCTAAATTCTTTTTCTAAATATTTGTTTCTATACCTATTCGCGGTCCAGCCTAGAAATTGAAATTTCGGGCTCGGCAGTAGAAACACCCTTTCATAACACTGTGCCTACAACATTTCATTCCATGATAGGCCTGGCAATTAGTTTTCCAAACTTCACACAGTATCTCACCCCCTGAATAACTTATCCAATTCAGCATCAAGCCCATTAATACCGCAGATCCCCACTATACGTTCCCTCCGCCAACTCACACGCGTCCTGCGCAATCTTGAGCCACTCGGGACGAAGATCACGCCTAGTAACCCACTTCTTCTTATCGATATCATACCTCACCTTAAAAGACTTGTACAAAGCATACAGCTTCGCCAAATCAGGAAATGTCTCATTATCACCATTGAGCTTCTGGTTCTCAGCGCGGAGAACAACCATCAACCGCACCAACTCGGCGGATATGATAAGTTTCTGGAACACGCCGCGATCGATTAGGAATGCATGCTGTCGCTCGTGAGTGTACCATTTCTTGAAGTCGCCATATGCAGGTAGAACGACGTCAGAGAACCAATTGGGTTCATTGTGGTAGGTTTTCCACATACTATGTAGCTTTTCCGCATGGACGTCGACATAGTCTTTCATAACACGGAGATGTGTGGCTGCGACGTCCTCTTGAGTTATGCATGTCATTGTCTCGCCATTCTCACCATGAGGCATCTTGATTTCCTCGCGGTTCCGCAGAGCGTTGTGGTTGTCCTTGAAAATGGCTAGGCGGTCGGCTTCTACGCGGTCATCCCAGTCGCGTACGCACAGGACTTTACTACAATCGGGACACGCTTCCCATTCTCGGTCTCGGACTCGAATGTAAGATTCGAGACACTCGCGATGGAAGTAGTGGCTGCAGGCAGAGATTTTGATTGTTTTGTCCGTCGCTGTTGTCGCTTTACTAAGAGTTGTGTGGCAGAGTGAGCATACTCCGAGTGGTGCGGGGTTAGTTCTGGAGCAGATTACCACGTATTTGTTGAAGAAGTCCTCTTGGTTAGGCCAGTTGCCTTGGGGTTGTATCTGCCTGTATATCAATGACATCCTTTTTGAACTTCGCTTTGACAAGTTGCTGTAGATGCTCGATCTTTCGAGACGGATGGAACGTCGCTTACGTATTTTACGTTCGTTTTTATTAAATATTTCTTTGTTTTCTTCTAAAGTCGGATAAGTGGATTGTGCATGAGATTCAGGTGTAGTGGAAAAGAGAGAAGTTTCATTCTTCTCTTCATCGATTATTTCAAACCTTACCACGGTTGCTGGTGGAGAGTGTCGTAAACCCATTTCGCTCTCCAAGTCAGTTGAGGAGTGTGGTAAATTTGTCTCTGTAGACACTGTCTCACTGCCAAAATGGTGAGTCGTCGTTGAATAAGTGCTGCTCTTATGGGTATGCATCGTACGTTTCTCTACAGTTCTAGTTTGCAGCTTGAGTAAGTTGTGTTCAATCCCGTCATTGTCTTGACCAGAGAGTGAATTGAATTCGACATTCTCTTCATTTAGCGGTGCACCGGTCCTCCTGGGGGAATCAGCGTCGAGATCGTAGGTCAATGATGCAGGTAGTTCGACATTCATCTCGAGTAGCAAAGCTGAGTCGTCATCCTTCTCAAATATGGGAATACTATCGATTTCACAGGCTCCTCTCTCATCCCGACTATGAATCGCATCATTCTGATCGTAAAAATCAGTGGTAGTGTTGTCAATATCCGCATAGATCCAGGCGTGTGAGCTTTCATCCTCTCCAACCTGCACATCGCCATCGCCATCCTCGGGCATAGACCTGGCGTCGGGAGTCTCATTCGCATCCAACTGCCTTGCTTCGCACTCGTGAATCGATTTCGAATCGCTCTCATGAATTTCGTATGCATCGCTCTCAAATACCTGCTCAGCGCCGCTTTCATACACGTCTGTAGAAAAAACTTCATGTACTGCTGCAGAAGGTACTTCATGGATCTCCCTCGAATCGCTCTCAAAGATTTCCCTCGCCCCACTCTCAAACAGCTGCAACCCACCACTCTCATAAATCTGTTGTGCGCCGCTTTCAAAAATCTCCCTTCCATCGCTTTCATAAAGTTCTTTCCCGGAAACGTCGTCCAAGTCCAGCTCCTCAAACTGTCCACCATGAGCCGACGATGCAGAAGTGAGGACTCCACTGCTAGGGAAAGTCTCAGAAGTTACAGACTGAAATGGCAATCCTTCAACAGAAAAGACTCTTTCCCTAGAACTCTTCGATAATGGCCTTGCGTGGTGTTGCAAATCAGGAGAATCATTGACTTGAATGGTGCTCTGATTGAATCTAAACGCCGCAGGCCAAATGATTGAATCAAACTCAAACGGCTCATGTTCTGAATTCCCTTGCGATAACGCATTTAAGTCGTCGATGGAGGAGGAGGAGGAGGAGGAGGCGGCGGCATCTGACCACGATGGAGTTTTCGGTCGAGGCTGAAATTCCCCACGCACACTAGATCGAGGGGCGTCCTTTAGGTATGCCTCCACAATATTGGAGTCGTACAGAGTATTAGTACCATCTGACGCGATACTCGTTGCCGGTAGATGACGCGTTGCATCTCGCCCAGGGGACACAACGGCATGATTTTCCAAGTCCACGCTACTGTATCCCTCTCCTCCACAGACTCCAGCCGTCGACGAAGAAAACCGCAGTGTCTCATCGCCCGGGTAATCCTTACGCGACAAATTTGGATACCTATCCGCTGTAGTCTCAGCAACACCCGCAACCTCAGTCCCCAGCAGCGTACTAGCCACAGAATCCGCGTCCGCGTCCGCGTCCGCGTCCTTTCTACCCGCACGGAGAGACGGCCGAGAATTCCTCCACACCCGCCTGGGGATATCCGGCTCCCCTGGCCCCCTATGCTGAAGGCAATCCATCTCACCGTCACGAGCATCTCGACCATTCCAAGTACTCTGCAAACCAGACGTCACCCTCTGGACACGCGTCTGCAAGAGGGATCTCCCCCTGGGCTTTTCCTCGCCCCAACCAGACGAAGCTACCGCACGGTGTGGAACTACGGGTGAAGACACAGGCGACAGCGAGGTATCCGAGTCGGAAGAGTGCGGCGACAAGGGATAGCATTCGTGCGTGCCATCGCAGTAGTAACCTCGCCTGTCAAGCTGCGAGGTCTCTTGTCCAGCAGATCCTCGCTGTGCTCTTGATGTCTGTGTGCCTGCGCCCCAGAAGTCGGAAAGTCGACACGCTTCCACGCCCCTTGTGACAAGGTAGTGCATCATGTCTGCTTCGAAGGTTTTGTCTGCTCCCCCGATAGGGTGGGGTGTTGCATGCTGTGCGTAGTCTAAGCATCGACAGATGCTGATGCGGTGTTTGTTCGTGTAGTGCAGGATGCTGCTTTCTACGTGGGAAGAGCGCTTGCGGCGGCGATGATGCTGGTGCTGGTGATTTTTTTGGCGGGGACTTGAAGTAGGGATGGAGTAGCCTCTTGTTCGGCGAATTTCTATCCTACCGTCTGGATGGCGGACACGAATGAGGTCATGGGGATTGCGCGATGATGCCATGGTGTTGTATGTGGTGATGTGGCTGGTTATATGTTTTTGGCAGTAGGTTCACTCAGTATCCGATTTACAAATTGAAGCAGAAAAGAAAAAAGGTGGTGAATTATTAATCGGCCTCAATATATATGTATGCATTATCCTTTCTCTGCTATGAAAACAATCAACGCACAAAGCGAGAATCAGCATTGTGCAGGCGTGTTGTTGACACCAACAGCAACAACACCCTCACAACGTCTCATTGTGTAAAATGCGAAATGCGAAACCGTGTTTTGTCTGACAGATTTAGGGGGAAAAAATGAAATAGTAGGGATACAACAAATAAAATAAAAAACATGGTCGACACCACAGGAAAAAGACAGAGAGATATAGCACTTAATAATCGAGTGAGTGAGTGTAGATGGCAGTTTGAGAAAAAGTCTGACATTGCACCAGATATTCCTCTCTTCAACAATTACAATCACATATATTTATGTTTTTAAGAAGAAAACGTTCTAGAGCAAAGACTTGCGGGGGTGAGAATTTCAAAAGCCAGCTGTTTCCACAGTATGAAGATCCATCAAGGCAAAAAAAAAATAGCAAAGGGTATCAAAAAGATAAAAGTCCAGTATTTCCAAAATATGGTGCAACTACATGTATAAATCAGGAAGGAGAAGGAGAAGAAGATAAAGGCACTTCCTCCCACATCAAAAACGACTCCTCACTTGGATTCTCCCCCAGCCCCGCCCGAATGACTCGGCACAGTCGAATATCCCGCGCCCTTGTAGTCCGTCGGATGGCCATGGGCACGCGCACGCTCAACCCCCCAATCCCTCAGCTCCCGATCCTCCAACAACATGGCGTCCTCTCCACGCGACCCCAGAAGATCAAATGTCTGCCCGCCACTCAGCGTGGGGAAATCGTGGTCCTTGGAGTCCCACGGTAGGATACCTCTTGCCTCGAGGGCGCGGCGGAGAATCTGCAGCACGCCGGCGTTTGTCCAGTCTTCTTTACGCTCGCGCCAGGGCCCCATCCAGAAGAGGTGCTGGATGAGGACCCAGTCGAGGAGGATGAAGAGGCCGCCGATGACGAGGATGACGCATAGGCCCAGGACGCTGATGGATGAGTGTGCGGAGCTGCGGATCTTTTGGAGGCTGCATAGGGCGAGCATTTGAGGGGGGTTCGTCTGAGGGATGATGCGGTCGAGGGAGAAGGCGTCGGATTGAATTTGGAAGAGCTCTGGCTGGGCATATTCCGTCACGCGGCGTTGGAGGACGGCGAGGGAGAGGTTGTGCAGGTTTTGGGCTTCAGCCTGCCATTGGGTGGGAGGGAGGCCCGCAGAGGTTAGGGATTCGGTGGTCAGTTGCCAGTCGCGGGCGAGGAGGACGTTGTCGCTCATCACCTCGACGGCCCATTGCAAGGACATGGCCCACGTTGCTTTCCAAATGACTCTCGAGATCGCAAGCTGTCGGCCGTCGAGCGCGAGGTCATTTCTGTCAATGATTCCATCAATCTTGTACAGTCCTGCTAACCCACTGCAGCGCTGGTTGGCCAGGTTGCAAAGCTCGTATTGCTCTGTGCAGCCCAGGACGTTGAGGTCATGCGTCGACATCCAGAAAGGAGACGTGTCAGTATTTTTCTCATCAAGCGCATTAAACAAGGGGTCATGCACGGCTGCTATGTATTCTGCCCGGCTGAAGATGGAAAGAAGAGTGACGTCGGCGTTTGGGACTTGAAAGTCGGGAATAGGTAAAAACCCGCTCTTGTTGACATTTTCTTGATAGGACGTGGCAGAGCGAACGACATAAGTAGAGAGAATTCTGTTCTTTTCGTATTTGCTTACGCAAAAGGTTGGCAATGGCGTGGTCAGATTCCTTGGATCGGTCGCCTCGCAATCAGTGCCGTCCAAAGCCTCTCCAAAGTGGTAGAACTTGACGCTCGTGTTGGGTCCCCCGGCGTGTTTCTCCGGCACATTGTCTATCCATTCGGTTGCATACTTTTCATCAGCAAGTATGGGTGCGCATGTTGTGACCCTGCGAATGGAGATTGACTGGTGTGGGGGGGAGTTGATGCCAAGATCGTTGCCTGAATGCAACGCTCCCGAATCATACTGCACAGCTTTGGTAGTGCCGCAAGCGCCGTTTCCAAACGGACAGTCCATGTTGGTATTTTGTTTGGCACCATTGCCAGCCAGCCTCGGCTGAACATAGGTGTTGCAGGTGGTAGTATCGCTGTCTGCAGTGACATTGTAGCAGGTGCGGACATGGGCAAGACTCTTTGTAAAGGTGATTCGACCCAAGAGGGCCTCTGTAGCCAATTCCAGAAGCTCCTCTGAGGTCATGGTTGATGGCTGTACGTTGGCAAGGGTTGGTACGTCCTTGACAAACCCGCAAGTCCCTTGTTGAATCAAGGCCTGTCCAGTGGCTGTGTTTGTGAGTTTTGACGAAAACAAACTGGCGGCCGCAAAAAAGGCAATGTGTATGAGAGTGCCGATGATGAGAAGCGTGGACTTTTGCACCGACCCGTTGGCCTTGCCTCTCCAAGCGACTCCCAAACGGCTGAAGCGCCACAAGGCGCTGGGCGCGGTGATTGCGTTGCGCAGGACGACCTGTTGTTGGTGGAACAGGCCATCGTGATATCCTCGCGTGGATCTTATCTGGTGGACGACAAAGCACAAGACTCTCCAGAAACAGGTACCAGCGAATTGGATATAGAGAGTGACAAACGAGTTGAGAATGAGGGCTTGATTCTGGGGAAGTGTGAGGGTGGCACCCTTGACACGTCCATCTTCTGTGCAGGTCAAGTTAAGTTAGGGTTGTGTGAATTTTTGAATAGCAGAAGGAGTGTACATACGCCAGTTGATCCAAAATCCATCATAGACGCTGGCCATTTTCTGCTGGGACAAGGAGCGGAGCAAAAAGTAGCAAAGGATGCAGCCTTGCTGGGGCTCGCGTCAATAAATGTATTCCCAGCATCAGCTTCCACTCAGCTCAGCAACTTGATTCGACTCGACTCGACTAATATATCCCCACCGTCAGCAAGAAACGTCACAAGGCGTCCAGCCTTTCAGCCCCCTCAAGCCAGAAATGCATTTCCAAGCGCGTCTAATCCCAAGCCATGCATAGCAAACAAGTAGCCATGACCAGGTAGCCGCCCATTATTACCGCATCAAGTAAGGAGACGGACGGTGCTAAAGTAGCTATAGCCGTGCGTGAGTGGATATTCAAGGATTGGAAAAAAGGGCCTGCAGAATGCTGACAGGGTTGTTGTCTTGTGCGGGAGCGCACAGACGTGTTGGTTACTAGGTAAGTAGTTATGTAGGTAACCAGACATAGAGTATCCATCCATCCATGCAATGCGACGCGATGCGCTTGCGCTCGCGTGCGCAAGAAGGTAGGAGAGGAAGTTGTTGCGCAGATTTAGAATCGTGTAGACTTGAGATGTTTTCAAAGGTGGAAAGACTTCTTCTACTTCTTCTTTTTGGTTATTCACGTCATGATTGGTGTTGGTCATATGAAATTTCAAGGAAGTGGGAGAGGAGGGTAGGACAAGGCTGAGTTAGGTGAGTTGGTGAGAGGGGGTTATGGTTGATTAGCACAAGTGGCGTTTTGCTCTTGTGAGTAACTATTGGGTGTAGTATGCATGGTTGATAACGACATGCGCAGGTATTCAACAGGATCGGCCGTGGAATTGTTGATTTTTTTTTGCGGTCTTGGGTGTCAGTTTTTGTACTCTGCGAGGATTAATTCGTGTACAGACTCTGTGTAAGCAGTAGGTAGGTAGGCTGATGCAACTTTTGTGGTATCTTGTTGTTCATGATCCGTGACGTCCATGTTTGGCGCTAGTTGGTGCGGGTGGGCCAGCTGCATGCTGCGTTGCATGGATGGGTAATATTATTCGTTGAGCAGCATTCAATCTACCTATTCTGTTGGGGTGCAGTTGATGTTGGTGATTGTCACACTTCTAATAAAGCAGGTTGCTTGGATTTAAGCACTTGTATTAGAGAATGGGCACTTAGATCTACCATCTCTCAACTAAGAATATATGCATTTAATCTACACACTTTTCTCAAAGCACTTGTTTTAAAATGTAATCATTTCTCTCAAAGTAACTATATCTTTATCTCGTAAATTCTCTCAAAACATCTATACATCAATCTACCCACTTCTATCAAAGTATCTATACCATAATCTCCTCACTTCTATCATAGCATCTTTACCTCAATCTACTCACTTCTATCAAAGAATAAATACTTTAATACAGACACCTCTATTTCGGCATTTATTCATCAATACACACAATTCCGTCAAGGCATGTATGCGTCAAGCTTCAATGTTAAAAAAAATCACAATTAAGTCAAAGCAATTCTTACCTACCAAGTCATCATTCTACAGCATGGACAAGAGAGAAGACTAAAAGGCATTAAAATTAGACAGACGAGTAGCCCGAAAGCGCGAGTCTTTGACGCAGCTGCAATTGTAATGTAATGTAATGTAATGAACAAGACCGTACGCCAGAGAGAGTCCAACCATGTCCCACGAGAAACGACAAACCCCGACTGAAGCAGAAAGACCGGCTTGAATGGTCGACTGCTCCTCATTGACAGCTGCTTGTTAACAGCGCCTGCACCTGCTCGCTCGCTGTTGGTAAAGGCGTCAAAAAGGCCCAGAGCTGGGCGTTGGGTTCTACTTGCACACTCCAACGGCCAAATATGGATTTGTCTAGCAGTTGCAGCCGCCGGGTCCTTGGGTCTGGTTGGCCTCGGGCCTCAGGTTGACACCCGGTCGTTGCTGGCCTGGCCTCAGATTTCGCGGGCCGGCCTGGTCGAGAGGCAGTTTCTTTGCAATGGCGGTGAAGAGTTCCCGGACATTCTCACTTGTCTTTGCAGATGTCTCGAAGAAGAGAAGGCCAGCTTCACGGGCGTATTGCTCGGCGTCGGCGGTGGTGATGGCGCGCTTATCGGGCGACTCTGTGACGAGATCGAGCTTGTTGCCGGCGAGGGCGATGATGATGTTCTCGTTTGCTTGGCGCTGGAGTTCCTTGACCCATGCCTTTGCCTTGTCGAGGGAAGCCTGTGTTGAAGGTTAATACTGTGGGTGTAGGCGTTGAGCGAGGTCAAGCGGCACGTACAGCCTGGGTAATGTCGTAGACTACGACGGCGCAGTTTGCGTTTCGGTAGTACATGGGGGCCAGCGACTTGTAGCGCTCCTGGCCTGCTGTGTCCCAGATCTCAAACTTGACGGTTGTGTTTTCGTCGAGAGCGATGGTCTGGGTGAGGAAGGCGGCGCCGATTGTGGATTCTCGGTAGTCGTCGAATTGGTCCTGGGGCGGTCAGTGTGCTGGTGGTGGTGGAAGAATGAAGATTGATTGAAACAGATGGACATGTAAACATGTGTGTGGGTATGGACATGGACATGGATATGGATATGGATATGGGCATATACATGTGTATATATATATACATGGACAGAGAGAGAGAGAGAGAGAGAGAGAGAGAAAGAGGGATAAGAGACTCACTTTGACAAAGCGCAGGACGAGCGACGACTGTGGTTGGGTGGGTTAGCTGAGGGAGTAGCGAGCGGCGTGGATGCATGGAGATGCGCACCTTTCCTACGGCAGATTCGCCTGTCAAGGGTTAGCAGTGGGCATACAAGACGTGCGTGGACGTGTAGGGCGGCAGGCTGCAGGTGCATACCGAGCAGCACCAGCTTGAACTGGGCGAACCTGGAGCCTCCAGGCCGCTGGCCTTGCTGTGTCCTGGCCGACATGATGGGGCTGGAGGGCGCGGCTGTCGCGGGTTGTGAGTCGGGCGGGGAGTGTATGCGCGATGGTGTGGGTGTGTTGGCGGGGTGTTGGGGTGTGTGGCGAGGTGTGGTGGTGTTGGCGCCGGTGCTGGTGCTGGTGTTGATGTTGGTGTTGGTGCTGGGTCGTGGTGCTGCTGGGCTTGGTCCTGTCCTGTGACGACTAGCAGAGCCCTTGGTTAGCTGGCCGGGGTCGAGCGTCAAGCCCAGGCCGCCGCCGCGCCATGACGAAACACTGCGCCGTGCAAGACACGTGAATCCTGCTGCGATGCGGCCACACTTCACTACACTGCACTGCACTGCACTGCACATCACATATACTGCACACCACCAATACCACCACCAATACCACCACCACCATCACCACCACATTGGCTGACACAGCAACAACACCGCCACACCACCACTGCACGCCGCTGCACACAAGGCGTAGACAATGGCCGCCGTCCTCCCCTACCGCGACATCAACGTCCACTCGTCGCCCTCGCACTATGCCTTCTCGTCGCCCTCGTCGCCCACCGCCCCGACGCTCGTCGTCGACCGCCCATCAGGTGACCTGCGCCTGCACGACGGCAAGCTGCTGGGCTCCAAGCGCGTGTCGAGCGTCGCCGGCATCCTTGGCATCATCAAGCTGCGACTAGGTACACACTCGCACACCTCCCCGCGCATGGGCAACCCGCCAAGCTGATGCGCAAAGCAAGACAAGTACATCATCGTCATCACAAAGGCCCAGCCCGTCGGCCGCATCAAGGGCAGCATGCTCTACCGCATCGTCACCACCGAGTTCCTGCCCCTGCGCGAGCGCCCGCTGCACGACCCCGACGAGGACAACTACCTCGCCCTGCTCAAGACGCTGCTCAAGACGTCGCCGCTCTTCTTCTCCTACGCCTTTGACATTACCAACTCCTTCCAGCGCCAGGCCCACCTCGACCCCGCCGTGCCCCTGTGGAAGCGCGCCGACGACCGCTTCTTCTGGAACCGCTTCGTCCAGAGCGACCTGATTGACTTTCGCGGCGGGCTGGGCAAGGGCTACGGAAGGCATGCGGGCGCCCAGCAGCCCGAGGTGGACCCCTACATCCTGCCCGTCATGTACGGCATGATGGAGATTAAGAACACGGCCATCAAGGGCACCCCGCTCACCTTTGTCCTCATCACCCGGAGATCGCGGCTGCGCGCCGGCACACGCTACTTCTCGCGCGGCATCGACGACAACGGCAACGTGTCCAACTTCAACGAGACGGAGCAGACCATCATCCTCAACGACAATGCCGCGGGCGGCCCGGGCGGCTTTGGCTCCAGCCAGAACGGGGCTGCAGGTGGCAACACTGGAAAAGAGACGCAGGTGCTCGCATATGTGCAGACTCGAGGCAGCGTGCCCGTGTACTGGGCCGAGATCAACACGCTCAAGTACACGCCCAAGCTGCAGGTGCGAGGCGTCGAGAGTGCCCTGCCTGCCGCAAAGAAGCACTTTGCCGAGCAAATACGGCTGTACGGCGACAACTGGATGGTCAACCTCGTCAACCAAAAGGGCCGCGAACAGCGAGTCAAGGAGGCGTACGAGCAAATGGTCGAGCAGCTGCTCAACTCGCCCATTGAGAATGTGCAAGGGGACCGAATCACGCCGGAAAAGTTCCACATCATCGACGCGCAGAATGCGCAGACGGTGTACGACCGGCTGCACTACGTCTACTTTGACTTTCACAACGAGACCAAGGGACTGCGGTGGGACCGCGCCAAGCTGCTGATGGACCAGCTGGAGCCTCACGTGGTGAAGCACGGCTACTTTCGAGGCGTCGACATGCCAGGCGATGCTGGGCGCGTCGAGGTGCGACGGCACCAGACTGCGGTTGTGCGGACCAACTGCATGGACTGCCTGGACCGCACCAACGTGGTGCAGAGCATGATCGGCCGCTTTATCCTCTCGCGGATGCTCATCGACCTGGGGCTGATGCGCGAGGGCGAGAGCGCCGAGGAGGACAAGGAGTTTGAGTTCTTGTTCCGCAACGTGTGGGCGGACAATGCCGACGTCGTGTCCAAGTCGTACTCTGGGACGGGAGCGCTCAAGACGGACTTTACGCGGCTGGGGATTCGCACAAAGGCGGGAGCATTGCAGGACCTGAACAACTCGATTACTCGGTACTGCCTGAACAACTTCAAGGACGGGCCAAGACAGGATGCGTTTGACTTGTTCTTGGGCACCTATCTGCCCAGCGATTCTGGGATTGGGGGCCAGCTGCTGTTTGCAGACCGACGACCGATTTTCATCCAGTCGGTGCCATACCTTTTGGCAGCGAGTGTCTTTTTTCTTCTAGTTGGCGGCGTGACGCGTCGTGCGCCTGATGCGGCCATCTGGCCACTCCGGCTCATCATGTTGCTGTGCGTGGGCGTGGCAGCGGCGTGTTTGAATTTCATGTGGAACAACGGAACTCTTTACGTATGTTTTATTTTTTTTTAATTTTCTTTCCAATACAATCTTTGGCGTTTTAGACTAACAAATTGCAGGTCAACTGGCCCAAGCTCAACCGTCTGCAAGCGCAGGTCGAGTCGTACCAGGAGACACTGTCCAAGGTGTCGCGCAGCCCTGTGGTGGGGTCGTTGGTGGGCACGAGGCATGAGAGGGGGAAGAGTGATGCACGACTGGTGGGGCTGGAGGAGGGGAAGAAGAGGGTTGAATAAGTTGAAGGGGTGGAATGGGTTGAAGGGGTGGAATGGGTTGAAGGGGTGGAATGGGTTGGACGGGTTGAATGAGTTGGACGGGTTGAAGGGGTTGGATAGGTCAAACAGGTTGAAGGGGTTGAATTGTTCGACAAGAGTCAAAGGTGGGTGTAATTGACGGGCGTGCAAAAGGATGGCGTTGGGCATGTACAAGTTGTAATAGAGCAGCCCTGATAGAGGTTGGTAATGGGATAATATCTTATTTTTCGACCATCTTCATCAACTGGGACTAGTGATGTTGTCGTTCATATGTAAACATACTAGATTTGATTCATTGTCAAGTCAAGTCAAGTCAAGTCAAGTCATGTCAAGTCAAGAGTAGTCATGTCAAGTCAAGTCAAGAGTAGTCATGTCAAGTCAAGAGTAGTCGGGTCAAGCCAACGCATGACGTCTGCCCGAGCTTGGCCCGAGCCCTGCCTGACGTTGCTCCTAGCTCCCAAAACTTCAGCGCAGCCGACGACAATCACCCACTCTGCCCGTCTCTCCCCCTCGCCCGCCCTCGCCTCCGCCCATCACCGCCATCGCCGAGGCCGCCCACCATGCTGCGCGCCTCAATTCTCGCGGCCCGTCCCGCCGCCCGGCCATTGGCTCGCGCAGGAGCCGCCGCCCGCCCGCAATGGCAGCGACAGTGCCAGCCGCAGTGGCCGCACGCACAGCGCTTCTACGCCGACGAGAAGAGCCTGGGCGAGACGGTCCTGCCCAACCCCGCCCCCGCCGTCACCCCCTCGGCCGCCCTGCCCCAGGCCGCCGCTGCCACTGCCGCTGCCGTCCCCAAGCTGCCGCCCGCGCCCGAGTCGGTCGCGCCCACGCCCTCGCGCTCCGCACCCGCCGTCCAGCCCGCAACCATCCCGCCCACAGGCACCGGGTACGCCAGCGTCGCCCCCGACCCACAGGCTCCCAAGCCCAAGCCTAAGAAACGCCGCTTTCGCCGCTTCCTGCTCTGGCTCACCATCCTGTCCGGCCTCGGCTACGCGGGCGGCGTGTGGTACTCGCTCATCTCGGACAACTTCCACGACTTCTTCACAGAGTACGTGCCCTACGGCGAGGATGCCGTCGCCTACTTTGAGGAGCGCGAGTTCCGCCGCCGCTTCCCCGGCCGCGCGGGCCAGCCCCGCCTGCACCCCCAGGTCTCGGGCGAGAACAAGGTCACGATTCCTGGCAACAGCGGCATGAGTGCGCGCATCGCCGAGGCCAACGGCACCGATCTGAGCACAAAGGGCCCCCACGTCAGCGCCATCGCTGACTCTGCGCCTGCGCCCAAGACCACCAGCTCCCCGCCCAAGGTCGCCTCCAGCCCTGCAAAGACGGCCGAGACCAAGAAGGAGGTCGTCGTCGTTGAGCCCGCTGCCGCCCCCGCCAAGCCTATTGCCCGCCTCGACCACCTCAACGTCCCCGCCGCCACCGAGCCCGTCGTGCAGGACGTGGTCAAGATTGTCAACGACATCATCACCGTCATCAACGCCGACGCCTCGCACGGCAACAAGTACAACTCGGCCCTCGACAAGGCCAAGTCGGAGCTCAGCAAGGTCGTTGCCGACATCAACCTGATGAAGGACAGCCTGCAAAAGGAGGCCGACGCCAAGGTCAAGGCTGCCCACGCCGAGTTCGACGAGGCCGCCAAGGAGCTCGTCCAGCGCCTCGACCACCAGATGCAGGCCCAGGAGACGCACTGGAAGGAAGAGTACGAGAATGAGCGCGAGCGCCTCGCCGAAACATACCGCAACCGCATCCAGTCGGAGCTCGAGACGGCCAACAAGGTCTACGAGCAAAAGCTGAAGAACCAGCTCCTCGAGCAGAGCATCTCGCTGCAAAAATCCTTCTCCAAGAACGTCCGCGACCGCGTCGAGGAAGAGCGCGACGGTCGTCTTGGCAAGCTCAACGAGCTCTCGTCGTCTGTCCACGAGCTCGAGAAGCTGACGGCGGAATGGAACTCGGTGGTCGATGCCAGCCTCAAGACACAGCACCTCGTTGTTGCCGTCGAGGCCGTCAAGTCGGTCCTCGAGACCCAGCTTATCCCCAAGCCTTTTGTCACCGAGCTCGCCGCCCTCAAGGAAATCGCCGACGACGACCCCGTTGTCAGCGCCGCCATTGCCAGCATCAACCCTGCCGCCTACCAGCGCGGCATCCCCAGCACCGCCCTCCTCATCGACCGCTTCCGCCGTGTTGCAGCCGAAGTCCGCAAGGCCGCCCTCCTCCCTGAAGATGCCGGCATAGCCTCTCACCTCGCCTCCCTCGCCATGTCCAAGGTGCTATTCAAAAAGTCAGGTCTCGCTGTCGGCGGCGACGTCGAGGCCGTGCTTGCGCGCACAGAAGTCTTGCTCGAAGAGGGGGATTTGGATGCGGCCACACGAGAGATGAATGGGCTGCAAGGGTGGGCCAAGGTGCTGAGCAAGGACTGGCTCAGCGAATGCAGACGCGTGCTCGAAGTCAGGCAGGCGCTGGATGTCATTGCCACGGAAGCGAGGCTGCAGACTCTTTTGATTGATTGATTGATTGATTGATTGATTGATTGATTGATTGATTGATTGATTGATTTTGATATTCACTCATCTCGAGATTTGAGCGTATATGGTGTAGGGTACATGGTGCAGGATATAGGGTATAGGGAATAGGGAATAGGGGGTAGAGGTGGTTTGTAGACTTGTACGTGTAGAAGATGGAGATGGAGATGAAGATGATGAAGCGTGATTTTACAAATATTCCATTTCACATGACTAGATTCTTCTTTTTCTTTTTCTCTCTCTCTCTTTGTCTCTCTTTGTCTGTCTGTCTGTACATTCATTTCTAATACCCCATCTCCACCTTTTTCCAAGCATATACACACCCTTTTATCTACTCTTTTCGTCTCATCTCCAACTATTGGGGGATTTCTTCTTCTTTTCCACCACTTCATGCGTTCTTGCAATGTATTTTTTTTTTTAGAGAAAAAAAACTTGATGTATACATTTTTATTTCTATTTTTACACACATCTCCATCTCAGTCATCCTTAAGTGTATACACTCCTATACACGCACCGCTTCTTACACTCTGCTAACTTTGCTGCCGACACTCGTATGCATCTTTGTTGATATGGATTTTAATATTGATATTGATATTACCGCCACCACCACCAACAACGACACATACACATACACATATACATATACATACACGTACAAATCCACACCCTCACTACGCATACACACTCCTATCCACCCACCCAGGCTGCAACTTCCCGCCCTCAATCCCCTTGAAATCAAACCCACTCTCCCACCTCCCATACTCGACCAACTTCAACCCCGTCAACCCCCCTCCACTCCCCCCTTCCTGCCTCCACACCACAACCCCCAGCCTATTCTCCCCGCTGGTATTCAGCACCCCCGGCGGAACAGGGAATCTCGTCTGCGGCCCGATATGCGACAGGAACTTGCCAAACTGGTAGCCGTTTACGTAGAGCAAAACGCGCAGCGGGGACGATAAAGAGGTAGAAGCTAGAACCTCGATGCCGATCGGGACGTCGAGATCTGCGTCTATGGCGAGGGAGAAGGTCGTCGTGTACCATGATATTCCTGGTGGGGAGGCGTTGGACGAAGAGGTGGGATTCAGGGGGGAGGAAGACGTCCATTCTTGAGATGAAGACGAGGGGGTGAACCCGGGGAGGTGCCAGCCTAGTCGCTCGCCGTGGAGACCGCCTTCGTTCATGGGGCCCCGGACGGGATCGATGTTTAGGGCTCCGCCTGCGTTGCCGGCGATTTTCCAGAGGGAGAAGACTGGTGGAGAGGAAGAGGAGTTGGTGACGCCAGGGATGAGTGCTGCGCCGAGGATGCCACGCGGGTTTTCGGCACCGGTGGGTCCTGTGGAGGTTTGGTCGTGACCTGTGTAGTCTGTGATGATTGTGACGACGTTTTGGGAAGAGAGGGTGATGTTGCGGAAGGGGAGGACCGCGGTGGTGGCCCAGAGGGACGCGTTGCCAGGGTGGTATCCCAAGGGTTGGCCGTTGAGCCAGGCGCTCCACCCCGCGGCGGAGCCACCCTGCACGGTGAGGTTGAGGGCAGAGGCACTCGTACTACCGGAAAAGTAGCCGCGGTAGATTTTCGCCCCGGAGTAGAAGCCGTAGTCGCTGCTGAAGAGGACGGGGAGCGTGAGCGGCTTGACTTGGCTGAGGGTTGTGGTCTTGTCGCATACCGTCCATGCGCTGTCGTCGTACGAGGGAGAGATTTCCGGCGCAGAGTCGGCGACGAGAAAGTCGGTTAGCGGGGGGAGTGTGACGGTGCGGAGTTCGGTGCCGGAGATTTGCGCCGTGAGCGATCCGTAGGCCGTCTTGGTCGTCGAAAGCTGTTTGCCGTTCCAGGAGATGGTCGTCGCGGAGCTGCCGGCGTAGACTTCGAGCGTCGTGGCAATGGCGTTGTCGCCAACGACTGATACTACGTCCCCGGATAGGCTGGCAGAGCGGACGAGATATGGCCCGAGGGCGAAGAGCTGCTTGTCGGGCGTGACGTTGGGATCGCTCGTTGTCGGGGGCGCGTAAAAGGTGTATGCGGTAGGAACATCCAAAAGGTAGGCTAGCACGCCGTTTGAGAATTTCACAACTGTTGCTCCTTTGCCCTGTGTGTAGCTGAAGCTTGCATAGCCAGTGCCGTTTGTTGCCACACGTGCAAAGTCCGATGAGGCGCCATATGTGCCAAAGGTAATGTTCTGCTGCGACTTGAATGCAAACTCTCCCGTCTGGCCTTCTTTGAGATAAAACACAACAGCTGGCCGGTCAAAAGTCCCGTAGGTGAGAATCTCGGCAGACGAGTAGAGTAGCGTTTCATCGCCAAGTGCGTAGTCAGTCACAACCCATCGAGATTGGCGTCCCTTGAGCTGCAGACTTGGGATCGTGACGTCTCCAGCAGAGGTACGCACAGTGATTGCAAAACTCGTTACTGCTCTTGTCTTGGTGTCGTTGTTCTGCGCAAGATAGAATCTCGCGTCAGTGTCGCGATTCTTTAGCACCCACGTCCAGATGGCTGAGTTATCGACGGCATTCCCAGTTCCGTTGCTCTCCATCTCCGTGTTGTGGAGACCCTTGCTAACGCGAGTGAATAGAGAAAGCAGCTTGTAATGCTTGAACTTGTCGCGGACCTCACGCGTCTCGCGCAGTGGAGCGCTGTAGTCGTACGATGTAAAGACCTAGTAACATAGTCAGAATCTTTTTACACAATCTGAAAATCATGACAAAACTCACCACAGGCGCCGCACTATGTCCCCAGTTGGTTCCACCAAATGCCATGTACAAGTTGATGAGCGTGAACCGCTGGGCAATTATGCCCTTGTAGAAGACGTCCGCAAACTCGGGACTCTGTTCTGCTTTGCATTGATCAAAAAAGTAGCCGCCCCACGGTTGGAACCATCCTCCTTCAAACTCGGGCGTGTACATGGGCTGAGTAGGCGACGCTTCCTGAAACCACTGATAGTATGTTTTTGGCAGGTTGAAGCCTGTGTCGGGATTCGTGCAGCTCATTCCACCGGGGTAGCTGTCCAGACCGTAAATGTCGACTGCACCGCCAACATTTTGGTAGTCGGTCGACCAACTCTTGCCCCGGAATCCCTTTTCGTTGTGTGTGAGGGGAACGACAATGCCTGCTTTCTTGAAAGCAGTCTTCAACTGCTCCATGTACACAACCAATGTATTTGTGGCGCTGCGAGTCCCCTCCGTCAGCTCGTTCTCGACTTGCGTCAGAATCACCGGTCCGCCATTGGTGATTTGGTTCCTTGCAATAATGGCTCCAATCTGATCAACCCATTCTGACCAGACCAATCGATACGTTTCGTCCGAAGTCCTGTACTTGCCGCCACTTCCATCACTAGTCCAAAGGGCAAGTCCTCCACCGTTCGTCTCCGCGTTGCAGTACGGCCCGGGTCTCGCAATAACATAGAGTCCGGCTTCTTTAGCCATGTCGAACAAACGTTGGATGTCTTTGCCAGGAGTCGTAAAGTCGTACACGCCCTTGGATGCAGAATGATAAGACCAGAAGAAGTAGATGCTCACAGTGTTCATGCCGTTGGCCTTGAACTTTTGGAAGACGTCGAACCATAGCTCAGGGACCGGAAGACGGGCGTAGTGGAATTCACCGCTCATGATGATGATGCGCTCGCCTTTGACCAGGAGGGACCCATTGTCCCACGTGACAGTTGTTTGGAGGCCATTGTCCGTGGCCAAAGCCCCCAGCAAGAGGGTCGCCAGACCAAAGAGCGAACGAAATAGTCGCATGGTCAAATTGGCGCGTGTAGGAAGCTTGAGGTGAACATCGTGTGCATTTGACGCCAGACCGGATCCCTTTTAACCTCCACCCTCCCTCGGGATTGCATTGGGAACAGGTGACAGTTTACAAATCTCAGTAATTCTATTGATGGCGCTCAAATTAACCGTTCTATAGTGCTCCGCGTTGATCACCAGGGGCGATATGCAAGGTACGAGGGATTTTGGGGTTAAAAGCCGTCTTGCGGGGGATGATGGGGCATCATCGATCCGAACGCCGAGAGCATCGTCGTGTTAGGGCTAGAGAGCCGCGAACAGCTCTGAATTGTGGCAGGGTCAGATTCAATGGCGATGACGACCAGAGGGTTTTGAGGCGGAGTCGTCGCACATGCAGTGTCAAGAAAAGAGGATCGTGCCTTCCTTGTTTTCTTGGAGGCTGGGGCTGGGCGTCCCCTCATTTTGTTGCGGCTCGCTCGACAATGTCTTCTTCATCCTCATTCCACGGGCACAGCACGCCATTGAGACGCGGGAAATTCCTCAGTCGCATCATCAGTGGGCAAGATGCCGTCTAACCACAACTTCGAGTCGACGCCTCTTCTGTCGAGCATCATTCCGCAGCACATCCACCCCGACGGTGAGAGCGGTCGCAGCGGCTTCAGTCCTTCCCACTTTCTCAATGTTGCCTGGAGGTCTGGTAGCAATGCCGCGAAATGGGTCAACTTGCTGTGGCCGATTGTCCCAGTGGCCATCGTAATGCATTTTGTCGCCCCGGGATTCCCGCTCACCATCTTCGCTCTCAGCTACGTTGCCATGATTCCTGTCGCCAATCTCGTTGGATTCGCCGGACAGGAGTATGCGCGGAAGATGCCCAAAGTGTCCGGCATTCTGATTGAGACGGCTTTTGGATCGATTGTCGAGATTGTCTTGTTCGTAATCTTGATTGCGAAGCACAAGTCCGAAAACGGTTCGTCCGAACACGGCAATCTCATCCCTGTCATCCAGGCCGCGATCCTGGGGTCCATTCTGACGAATCTGCTCCTGTGCCTCGGACTTTGCTTCTTTGTTGGCGGTCTGCGACAAGCGAGTCAGAAGTTCCATGCCTCCATCAGCGAGGTCGGTAGTGGCTTACTCCTCGTTGCTGGATTCGGGCTGCTCATTCCTAGTGCCTACTACTCTGCGCTCAAGGGCTCGGCCGTCGCGAAAGCATCCAAACATCACGAGTTCACTGAGGATGTTTTACAGCATAACACTTTGAGGATCAGTCAGATTACCTCAATCTTGTTGATTATTGCGTTTGCCATGTGAGAAGTGTCTTTGAAATGTTGATTCAACTGAACTAATTCATCGCAGCTTCATTTTCTACAACGCCAAATCTAACCACTCCATCTTCGACGAGGTCTTGGAGGCCGACGAGCACGCCGACCTTGATCACCACGACGACCTTGCCAAGCCCAAGTTTACGTTGACTGAGTGCATCGTCGCCTTGGTCCTCTCGCTTACAGTCGTTACTTTGCTCGCCTATTTCCTTGTCGTTCGTATCGAGGATGTCGTCGAGGCTGGAGTGCCCGACCAATTTCTCGGCCTCATCTTGCTTCCATTTGTCGAGAAGGCTGCTGAGCATTTGACTGCTATTGACGAAGCGTGGGATGGGCAAATTGTAAGTCCTTATCAAATCGCCTGATAAATGCAGCTAATCGATTCTAGAACTTTGCACTCTTCCATTGCATTGGACCCTCGATTCAAACTGCTCTCTTCAACGCCCCTCTGGTTGTCATTGTGGGATGGATCATGGGCAAGGACATGGACCTCAACTTCGAAATTTTCATGATTGTCTTGCTAGTCCTCTCAATTGTTGTTGTTGGCAACTTCCTGCGCGATGGCGAGTCGAACTATCTTGAAGGTGCCCTGTTGGTGGTAAGTCTCATTGATTGTACCCCTGTTGAGCCCATATTGATCCGTCGCTAGATTGTCTACATTATCATCGCAGTCGCATCTTGGTATTACCCGAATCCCGATGTTGCCACATCGAACGGCGTTGAGGGTTTGTCGGCTGCTGCGATAAAGATGTTGTGAGACTCATCTGAATCCTTTCAGTATGAAGACATCTGCTCGAGCTTGCACCATCATATGCATGTCAACTCGATGCACCACGTCAGAGTAAAATAAGTCAACTCAGCATCAATGCATCGCATAACAATTAGCAATCAGCCGCGTTACACAAAGTCAATCACAATGAATAATGGACATCTTAGATTATATACTTTCTATTTTGATACGCTTCCATAGAAACCCATCGTTCAAAACAAACTTCAGTTCTCCTCAACTCTCTAATGATCCTTCGCACCAGCCTCCTTGATAAGCTTGGGGAGGTTAGGGGTTCCAAATCCAGTGACTGGGTCCCATCCCTCGGTGGCGGGGAAACCATCAACGTTGCAGCCGTGGCTGACGCCCTTGGTGATATCGTTCAAGCCCTTGTATCCCTTCTTGTACAACCAGGGGTTGAGCCAGCCGAGTGTGGACTTTCCAGACGCAAGCAGCGCGTCGTTGACGAGGGAGAAGATTCCAGCAGTGAGGGGTGTAGACGCAGAAGTTCCGCTGATAGCACCCTCAGTTCCGTTCCAGAAGTACGCAAAGTACAAGCCCTGGGCTGCAAGATCTGGGTAGGCACGTCCAGTGGTGTTGTACAGGCCCTTGTATTGCTCCCCGAGAGCCTTAACGTACTTGGGAACAACCTTGTCCTGGTAAGAAGGACGGGTGAAGTAGTTGCTGAAACCACTGCCGCCGGCGTACAAGTCGTGGAAGCCGGTGCTGGTGTTGCGAGCTGCGCGGTAAACAGCCTCCTCGGGCTCAAAGTTCATGGTGGCACCGACGGTGGTGACGTATGGGCAAGAGGCGGGGAAGTCGGGAATAAACTGGTAGGTTTTCTTTCCGTCGTTGGTGTAGCACTTGTTTGTTCCACCAAGACCAGAGTCACCAGAGGAGAAGAAGAGGGTTGTGCCGCGAGCGCCGACCTGAGCGAACTGCTTGCAGACACGCTCAGCATATGCTTGGGGAACGGTTTGTTCAGGCTCGCCGTATGACGTGCTGATTATTGCGGGAATGCTCTTCTGGCTGAGCAGCCAGTTCACCCAGACGAGGTAGGGCTCGTTGGTGTTTTCCTGGGTTGCCGCGTCGAACACGATTGGAGGCCTGCCACCAGTGGAGTAGCTGGTGATTGGGAGCTTTCCGCTGATACCAGCGATGGCCTGGACGTCAAGATTGGCCTCGCGGCTGATGCCATCAACAGTGGATTGGTTGTAGGTCAGACCGGTGTCCTGTACAGGGCCGTTGTCGATAGAAAGCTGCTTGAAGTCATAGGCCTGAGACACAGCCTCGGGGTGGTACTTCTGCAAGAAGAGCTTAGTATCCGGGCGGATGGGAATTTCGCCAAGGTAGTTGGTGAATCCGATCGAGTTCTTCTTGTCGGCTTGAGTCTTGTATCCCTTGATGTTGTACAAGGTCGAGAAGCACTCAGGGGTGACTGAAGTCACGTTGCAAACGCTTGCAATGGTCTGGTTCTTGGGAGGCTGGTAGCTCGCAGGCACAGTAACAGCCTTGTCTACCCAGGTAGCTGCTTGCGCTGCACCCCGGAAGAATGACGTTGTTGGCTGAATAGCATCGATGTGGTCGTGGAGGTGACGGGGAAGCGACCAGGCGGTCGTACGGGCCACAATGGAGCCATCGTTATGCTTGTAGTTGTGGTACTCAGCATCCAACAGACGCTCAACCATCTCAATGGGAAGGTGGACGATAATCCAGTCCTTGGCAGAGCTGTAGCCAAATTCTGTGACGCCGTTCTCACGGAGCCACTCGTGAACAAGATCATGCGTTTCGGACGTAGGTGCAACAAGTGCGTCTACCTCGTCAGCGCTGAGGTGCTGACCATATCGCTTGTGGTCAGGATCAGACACTACTACAATTAGCAATGCTCGCTTTTGGTGTTTTCAAATATAGAATCGCAATAAACTTTATTTTTTTCCATTAAGATATGGGGCGCATTGCGGATATTAGTCGGCAGGGTGATGTTTCGTACCTTCGTGCAAGTGACGGTCAAGCTCCTCAAATCGTCCCTGCTTGAGACCAATCTGCAGCTGAATCGTCTTCGATCCGTGAGAACGCTCCAACTTGGTCCATTCCTGAGGAACGTAGTGAGTCTCCTTGACGCTGTAAGACGAGCGTGCTCGAATGGGAGTCGCCGCGGCCTGGGCAGCTAGTGCCACCAATAGTGCCTGTGTGATCTGCATCGTGAACAGCACTTGACACGATAACGAAATTTGGAAGTCCTCGGATTGTTGTCAGAGAAGGAGATGAGGAGAAACAGTACATGTTGGCGTCTTCGTGGTCTATTTATCTCCTTCATCGCGGACCGTGAGTACCGTTGTAAACTCGCAGGTAACCTCAAAAGGAAGGTCGTGCTGTGCCGTAGTTCACAGACTCAAGCAAGCATCAGAAAGTCTGCGCTCTGTTGCGATTCGCCGTTCGTGGAATGATGCTCGCAAAGAGAGGTTCTAAACGGGAAAGCACCGGCCACTAGCGCCTGATTAGGAAGGTGGACGATCCTAACCATGATAAACAAGCATGTCAAGAGTGCTAAGTATGTCCAAGCCTTGCAGGCAGAGCTTATGTGCTCTTGGAAGGTGGCATTGTGGAAACCATTTAGATCTTGCCACTGACATGTTCGCCGACACTCACGGGCCCTTCTTCATCAGCGAAAGTGCACACACTCATCAAACTTCCCAGGTACATACTTTTATCACGAAATTACAGACACTATGTACTCTGTCCAGGTGTTGTTTTGACGTTTGCACATGCGATTTAATTCGCTTTTTACACCAAGTCTTTGGAGACGAATTACTTCGGCGGGTTCAAAACTTCGGGAAATGACGTAATCAAATTGCGACATCACCTGACGCTCGCTCGTGCTCGCACTACATTTATTGACTGACATTAGGTATTGTCCTTTTCTCTGCCCTACCAATATTACATCGCAGCTTTTTTTGAGAATAGTTGTAAAACGCTAAACCAATTTCGAGAGCGGATGTCGCCGGGGGTTTCCAGCCTCTCCATATCAAGATATTGTACCTGCTAAGCAAGTAGAAAGACTTGGCCCAGGACATGTATTGCCATGCGATATCAGCTGCGCCAGGCAGAATCCCTAATTCGACGCCTTGAGTACGTTTCAGCTCTGCCCTCATAAGCATTACAGATATGTAGTCGACTGCCGGTGCAAGTTCGGTCGACGTGGACTCTTGCAAGAACTCGGCGATGCTCAGACCGGAACGAATGGGCTCATGAAATATCATGGAGACTTGATCGATATCTTCCACTAGATGCCGAGCGTATGCACATATCTATATCCCTTTCTTTGGTTGATATACTGCGACAGCTAGCCGGGCACGATGGCAGATGTTGATGTCTGCAAAGACTCTTCACGTAAACGGGTCCTTTAGGCTATTCCATTGAACCTTTCGAAGATTGAATCTGAAACCAAACTACTTACGTGTATTCAGAGTGCTGCTTTTGGATAGTCCGACATTGAAGCTCATAATATGCTGCATTCGAAGAAGTTTCACTACCTGCTCAGCCGGCTAGCTCATCTCAATAGCTAACTCGATGTATTGCTCCATCTCGAGTTCCCGGAGGACCTCCTCCATTCTACTTCTTCGAACGATTGCCCCGTACTTATCCTAACGGAAGAGAAAATACCTGGCGGTCGCAATGCTAGTGTTGTAGCCTCTAGCTAGCATATTACTCGGAATTCGCTTGATGGCTTCAGAGTAGTTTGGTATGAGCAAAGACGCACTCAAGAACTACTCTACCATATCGAGCAAATAAATGTTCCAATTTTTCTTTGAAACACCGCCTTTTGTAGCAAAAAAGCCCACTTGCGCTACAAGCAGGCGAACCCATAGATTTGGGCGCATTCTCCGACACCTGCTACTTTCCCAAGGACGTCCTTTAAATCGGGCTCTGAGTCGATATTGTTGACTTTATCTAGACAGACTCAGCAGTCATCGTTCGTGTTATGCACTTGAACAACCTGAAGATGGTTACTCGCGAATTCCGAAAATGAACGGTTTTTGAGCTTGCAACATGTGTACCAATTATCTGGAGCCGGCTTAACTATGACTGCTTCGATGGATAATGGTCTACTAAGACAATTCGTAGGGACAATTTTTCAAACATCTTTTCAAAAAAGCACATGTATGATGTCAAGTACCTCCTATAATTAAAGAAAATACCACGCCTGAGATTGTGGAATCGGTAAAAAAGCGACGAGAAAGAAGCTTCACCCTTTCACAGCCTTTGGTAAGAGTTGAAAGAGATACTAGAAACAAGTTTGAGTCTCTCTCCAGGCACTCGATGACTCTCTTCGCATTGTTCTTTTTGTCTACCAATATTTGATGGTATTACACCATCTCGGACGAGCCTCGAGTATTATTCGAAAAAACCAATACAAGCTGACCGCTGGATTGTATTGCTACTTCTCTAAGTTGATCCATGAATCTAAAGCCATGTCAAGGTTTTGCCTGTTGATTTTGAATGTGTTGAAACTTCCGAAGCTTCACCAAAGTACAGTGAAAGTGTTAACATGACACTTGCTTTTCTTAGGAAGTACGGAAACACAAATTCAAGCAAACTACAGCTTGTACAAGTATTTCTATGTATTGTAAATTTCACTAAATACTCCTTTTTCAGATTCGAATAAACAACAGCAAGAGATTTAAAGTGGTACTGCTGGAGACGAGAGAAGACGTTTCTTCGTCAGATTTAGTAACCGTTCGATTGATCATCCCATGCGTGCTTGAAGATTAAATATCAATTGTCTGTTTGTTTAGAACACAAACCTGGGTGAAGATTAATCTTCTAGGTCACATTAACGTTTCAAATCGCATGGGCTTAATTAGAGATTTTATTGCAAAACATTGACAAACATTTTCCGAGGCAAGAATATTTTGATATCTTACTTTGACACCTTGAGATACACATTTTACTTATTAACTAATGAGCAATTCATTCTTATATGCGGTTCGCTACCAAGGTTATATATTTTCCGCAGAAAGTTCAAGCATGACTTGACTGATTGTGAAATCTCAAGTTATGAAACTTAGTAATGGAGACCATTGATGAAACTCGTAAGAATGAGGTTGAGCGCAATTGCGGCGGAGACGGAACAAGTCTAAGGATTAAAAGTAAGGCAAAAAGGTAGAAATATTGCAATCAACCCATGACATGCAAACTGAGGAAACTATTTTTTTAAATTATGGTTGTGAACACTCCATGTAGAGACACCTGAATTTGTTTATCCAGTAGGCTCCAGCATATGCTAGGGATCAATTGAAGGAGGAACATATTGTATTACTATGAGTATAAACATAGGAGGCTATATAGACGCTGGGTGCTCATGTGCTCACACATGTGATAGTACACCAGTGTTGGTTGACAGCACATATTCATACATCATCCAAGTAGCACCATCATGTGCTCAGTAGAGGGTTTGAACGATTATCTCACTTGATCTTTGATATAATGCCTATTGAGTTGGTCTAGTCCCTAACGCCAGTACGTAGGAGCAGAAGCCTTTGCAATCAACCATGCTTCATCTAACGTTTTCACCACCTCCTCAGGCAGTGGTCCCTTTTCTAGATCCGCCAGATTTCCTTCCAGTTGCTCAAATCGGCTGACACCAATGATGACTCCATCATTTCCTCCCTTTACACGGGTCTTCAGTTCCGAGTGATGCACACACCACCTTAGTGCGATTTCGAGCAACGTGAGGTTGTGTTTTTGCGCAGTGCCTTCTATTAATTGCAATGCCTTGAAAGTAGCATCTTTAAAGTAACGGTCTCGATACATTGAACCTACGTTCTGAGATTTGTTGGAAAAACGGCCCTCATCAGGCGCGATATCGACAGACTTGATCTTTCCAGAGAAGAGGCCGCCTGCAAGTGGGTTATAGACAACAATGTCAATCTTGTATTTTCGGCAGCAAGGAATAAGTTCGGGTTCAATGGCGCGAGCTTTCAATTGTCAGCTCTATTTCTCGCGTACCCAGGTGTTTCACTCACTGATGGCATTGTACATGGCCTGATAAATCGTGGGCTTGACCCATCCCCTCTCATTACAAATGTTCCATACCTCGGCAACTTCCCATGCTGCAAAGTTTGAGAGGCCCAATTGAACAAAACTGCCTTGCTTGTGAAGAGTATTCACGGCCTCCAGTGTCTCCTCAAAGGGTACAGACCGATCCGGTGCATGGAGGTAGAAGATATCCACAGTCTTAGCGCCGAGTTCCTTCAGAGACGTGTTGAAGTGCTCTTTCAGCT
Organism: Mycocentrospora acerina; assembly: GCA_022701365.1. Classification (NCBI taxonomy): domain Eukaryota; kingdom Fungi; phylum Ascomycota; class Dothideomycetes; order Pleosporales; genus Mycocentrospora; species Mycocentrospora acerina. Next base: position 103,564 of record JAKUHH010000250.1, on the reverse strand, counting down.
GGTCAGGCTTGTGAACACCAGGTTTATATGGGTAGACTTTGGTGGCGAGCGTAAAGCCGCGATCTTGCCATTTGGCATCACGTGTCCAGGCCTCTTGCTTGCCTCCCACGTACGCTCTAGCCGTATCAATCTCATCATAGCCCTGGGACTGGAAATAGTCGAGATGCTTTGTGAACTCATCAAAGTCCGTTATGCGAGCGCCTGATGACTCATCGGGGCCTTTGGCAGCGTCAGCAGGAGACTTTCAGTTACACAAAGCGATCCTCACCAAACGTCATCAATCCCAAGATGACACGGTCTTTGGGGTTTTGTGCAATGAGGGGCATCTTAATGGCTCTTGTCGAATACAAAGGAGATTGTTGTAATGAACTTCAGGATGAGACGTCAGACATCAGAACTATGGTGAAGTGTCTTGATGACGAATGTAGGGTGTTGCATAGACCCCGCTCATCGGCGTTAAGTTGTTATTCCCGCTTGACGGATTGAGAGTTGCAATGTGATGAGGGAGAGATTACCCGCATGGACATGAATTCTCTCAAAGATATGATTGATTTTTGGAAAAGACGCGAAATCAATTCAAGTCGGTGCTTCAAGTATGGATGCAAAACTGCATTGTGAAATGCTATCCAAGTGAGTCTTCAAGTGCACAGGACTCGCGCAAACAGAATTAGGAGGAGATCAAGCTGTGGCTTAGACCATTCATAACTTTACCATGGAAATCACTACTATCTGCAACTATTTTAGAAAGCTCAAAACTCGTTAGTTTTTACGTGATGAATCGTGGTGAATTTGAGATCACTAGTAACTATTCTCCGAAGCGAATAAATGAGAGCTATTTCTCAAACTGGATCCGGACTATAAAGGCTTATTCTAATCACGGGTTTTCACACTTCGGTACTATGAACATGCCATCTCATTCCTGCATTTGAAACTGGTAGTCTTGCGTGTTGATGACGCCCACGTCTTACTGCTGTACGATCAGCACTACTTTTTCTTCCAGGGCTCGCATGGCAGGCACCTTGACTGGGCAACAAGTATGTGACTGCACCCCTAAGAGCGTCGGTAGCCCCAATAACATTGATTTTATCATAGCTAGGATGCAGTAAATCTCTAGAATATGCTTTTGGACCTTCATTGAATGCGCCACAATGTTGAAGAGGAAACGCTGCTTTGACACCATCATTGGCTGGTAGCTTCTGTCCAACAATAATCTGTCCGTCGCATTCGGTTAGATGGGTCAGCGAACCAAGTATACCAAAGCGCCCCATGCTGCACCATCGCTGAGAAAGCAGGAACGCGCAGTCTCCCGTGGCCGTGCATAGTGAGCGTGGTGGCTAGATCTTACGGGATTGACTCGAGGTCCATGGTTGAAGCTCGTCAAGGTACCAGAACCAGTCCCAAACAAAGACAGCGAATGACGTCGTTGAGCCTAGCGATAACGACACCAGCGATAAGACATCCCAACGACGTCAGCTGCCCAGCCACACCAAAGTCTTCTCCTGCAGCTAGTATGGTCCCATCACACCTCCAGTGGTATAGTCAGGATCGTCCCGCTCCGGCCCGCCCTTGCTCTGTACAGCAACAGGTGCCACGTAGCAGTGGACGCAGGTACACCTCGAAGGCAGACGTCGTCTCAAAGGCTACATCTGCGCACATATAAAACGAGCGTGCCACCCCGCTCCATATTTCGAGCATTCTACCATGTCTATTTTACGAAAAACTGACTGCTGCGTTGCAAGACTTATCTGATCAGCTGGGACAGAGGAGTCATGTGGCCCCGGTAAGCCACTCTCGCAAGGTGCGCGAACATGCGAATCAGTCCGGTTCTCGTACACCATCAGGGAGTGTGGGTTCTGATTGGAGCGCAAGAGCTGGACGCAAGGTAATTCTATGGTGGGTTTTCTTGGTTTAGCTCCAGACCATGCAGTCTATTGGAACACGGCTTCGGCGTCGCTGCAAGCAGCCGTGTGCTCCCTTACGAGGCCTTCCGAGTCTTTGTTCGCGTGCATGAGATCATAATATCCAAGCCTCTCTCTTCTTCAAGCCTCATTGTTCAAACTTCTTTGCCTGAAACCTTACTTCTGCTGCGCGTTAACGAAAAAACCTCCTATTTGTTACCTGCGAGTACTTTTGCGTTGCGCGAGCTTCCCCGCGTCTGTATGCAAACAATCATCGTCAACCTGAGCTCATACTTTGGATGCCATCGTTGAGAGCATAGTGATTTGAGGTTCTTTTCTGGGTCGCTATGTGCTGGTCTGCTCTGAGCTTTGGGTTTTCAGGCAATAAGAAGCCCAAATACCCATCATCGGAAGAGAAGAAGAAGCGGGGTCCCCCATCAGACAACACGCTTCATGGTAGAGGGAAAGCAGTTGTTACAGAGGTATCAGAGAAGCGCAGATCAAAAGAAACACCCAGAAGAAGAAGTTCTCAAGAAAATGATGCTCTACGTTCACCGCGACGCGAGAGAGAACAACACCGTCCACGGTCGCAATACGAGGATGTCCACAGGGCTCGCGAACATTACAAGTCAGAACCAAATGCGCAACCTCATGTCAGAAGACATCGCTCGGGTGAAACTGCCAGCGGAGACTCATCGCAGGAGATGTTGTTGAACCCGCGACCCCACAGAAGTCAGCACGACCGCCAGCGGCACCCGAAACATACATCGCAGTCCACACTACGCGGTCGTGGAGCTAAGCGTGATCCTCCACGACATTCAAGGTCGAAAAAGAACCTCAGGTCTGAGCCCTCCAAATGGTCCTTCTTCTCTCCTTCTCCGCCGAAAACACCGTCCAGGAGCAACTACCAAGCGCTTGATTCTTCTCCACGCAGCCACCGCTCCTCACGTCAGCACCGATCCATACACAGTCAGGAATCCCCCGAGTCTTCTCGATCTCATAACCGCACTCACCGCTCACGTCAGCACGATCGACAAGCTCCTTCCTCGCGCCAGACGCGCTCTCGCACACCTAACACGACTGCACTTCGCGTACCTGACCGCCGCTTCGCTGTGCTAGCTGCAACGAATCAAGCCCTGGAAAATGTTCGACGAGAGGCTTTTTCACAAGCTTCGCCGCCACCGCGACGCGAGAGGCTGAGGCGGTACGAAGGCGTCACTCTGCCCACTAGTCAGATTCCTTTCAACTGGGACTGTGTAAGCAGTTCGCAGACTAGCGCTGGGTATGAGGATGGGGCTGCACAGCCGAGACGATCGAGGCGATGATTTAGGGAAAACTTTTGCTTCTTCAATGTTGCCAACGTCAAGACTTTGATAGAGCGCCAAATGCGTTCGTGCTATGTGTGGTTTGCGGACCATACAGCCAATTTTCCCAAACTCCCAACGCGCATACATGGCGTGCATATCATTCAGGGGTGCTTATTCGTGATTAAGACCACTATTAGGCTTCACGAACCTCTTCGCGCTACGCACTCGGTCTTCGGATTGATAGCATATACGAGGTTCTCCAGGTCAACTTTGCTTTTTACGGTGCCTTGAATTTTCTCGTATTTTCTTAACGGCGGTTCACTTGGAGTTTGGGCTGCACACAGTTCTAGTTTTTTGTCCATAGATTTGTCGCCGACTTGTTTTTTCTTCATCGATTTTCTTCATACCCCAATACCCGGAGAAGTCCAATGTTGTACCTCGACTTAGATTACTATTTTCTTTCATGCTGCTGGCGGTATGAAATAGATGAGTGCGTCCTTGGCTTCATTTTGTCATTTGTTGCTCTACTTCCGTAGCCGATAAACTACATATCATTGTGTCTTCGATTTTGTCAGCTTCTACCTTGTCTCGATGGGTGACTTGCAACACTTGCTATTCAAAATCTATAGGTGCCGTTGTCATGCATGTCTATGCTTCTTGAAGACAAGTAGGAAAATAATTTTCTCTTTTGACCAAGCCACATTGCGTAAAGACACGAAACTTGTATAACTCTGATTTTAAACTTAAATATTCAATACATAGTCAGATGCAAGTAGGGAGTACTGACATCATGAAAAGCCAAGTTATAATAAGGCTTATTTCCAACAATATACAAAGCTAAATAAATTAGACAAAGGAAATAGACAAGAATCATTCAGTCTGTACGAAAATCGATGATTAGCAATCATTCAAGTAATCAACCCTATGAACCCTTGATTATCATGGAGTTGTGGTGAGCCTAATATTAATTCTCGATCTCTACATGAATCTATTTGCATCGCAGTCGATGCTCCGTTGATCTCTTCATTTTGCAGACTCTATGGACAAACTAGCATGTGGCAAAATGTGAAGTTAAGTGTGGTACTCTAGTGTTCCTGATTGTTGAATATCCAGCTAATCTTTCTCAATATTTTTCCTGAAATGAATGTAGCGAGGTAAAACTTCTATGAGACTATCGATGGATAATTTCAAGTCTAAATCGAAGAAGTGATCTAGTGGTTGTTTTTCGGATGACGTAAAGCACTAAGGATCCATGACGCTAAACTCGAATAGTGCTGCCTGTTTGTTTAATGTTGTCGCGTCTCGCGTCTTGGGCTGATTCAGCATACTCCGTCGCAACACTCGTGCCCCCCACTCCATCCCCTGCTTTCTTAATGTATAGTAATACCCGAACCTCATGAATCACTACGTACGATAAACCTTCATACATCTGCAACCGATGGCGACGAAAGACTTAGCGGTGAGCACACGCATCGACAGCATAAGGGCGGACTTGCGATCAACGTCGACATGCTCGAATACGACTGTCACAGCGCTCCAGGAGCTCATTTTACGAAAACAAGACGAATCAGCTCAAAAGGAAAATGTCAGAGTCGTGGCTCAGGATCCGGCGCGGAGGAAAGTGGGGAAGACCACTGTGGCACCGTCAGACGCTGTCAAGCAGACGACATTCGTGCTAACACCTAGAGAGAGATACATATTAGCAACCGAGGTTGCAAATACCACTTTGAAGAACCTTGCCAACGCACTGAAAAGCCAACTACCAACGACAGCTGCCCGACATGCCTCCCAATCGAAGCCTACTCAGAGTAACGATGCACGCAAGCCAAGAAGGCCCCAGACGGGCCGCGCCAACAGCCCCGCGGTCGCACAGCAGGCACTGAAAGAACGTTCTGTTGCCCAGACAGTCAATTCGCCACAGAAGCGAGCAGTGCTACGGCGGTCTTCATCATACTCGTCGTTTATAACACCAGGCCCTGATCCTGGCTTGGTTGCTACGGCAGAGTGCGCTAGGACGGCATTCGCCTACCTGGGAACATCGGAGGCTACAAAAGTTGTTGGGAAGGACTCGCGGGAGTTACAGCTAGAGAATGGTCACCTTGCTCTTGTCGGCAAGCTTGTTGCGCACAGACTGGACAGCCTTGCCATGAAAGAAATGAAGGTTCTGAAGAAGAGGTTGGATAGGTTCCTGGGCTGCGACATCAAGAAGTCGGAAACGGCGTCTGGGGTTTCTAGGATAGCTTTACGGCAGGCTGTATCGAACGAAAAAGAAAGCCTAGCATCACTACTGGACTTTGCGCCGTTTGACTTGAAGAGTCCAGCACTGCCACTCGTTGCGAGCTTTCAGACTTATGTTTTGCGAGTCATATCGAGGTTGAACAGACCCCGGATCGTTGAAGCCGCGTGGGAATACCTAAGGATATCGAATCTCTCGTCTCCTGCAAATCTGTTGCAGCACGCCTCCAGCGCCCCCGATGACCAAACGAAAGCAGCACGGCAGCTCGAATCGCTTGCGCAAACAATCCTATCTTTGTGTCCAAGCATATCGAGCTCTGATGACGAGAATCCTTTGCAGCCATCAGCAGATGTGGTACTGTCATTACAACATCTGGCATTCAAAGTTCGGAAGCAATGGTGGTCAATCGCGAAGCATCAGGGTAATGAAGAACAAGAAATTTTTGAGCCTTTTGCGAAATGCATGGTCGCCTTCTCTCGTAGATCAAAGCTTCCGCCAACCAAGGCATATAACCTAGCTGAGTCACTATACAACGACTTGACTGAGCAGTCAAACAGTTCCAGTACAAGCAAAGCCAACTATTCTAGCTCCACAGGAATGGCTGCCAAGACCTTGTCGTCACTTGCTCAAGCTGCAGGATTGGCTGACGAAGCCTTGAGGTGGCTGGGAGCACCCAACCCATCGGCAACATCCAATGTATCTGCAGCAAAACAGGCAGCGCGCCTTGTTCGTATAGCGACCATGTCAATAGATGCATCATTGAAGAGAGATGCTAGAGTCGACCCAGAAGATACGATTGCAAGCGCGCTCGAAGCTTTGTCCGGAAGCTTGGGTGGATCGTCCACAGATCTAGATTCTCTATTCATGGAAGCTAACGCCTTGAGACGTGCTGCATCGAGATCACTGGTAGCAAGTATCTCGACACCAAAAGACGAACTCGAGGGTGACTCAGTCCAGCAGTGGGCTGTTGCCGTCATAGCAGCATGTGTACACTTCTCTGCAAGATTTATTGGCGCCGAACTGGCCGCAGACGCAGACGCGAAAGCGCAGCATCGTCACAATGAACGAATTGGCATGGCTTGGAAGTGTTTGAAGAGTATTATTGATTCTGTGCTCACTTGTTGCAACACTTCAGTACATCTAAATGATCGATGGGAGCAGCTCGATGCCGTCTTACAAGAGTGCTTGCGCCTTCTACAGCGACTAGAAGCGGAAGCAGAGGAACATAGTTCCGCTGATCAGCAAGAAACTGAACTCATCGGGTCCTACATCGTTAAGCTCTCGAATGCGTACTGGACTGTACATATGAAACTGCGAAAAGCTGGCGCCATACCAGAGGATTATATACCAGCCATGAAGCGTTCCATAGATTTTGTACGAGTAAGGGCTCAAGCAGACCTGGAGGCGGGGCATTTTACTATGAAGCTTGAACGACTCGCAGAAGCTTTCGAGAACACAAATCAGGCTGAAGAGTTCCGCAAAACCCTCGATCTGTGTGTTCGAAACCTTCTTGATTCAACCGCATCTGACACAATTGCAAACCTAGCCGCACGACGCCCTCTTCACGACATCTTTGGCAACGAACCGTCTCTCGCAACTCTCGCCAGAGTCTTAAAATCACATCACCGTTCTTTCATGAAGTTCGGTCTTACAAGTTCAGAAAGTTTGGCCTTCTTTGACGACGCCGAGCTTCCGTCCGGGGTCAGAGGGGCAGTCTTGGAGTGGCAACTAGATCTATATTCGCGAACACTTTCCAGGAATAGACAATGGGATTCAAAACTTGACATATCTATTGTCTCTCTGGTAGAGCGGCTTCGGGAGATTTATACAGCAGAGAGTTTTCCTCTCCGCCGCCTGAGGCTCTCTGTTATGCTTCTTCAACTTCATCAGAGTCAACCTCACATACTGCCTATCAGGCTTCTACCATCTGATTTGATAGATACCGATGTAGACATAACAACAGGATCAAACGATGCGGAACTAGTGGGGATGGAACGTCACCAGAAAGCACTTTACAATCTCAAACTATCATTGCAGCAGACTTCTCCATCCACCACGATCTTTCGGCAATGCTTCTCGTTATGGGAGACACTTGTCAGCTCTGCTGCTACATGGAATGACCTCAGTGATTTTATGGATAATACGGAGTACTGGCTGCAGGATATGCAAGCAAGTGTTGATTATCTCAACGTCAAAGGTGAGGAGTACCTTGCACTTCCACTACTTCATCTTCTAGTCAAGGTTCTTGAATTGCAGAAAAGTGCGGATGTTTCAGAACTATTATCAACTCACTGTACCCTTGGTCTGCAGTTTTTGCGTTTGGGATACAGCGGAAAAGCTGGGCACATCTTCGCGAAGGCTGAATCTTTGCTCGCAAACAAGTCCGTCTCGACAGATGCAAGCCTAAAGTGGCACATAAACTACGCTGAGTATCTGGTCAGGATAGGCAATGCCGTCAAATGGTAAGACTTTCACCTCAAATACGATTGCTACCCAGTATTAATCCTTGTAGTATGGAAATATTGTCTACCGCACAGACGATTGCTCAGGCAGACCTCAGTTTTATGGATTTGGCAAAACCATCAACCTCCCTCTCAGGCAGACTTCGCTTCAACAGAGTCTTAGCGGACGCCTGCTATGTGTATTCACTCCTCGCCACCGCAGCAGGCTCGCACAAAGATGCTGCGAGACACGCGAGGCAATGCGTAACTGTCAATCGCCGCATCTGGTCTGCTTTAGAAGCAAGAGTTGGCTCCAGGAAAATCACATCTGCAGATGTTGTCGGACAAGCTACAGATGGATCAAACAAGATAACCTTCGATCCTCTAAGCTCGATGCGTACCGAGCAAGGTGCCCCTATTGTTACGTCTGTCACTCACGATGCACTCAGTGGAGCAAGCTTTTGGTCCTTAGTACCCTCGCTCTATCGGGGACTGATGCAACATTCTCAAGTCTTCGCTGGCCAGGGTTTGCTACAAGAGGCGATTTACGTTGCAGAACAGGCAGAGAAGGTTGCGACAGCCACACACTCCCCATCGCTCATGATGGATAATGCCAGCTGGCGAGCTGAGTGCTGGGCTCAGAGTGGTCGTCCTGATAAGGCACAGCCGATACTGAAGTCGCTCGACCACTTGTCCTCCCGCAAGTGTTTGTCTGTTGCAGGTTATTACTCAGCTGTCGCACGAGTGTACCACTGGGAAGGCAATTTCGAGAAAGAGATCGCATCATATAAGACACTGGAGCAACTATTAGCGGATCTTATGTCGCCTATATACATCAAAACTCTGGAATCATTCTGTACTAACATCGATACACTGGCCGAGCAAATTGCCACTATGACACTCGATTTGCCTGATTCTGAAGTAGTGGAAACTGCAACTCGCACTACTAGAGGCCGCAAAGCCGCGTCCAAGCCTGCATCGCGTACCGCGTCGAAGGCGGCGCCGAGTGCACGGTCCAGGGCCAACACTGCAAGCGTTCCAAGGGTCGCTCCCAAAGCGAAGCGCAAGGCTGCGGCGACTGCGTCCCCCGCAATATTGAATTCGGCCGATCAATGCTCGATCTTGACTACCTTTCAAGCTGGGATTATGCACCGGGAAGTGTTAGCTAATCTCCTGCGAGAGAATATCGAGAAAGCCCTCGGCCTGCTTGCGCGGGTTGAGCAACTTCATCCTAGTCTAAACCTGGAGGTCTCGCACATCTGGGCCAAGTTCAAAGCTATGTTCGCGCAAACCACCAAGCAGATCGCTGAAGATTTGGCCTTTAATACACTTCCAGAGTCTACTATCGCCTTTCCCGCCATTGGTTCCAAAGATCAGGCATCACTCGATGCATTGGATGCAAAGCAAGTAACGACTACTTTAACGGCAACGAAGAGTGCTCGGGGTAAAAAATCATCAAAGGAAGACGTTGTAGAGACGCTTCGCAGTGCTCGGGAACAGCTTGTCCAAGCACATGCTTTGGCCGCGGCTCGAGGCTCCAATCACTTATTTGAACAAGTATCTATGGCGCTGGGACACGTCACAGTTTTGTTATCTGCAATTTCTGGAGGGGTATCACAAGGATCGCTTCACCCACTATATGCAGCATACATGAGCGAGCTTCCGAAATGTAATGCTCTGCGACTTGCGCAGGAGTCAACCGAGGCGGAGAGGGAGCAAATCACCCGCGACGAATATCTCCAATGGCCGATGTCTGAATCTTCGACTTTTAGCTTCGCAACTGCTACGGACTTCCAGAAAGACTACGTCAATATCATACCGGAAACTTGGACAGCCGTTTCCATGGCCTTGAATGAAACCCGAGACGAACTTTTCATCACTCGGTTCGAAAGCGGATCGTCGCCGTTCGTGCTACGTCTACCAATAGCTCGCCATGCTTCTCGTGATGTAGATGAAGAAGAGTTCTCGTTTGAAGACGGGAAGAAGGATTTTGACGAAATCATTGAGCTTAGTGATTTCAGCACACGAAGCGCTCGAGACATGACAACCAGCGATGCTCGACGACAATGGTGGGCAGAACGCGAAGCTTTGGACGAACGTCTTCATGAGCTGCTCATCAACATGGAGAATATCTGGCTCGGTGGCTTCAGAGGCGTTTTCTCGCAGCATGTAAAGCAGCCCACTCTTCTCACAAAATTCCGAAAAGCGTTTGAAACTGTTTTGAACAGAAGCCTGCCGTCACGACGAAAGAAGTCACAACAAAAGAAAGTAATTCTGGACACAAGAGTGTTAGAACTCTTTGTTGGGTTAGGGGACGCTACGGATGAAGAAATCGACCTGGACGAGGTGCTCATGGATCTACTGTATTTTGTTGTCGACATACTGCAGTTTAACGGCGAGCGCAATGCTTACGACGAGATCGATTTCGATGCCATGGTCATCGAAACACAAGATGCACTACGCGCATACCACAGTGCTTCGCAGAGCGTATCGCTATCCTCTCCTCACATGATCCTTATTCTGGACAAGAACTTACATGCCTTTCCCTGGGAATCGATGCCTTGTTTAGAGCAATTATCCATCTCTCGACTCCCATCGCTAGCTGCCCTACGCGAACGACTCCTCGCTGCAAGATCCTGCACCAAGAACCCAGATGCCGCACCTGGACATTACATACCACTCGAAAGTGGCGGGACTAGCATCCTTAATCCCTCTGGAGACTTGAGCCACACTCTCTCAACACTCAAACCACGCTTACAAGATCTCCAAGGTCCCTGGGAACACATCACCAGCCGGGCCCCATCGGAACAAGAATTCGAAGATTCATTACGAAAGAAGGATTTGGTTCTTTATTTCGGCCACGGCAGTGGCGCGCAATTTGTGCGGTCAAAGTCCGTTCGACGGCTCTACCCTGGGTCTCAAGTAGAAGCAAATGCAACACCAAAGCCGGGTTGCGCGACAACACTCCTTTTCGGCTGCTCGTCTGCACATCTCACTGAGAATGGTATCTTCGAGCCAAGCGGTATGCTCTCAGCATATCTCACTGCCGGTGCGCCTGCAGTGGTCGGTATGCTATGGGATGTTACTGATAAAGACTGCGATCGACTTGCCATGCGAGCTGGTGAATTGTGGGGACTATGGCCGGAGCTCGTTGAGGAGGATACGCACAAGTCCTCCAAAACACCCGCAAAGAAGGGTAAAGGCAAGGGGAAATCTGTGGAGGTTGAGGGCGTAAGATACTCGAAGAATGCCACTGAGAAAAAAGGGAAGAAGGTCGTTGGGAAAGGCGGCGAGGACGATGATTCTGAGGTGCGGCACTCGCGAGGTGTGGGATTAGACGAGGCGATTAAAGAGGCAAGAAAGGTGTGTGTCATGAAATATCTGAATGGTGCTGCGGCAGTGGTGTATGGGATTCCGGTATTTTTAGAGTAGAATTGTGATTAAAGTAACGAGAAGCCTGTTGTATTTCAGTGAGCGTTTCGTTTGACAATTGAACTGCTTGTGAAGGTGAAAGAAGTGATTATTCTGACAGTGAAATGTGGGCTTACCTATTCATCATTCCAAACCACAGTGGTACTCTCAAAGGAAATCATGCGGGGAATGTTCTGGGAAAGCCTCAACTATGAAAACATGCTTTCGGATGAGGTCGCAAAAGTAAAGATGTTCACGCTATCTCATGTGGAGACTCCGTAGTGCATGGGGAGTAGCTCAATCGATGCGGGGTATCGGTGCATAACCTCTGTTTCATGTCCATCTTTAATGAACGCTATGATGTCTCAAAGGTTACGGAAGGTAGATAGAGGAACTTAGTTTGCAGCTCGCACTGACTTGACCAGACTAAGTCCTCTGAAACTTGGGGATAGACACGTATATTCAGGCTTTTAGATGTTTACTTTCAACGGAGCAGACTGTCTATCTTTGAAGACTCCTCATTTCAATTTGGCACCTCCAACCTCAAGATCAACCTCAAGTGGACGAAATCATGAACGCTTATTTGCTATTATTGAAGGAGCAGAGTTTCGGGATGGTTCTCCCACCAATCACAATATGCGGAGAAGACTCCGCACCCCTGCGAATTATTAATGGTCTTGGCCCCCCAAGTTTCTCGACAAAGGTGAACTTTATCGCACGGCGTGCCGCGAGACTAGAGAATTGGCGATAATCACAACAAAGGCTCGCATACTCTTCTCGTTCGCTTGTGAACCGGCTCACCTTCTCTGCTTCCAACTCCGTATTAACGCGGGACATGCAGATACAAGCACGGACTGTCCACGACCATTTGAGAAGTCGCAGCCCCTATCACACGTGGAAGCTGCATGATTCTAACGGTTGTGGCTGGATCCAGGAGCTGTCAAAAGCTCTGGATCGATCGTTGCTTTTCCTAATGTCATTCAAGCAACGATCTGCCTGGCGTTCTTTTTAACCACATCTTAAACACACTGCGTTATTGCCGCATAAGTTAGCCTCTTCATGGCACCCGCACCTCTGCCGATTCCAGCTCTGTTCCCACCAGCCGATGGTGCAAATTACACTTGGCCTGCACCAAACTACGTTAATCCAGTTACGAGGGATTGGACAGCACCAGCGTGCCTCATCGCACTTTTCATTTTCACGTCAGCTATTTTTGCTGCAAGAATATGGGCTAGATTTCGGGTGACGAGGAATCCAGGAGTTGATGACTGGCTTATCATTGCGTCTATGGTTAGAAATACTGTCTCGGGATCGCTCTCGAATACATGCTGACACGAAATAGCCGGTACTGCTGGCCCAAACAATTGCCACTGTACTGGCACTTAGACGATACGGCTTTCATATTCACATCTATGATCAAACGCCGAAGACGCGAATCACGATCCGTGAGGTGAGAGTCTCTGCCTGAAGTGGATGCGGACGTTGCTTAAGAACTGTAGATTACGCTTGCGATGGAGATTATTTACCTGGGCACAACCACATTAACGAAGATCTCTATCTTGACGTTCTACCGCCGAATCACTAGCTCCGTCCTAAGTCGTCCGTTAATGATCGCAGTATGGGCCAGCATTGTCTTCGGTATGTTACTTTCGTGGAACGTATAGTCAACCTGTTAACATGGATGTAGTTGCAGCGTATGGAATATCGTTCATCTTTGTGCTCCTCTTTACGTGTTGGCCTGTTGAAGCCTACTGGTACCGTTTCACGCCATCCTGGTTGAAATCACACAAATATAAATGCCATAACGAAGTCCAGACCCTCCTGATCATTATCAGTATTAGCACTGTCCAAGACTGTATTGCATGCATATTACCAATGTGTGTCGTTCATAAGCTTCGACTTCCATTGAAGCAGAAACTAGCTTTGTCTGCCATATTTCTCGTTGGTCTGGGGTATGTTGATTTCTTGCCCTACATTTACCTTATCACTAACACAAGCAGAACTTGCGCAACAGGTGCACTGCGCGTACACTATGCGCACAAGGTATACTACTACACCAAACTGAAGCCCTCGCCTACATACGATATTAGCTGGGAAGCTCTCGGTTCCTGGGTATCGACAGGCGTGGAGTCTAATCTCGCTGTTATTTGCGCGTGTGCACCAGCTTTGAAAGCATACTGTGGCGATTGGTTCAACCCAGAGCAGAAAGTTCGAAGTTTTGGCTGGTACCGCAACGGACGCAAAAAGGTGAAAGGTCCGGTCGTGGAGTGCGACTCAGCCTATGGCTCAGGCGCATGTACAGTACAGTCAACGGAATGGACGCTGAAGCCCAGTAAGCCGCAAGAGCGAGTCAGAGATCTGGATAGCTACCAGCTCGAGGAGTATTCGAGAGAGATCGAGGCAGAACTTGCGAGGAGGCGAAATGGCAGAGCCAGTACAGGAGTCAAACAGAGTAGCGATGCGATAAAGCCAATATCTGATGGGCCAAACACCGACGCTTTTCGAAGAGCAAAATAGGGAAGGTTTCTATGTAGTATTCTGCCTTAAGAACATCATATTTGCTATTCATTGACTTTAGTTCAGCAATCACAATTTTGTACACGATGTTATAATGTAGCAACGTGAATGTCCCAAATCTACTGATTTTAAGCCGAGGCCCGAAGGTTTCTGTGCGATGCACACTGTCCATGGACTGCCTACTGCGACCTGTTGCGCTGGCAAGTATTTGTCTACCAGTCGCTGATTTCACCGGTGAAGAAGGTGCTTGACACAATACCCGGCCGTCGTAGGTGCTCGAAATTGATTTGACATGAGATGAGAGTGGAATTCTTAGCAATTCGAACCTTGCGAAGCTTCCTGTCTTTAAAGAAAAGAGGTAATATCTAGCTGTGCATCTTATTGTCTCTTGAGAGTTGTGGTGATAGCAAAGATCATCGCGTTCAGCACCGCTGCAAGCTCAGTAACGTCGTTTTCACCTTGCCCGCCTCATTACTCTCGGAGAGCAGCAGTAGTTCTGATTCACTCACTAACTACACTACCATCATATCCTGGGTGTCTACCAAACTCAGAACCGCTTCTTTTCTCCGTGTTACGACAAAAATAAAGTCATTGTCAAAACGAGAAATAGGTTTATCCTTGAGATCCTCTCGTCCAGGGACAATGAGCCTTTGCAATCTCTCAGTTGGTCTTCTTAAACCTAGCTGTGTTGGTGGCGTGGACCCAGCATACCCATATCTCGGGCAAATCCTTATGAACCCTGTATGCATATTCGATGGAGAGTTTGACTTGCTACTTCATAGCTAGTGTGCTGAATACTGTTGGGGGCTATGCATTTTTCGCTAGACTCTACCAAGGCTAACCAGCTTAATTCAAGAAATTGGCATAGCGCAATCCTGATGGATTCAATAGAGTGTTGACCCTCGTTCGAAGGAGTGGGCGTCTTAGCTGGAAGGCAGGGTCGCGGCGGAATTGCGAGTCATGCTTGGACGGGCCATGATTAGTACCTGCCTAAACTCGCGGACGCTCCCGCGACTCACTACCGGGAGCATGACGCGTCGCACTAACCGGTCTGTCAATAATGCCGACCTAGAAGCTTGTACACTCTATCTAAACGGCTCGCGCTTCAATTTGAGCTGTGGAAAGTCTCAATTAGTGCGAGTGTTACTAGCGAGACAAAGACAACTGCAAATTCTTGCGCTGAAGCATGTGAAACTATCCAAGAAAAGTTCCGACGCTGGAAAAAAAACTCCAGTATATCAAAAAGCTTACGTGGCAAAATCGAGAAGTTGGCCTTTTCACCCAAGTAGACGTTGATTTGGCATTAACACTAGCATCTAACATTCAAAGACCCATCACTTCTGTGAGTGGTACCCATAACTTGTTCTTACGCTGTTAAATGTTTCTTTGTCTTTACCCAATGTTAATATGACCTCAATTGCCAGTTCCTCAACACGGATGAAAGTGAAAAATTATTTTCTTGGGAATAATTAAGATTAAAAAGCGGTTTATATTCCCAAGGATAGTCGTTTCAAGCATTGGGCTTCTTGACTAAAGTCATAACGAACACATCTTACGGCAAGCACACGAATAACGCAAACAGTTTTGCTGAAGCAACACGAAGTCTTGAAGAGGAACCGGAGGCAACAGCTTTGGTTTGTGAAAGATTCATAAATTACTTGACCCGTCTTAAGAATAAAATATCGGAAGAGTAATGGCAAATAATTAAACCTGTTTTACCATTACCATTCCTGGCAATCAAAGGTCTGACTCTTAGGCCGGAATAACCAAAATCTTGAAAAACGGGGTGTACCATTAAAGAAGAATAAGTTGAAGAAAGTTTAGATGAGGAGATTAATCTGGAAATATAATTTTTAAATAATCCATTACAAAAGGAGACAACTATTATCTAAAATGTCAAATCGAGAACTGAAACTAGTTTCAAATTTGAGATCGAAACACTAACTTCGGAAAATTCTAGAAAGGGCATCTTCATACTACTTCCATTAACCCTATGCTGGCCTCATGGCCGCCAGACATAGTGACTGAATCCCTATCTTGTGCCCTGCCTGACAGAAGGAGTCTACGTCTATTTTACTCCAGCAGATTTTGAAGTGGCAAAATAGCGGAATACTACTCTATACACATGAAACGAAAAAGGGGGGTTTGTGACAGTTTCAGCAATAAGTACAAATGAGATTAGAGTGAATATTCCAACAAAGTTTACAACTAAGAAATTTTTTAATATAAGTTTCAATGAACTATTTTCACATTGTTTGTAGTGCAAGATAATACAATTTATTATCTTGTGCCTATACCATCACTGGAGTGAATATCAATGTGTCTGTTGAGCATTTGGTCTCCTTACTAGCAAGAAGACAGGGCAGAAAACAATTAAAATATACAATCAATCACGCAGGACTAATCGGTTATATATCGCCATCTTACTTCGGCGTAGTCACTTTAGAGAACTCCTTCACGACTTGAGCAACTTCGATCAGTCATTGATTGAACTTTCATGGAAGTGATTCGAGTTCTGCTTTACTGGATCAAAATTATTGCAGGGATAGGTATTTTCCGAAAGAAATTGAGTTACTTCGTGCAAACCTTTGTAGTCTAAGAGTTCTGGCTTAAAAACGTTGAAGATGGTTCACTCCCGGACTTCACTGCGCATCACGAGACCAGCTTTATCAAAGGGAATTTTATAGCAGTGGATTGATTTGATTCTAAAGACTGGCTTTGCTTGAGCAAAAGAGAGAAAACATTTTACGTCTCGCATGAATAAGACGCTTGTGACTCTGAGACAAGTTCCAGAGTCGTGGAGATGTTGATGCATGACTGCACCCTATCGATCAGCAGGACCAACTTCTGCAACACTAGTTGGGAGGACGATTGTGATCTGATAAGTAACATCAAATCATCGCACTTACAACTGGCTCGAGATCCAGGTGTTGAGGGTACCAATCCTGGCGTACACACCGGGCTTGTTAGCCGCAGCACAGCCCTCACCCCAAGAAACAACACCAATCAAGGCCTTGGTAGATGAGACAATGGGACCTCCGCTGTCTCCCTGGCAAGAGTCCTTGCCTCCAGCGGCAAGTCCTGCGCAGATCATGTTGTCGGTGACCGAAGCCGTGCTGTACTGAGAACGGCATGTCGCGCGGGACACGATGGGGACGTCAACCTTCTGCAGGGCCGTGGGGAGAGTGGAGCCACCGGAGCTCAAAGTTCCCCTATTTGCTGATTAGTCTTGTACGGATGATTTAGGTCTCTATCAGATTTACATACCAGCCAGCGGTAGTAGCGACAGATCCTGAAGCAGGGTCCGAGCCTTGAGCTGCGAGGGTTACGTAGCCAACAGTGGAGCTAGTCGGGATCGAAGTAGCGAGCTTGAAGATGGCGACGTCGTTGTTGTATTGACCTCCGCTCTGGTAACTGGGATGAACAGTGATGGATGAAACGCTGACAAGTGTTCCTCCAGAAGACCTGTTCTGTATAGAAGTTAGCATCATAGATTTCCGAATCAAATATTTCGCTATTCCAGCGCTTGAAAATCAGGTCACGGAACAAAGACAGGAGACAACTTACGTTGGATCCTGCGCGGACTCGGAGAGTTGAGGCAGTCTGTCCCACAGCGCAATGAGCTGCTGTGAGGACAGTGTTGGCATTCAGAAGAGAGCCTCCGCAGAAATGAGAGCCGCTCCTCTGGAGACTGACGATGTAGGGGAACTCGCCTGCCGCAGCGGCAGTTCCGCCAACAATGTCCTCGCCATCCGGGAACTCGTAGTCCTGAGGAGTGGGAGCTGCAGCGCAGATGGCTGGGATGGCAAGTGCGACCAAAAGCGATTTGATACCCATTTTGAATGTTCGAGTCGAGGAGGCTTCCGAGAGTGAGGACTGTAGGTGCTGGATTGAGAGAGTAGTGAGTGGATGATATTTGAAGAGAGGCTGCCGTTCTATACTTATACAAAACTTCTCTCCCTCTTCTTAGGTTGAAATTCATCATATACTACCTTCCCAAATCGTCTTGTCATGGTTTCAGAAACTAATGGACCCTCACTGTTAACTGACCTTCTTGATCAGGTGGGCTATCCGGTGTCTTGCCACGACAATACCAACTACGTTCTCCACAGTACGGACTCGTTATCGGTAGCGGCAAACTGCAGTAATATGGGACTACCCGAGCTGCCTCGTAGGATCGACCAAAGAGGAAGTTCAAGAGGCAGCTTATCTTACACCTAGCCAATTGTCTCTAACCCCGTTATGTAGATCATACCTCCCCTGTTGTTATTCATCGCTCTTCATAACACTTTGAAAACAATAATCGCAACCACTCCTAATTAACACATAGATCTGTGATAAACCATTAAGCATATGCGCATTGATTGTAAATATCAGCTAGGAAAATACATCTGTGTGTAGAGGCTTTCTTATTGGACTGGAAATGCTCCACAGTAGAAATAACCTGAGACGATCGTTCTAAAACCTGGATTTTTAAGATGGCGCTAAATCTATCCCAGTCTGGTCAAATAGATGTTTGAGTGGACTATCACACATGAGTTTACAGATAGGTGTGCAGGCTTTGGGAACTGACCTCCCAGATGAGAACTAAGTCGGATCTGCACGCAATGTGTGCAGGGATCGTTGCAGTAGAGCACCATGCTAAATTTAATATCGAACTCAATGAAGAGAGGTAGAAACACCGAGCTAGAGGCTTGAGTAGATTGGACGTGATGGTTAAAGTCACAAATCAGGAAGTTCCCTAGAATGCCAAGTAGAAGCTTGGCATCTACCCCACATCAGCGAGTGGAAGTTCGTGTTTTCCGTCCGTAAGCTCTTGGCAATGGGCTGGCTTGTTTCCGAGAAACCAATGAAATGGGTTCTACCATGTCTGCTTTTTCATACGTCATCCTTTCCTACACTAGCCCAGCGCTAAGATATCATTCTCGCAAGCAAGGTGCTACGACTGCTTTTTACTCCATGTCCAAGTTTCAGACCAAGGTCGCCTACATGCGCGCGCCTTCCTCGCCGTTGTCGCTATTCTAATGACTGTTCTCAGTTCTGTTACCCTAATCATCTTTTGAGGTAAAGCGCATCATTTTGATTGAGTCTTTACCAATTGCAACCCATTTCGGATGCCAGCCACGTTGAAGAGTCGCGTTTTCTACCTTTCGGCCCTTGGGCTTGTCTTGTTCTTACTGTCATCGGCCTTTGCCCACTTTAGCAGTATGGATAGTCTCCCTTCTGCCTTCACAATAGAAGTCGACGGTTTGCACATTGCGAAGGTTGATGATAAAGGTGAAGACCGTATTCAAGCAAAGACTGGGCGTGAAGCAGCTCTCTTCACGCTAAAGAATGGTCGTCTTTTGTCCGATGACTGGGCACTCGGACGTTCTACTACTGAGGACAGGAGTTTGCTACCGAAGCAAGTTCTCTGGTTCAAACCGAGCACAGACAATGGCAGCCTCATCCAGCCCGTCACCGCTCATAAGGATAAGGATTCATATCAACTCAAGTTCCCCAGTATGTTCACTCTTTTGAGATTTTTTCCTGTATACATATATGTTTTGCTAATAGCTGTCTAGATGCTCATCTGATATTAGAAGGCGGCAATGTCTTTGCAGACCTAATGGGAGGTTAGTGGCTCCTATAGTTCGACTCTGACAATAACTAATTCGTGCAGACGACGAAAACAACGTCAAAATAGAGATGCAGTAACGTGTAGAGGTTGGCGGTGTTGTTCATACTACTTACAATAGCATATTGTATTCTTTTAGTCCCTTCTTGTCTTAGGCCTGATTTTACCCGGCTTGTAAGAAGTAAAAATAAAGTCTGTATTAATACTGACTGGATTATATTACTTGCAAATTTTAATTTTATACATTGGTTATCTTAGTGTCGTGGTGAGTGACTTATAGTAAGGACTTGGAGATTACTGTGGTTTGAAAAAAATTGCAACAACACAGTTGAGCTTTGGAGAAGGTGTGTGGAGATTGAATGGCGGCCTTGGCCACAATTCATACACGTGCCAATTGTTTCAAGATCGTTATGAAATTCTTCTAGTTGGACCCATCATCGTTACAAATGCACGATTAATTTGGTTGAATGCACTCCAGACTTGCTTTTCTTTAAACACTACCGAATAAATTCCAATCCTTTGCCCAGAACGGTTGGCTTTGGGAGGCACTGAAGCTTTCCAGACTGTAATGCGAATGTAACGAATTTTTTCCACGTGCGTTGCAACATCATTAACGGCAAAACTCATCTCAGCTTGCACATTTTCAGGCAGATTGTTGGATAGAGGATGTGTACAGGTCAGATGGCCTTCGCCCAGTTTGGCCAGAATGGCAAGATCGTATGGCTAGGTTTCCGTAGTCGAGATGGCATCGACGATTCCAATGAGAAAATATCCGGAAATTTGGACCGCTTTAATAACTTTAGAGACGAGCCCGGTATCTTTGTACTCAAGTACTTCGGCTGCTCCATACCATTTGCTAAGCATGTGATGTATTTCGCTTGCAATAGCAAGCACGCTAACCCCAGAAGCGGAGGCCAACCGGATTTTCATAGAACCATAGGATAACAACCCTCCATATTCTTCCAGTATTATTCCCAGATTGAAGCTGACTGATCTAAACAGGGGTATACCAGTCCAAGAGTTGGAATTGGACGCCTGGAAAAGCTTCACCTGGTATCTTTACATATAGTGAACAAACCGTAGCCTCTAGGGCCAGAGGAACTACCACACCGTCGGCGAATAAGATGGAGTCTGGTAGAATTGCTGCTTTATCCACAGGAATTACAGTATAATTAGCAAATGCGCAGTCCTGAAATCGACGGCTGACTAAGTTGGCAGTGTGACTAGGGATCTCCATGTTAGACTTGTTCTGATGTCGATAGTTTGCAAAAGTTCTACGATGAATCGTGAACCTACCCAATGACTTGATTACCTGGAAAGAATCTTTTGACCCCCTCTTCAGCTGGGTAAAATTCACCAGCGATATCACAATTAAAGATATCTGGCCGGTGTTGGACGAATGTGCCATAGTCAAGCATGTGCCAATCGAGTGGGGCAATGGAAATAACGTAGTTCTTCACAAAAATTTCTCTAGGTCTAGTGTTGGAAGAGGGGTATCAGAAACACGCAGTGCAGTGCCTACTTTGTCGAGGAGTGTAGCATGATTGGTCGGAGTATTCGTTATCGATTCTTTAATACGAACTTGTTGGAGTTGTATTGAGTAGAGTGGGATTTTGTGCAGTATATAGTTAGTGGTAGATTCTAGCACTGAAACGTTGATTAATTTATTTATTCTTGGTTGGATGGTTAGTTGGAAGTGAAACGATCTCCCGAACAGCAGCATAAGCACGAGGGATGATTTGAAAGCCTTTTTCCGGAAGAGTTACTCGAAATGCAGTAGTTATGCATAAAAATCAAAAATTACATATGGCGGTCTTATAGGAGATGGGCTCAAAAGGTTGCATCACTCCACTTTCTCTGCTCTCTCAAGAAGACTGATTGGAAGGAAGCTGGACACGGAGAATTCAGTATTGCCGTTTTACTGTATTGATTGAAAATTAAAAGATGTGCAGAGTCATTCTCAGCACTACTTTGCTAGAAGAAGTGTGTTGCTGCAAAGATCATCATATGAGGTTGGTGCCAAAATGGTATGTCGTTCCAGCTTAACTCTGTAGCGTCATTAGCTACGTAAACAATCAGACTATGGCTTATCTCGGAACTGTTCAATTTGCCTAGTGATTATAGACTCTCTCTACACGCTCGTTAATGATGAATAAATTGCGTGTGGTATCCGGCAAAGTAAACCGGTATGCGAACTTTGGCCACAGGCCCACATGCACTACTCTAGTACGGTCTTCGGTACAATGTCTTGATTTATTTAGCGTGTCAGTATGCAATCCAGAAGAGCGCGCTGCGCAATTATTTGATTTGGCATAAGGTCTAGATACCGAGACGCTCGACAAAACTTTTTGTCAAAAATCGCTCAGCTTCAACTCCTAGAACCTGAAGCCACATCTCTCCCTAATCAGACCTCAGCACCTACTAATTTTTCGCCTATCATCTCCAGCCACCACTGCACGAAGAAAGGATGCAAACATCTCTACGCCAGCTCGAAGCGCATGGCGAATCATCAAACGAAAATACATGAATGCAAAAAGCTGCTCGCGTCGCTCCATTTTACCAAGGAATTCAAACCGCAGACATTCTTCCGCAGCACAAAACTTAGATATTTTGAGGTCACTCCCTTCGTATCTTCACGGAATATTGCTATAATTCCCAGTAACCACCGCGCTAGATGCGCGAGAGAAAATATTCAAAGATTTCCGATGCATCAACTCTGCCATTGGAAAACAAGCCTGTATCCACCAAGATTTCAATTGTAGACTTTCAGATCAATTTTGACTTGGAAACACTTTCATATATCTACCATCTCACGAATTCTCCGGATCTTGGGCCTCTCACAACTGAGCGACGAGAGCTTAGTGAGCATACTTGGCAATAACATATTATTCCAATAGCTTTGCAACGTTGGTAGTTCATGTGCGGTTTACTATCGATCTCCGCATGCCATCTTGTAACAATGGAGAGCAAAATTTTAATCAAAAGAGGCAGTTACAAGCGATCAACACGGCTTTTGGATGAGTTTTCTGTGGGGTGGGAGATAATGGCGGGAGTTGGTCCTGAAAGAATTACTATCGAAAAGGAAGCAGCGGCAGCGCGTAAGCGGCCTAGATGCACATTTTCGTGCATATTTTCTGGACACGCAGTCGATCAGGAGCAAGATTTTGAACTGACTCTGAAGGGTCAAGTTCAATCCCTTTTGAAAATAATTTGTGGATGCGATGTTTCCAGAGACAATCTTTATCCTGAAGGCAGCTGTTATATTTCCAGTGATAAGACCGATCCATTTGCTCGGGCTAGAGTTAACCTGAGTGCAAACAATTCATTAGAGCTGCGAGGCTCCTAGTTGTTTCCCTTCGATGCATCCTCAAACCTTTCCTGGATTCTCGACCGACTCGAGGTGCTTTCGTCTCATATAACCAATATCTTCAGTCGATCCAAGGGCGTTGTAGATGTGTGATCAACACTCTTAGCAATTGTGATCATGATTGACTGCTGCCATGTTAGCTTCTCCGTTAATGGCGCCGACGCCGCATGGCGCGGTATGATATTATGGCTGGACAAGATATCAGATCACTTCGATGATTTGATTTCGCAGCATGATCCTGTTGCACTTGTAGTACTAGCCCACTAGGCAATATCGCTGGTGAAGCAAGCTGGGCGAGGGGTTTGGCATCTAAACGGAAGTGTACGAAGACTTCAGGATACGATAACAATGCTTCTTCCTCGTGACGACCGAGCAATACTGCCTTTAATTGAAGATCTCACGAATTGACAACGGCGCTCGGCTCCGCAAGTTCGAACGCAGATCAGCATGAACGAAAAGCTATTTCGCTTGAAAACGCAGACGCGAAAGTTAGGGAAAAAGCAACTTTACTATCTTGCAAAACTGAAGTGACTGGTTCAACGCAAGCCATTAGTTTCTCGCTTTTTTTTCTCTCCTAAGTCATTTGTACCGGTCTAAGTAGTACCTATTGCGTCGATGGCACGTTCTCTATGAGAAAGATGACGTGACACTGATACCTGCTGAGCATCATCGGATCATCTAAAGTTTTGCTGGTTTGTGGTTGCAACATCAGGCGATTAATCTAATGCTCATTGCGCGACTTGGTTACGCCACAACGTTTTACCGTAGCTGCATGGAGCGCAGACTACCGAGGCCAGGTATCACTCCAAAAATGGGGTTGATCCCCATTTGGTCGCTTTGACATGCCGCCCGAACCTGCTACGATAGGGCATATAGAGTAGCGCCCAAAAAGCAATTTTGTAAAGCTTTGCACTTTCATGGTCAAAGCCAAGCGAGGTGCCTGAAAACTCTGGACATCGGTCCTGGTAGCGATTAGGAAAGCAAAAGTGAACAACATTAAGGCCGGTAACAATGACGATAAGGAGGTTGGATTCTTTGTCAAAATTATCGGCATAGGCGACAGCAAAAGTCAGAGGACGAACAATACAAAGAAGGCACACGTGCCCATCTGCGCTATTGAAACAAGTTGCACTAGTATACAAGAAGGATGATCGGCGCAAAAGCAGTAGCGAACAAGAGATCGTTGAACAGACGCGGTTAACATGTGGCGAAAATCGTGATTCCAGTGTTCGACTAGAGGCTCATACTGACAGCTGAAATAAACAAAACTGAATTGCGCATAGCTTTATTCCACGTCGAGGGAATACCTCGTTCGCAATGTGATTTTTAATCAAGGAATGCATAAAAGAATGAAAACGGTGAGTCCATTTTGCCACTTTAAGCCATTGTTCATTCTTCTACTAAGACTGTAGCTTAAATTGAGACACTCTAGTTGGCGAACCATGAATTCGCTTTGTCCGGATACGACATTTGAAGTTGACGCTCATCACTAATTCTTGATCACTCACCACCACACCAATCAGTAACACTCAGGTCCATTTTCGTATTGAACATCACCCGTGTCTCCGACGTTGGTTCAGCCTGTTAAGCTTTCATATCGTTGAACAAGCAAAACATAGCGGCACTTCAAAGTCACTGACATCGAACAGTGGCTGGCTATGCACATCTTCTGCATATCATGCGAAAAATATTTGACTATGGGAACCTCGAAATGCGGAACAGACTATAAAGAACGTTCAAATTCCGTATTACGATTTTGACTACACTTCAACTTGTCCTCCTCAACACTCACATACAATACTTCCCACTTAGTAATCTCTTTGACGTACAACATGCGTCTCATCCTTCTCGTCGTTTCTTTGTTCCACGCTTTGGCGTTCGCTCAGTTTCCTGCAGTGTATACCGACGACGCCCAGTTCCAAAACCAAATTCTTGCATACACCAATGCCTACCGCGCACAACACGGAGCAGCAAGTCTGATCTGGCACCCTCAGCTCGTAGCTTACGCAAGGGCTTGGACTGGTAGATGCAATTTTGCTCACAGTGTAAGACCTATCTCTTAATTCAGGCTGAAATCGGCGATGGCAGCTTGATGCTGACATGAAGCTTATTGCTAATGATACAAGGGCGGACCCTTCGGCGAGAATCTTGCTGCTAACTATCCCGGCCCGGCAAATGCAGTGATTGGATGGGGGAGTGAGAGGAATAGCTATAACTATGCAGCAGGCCAGTTCAGGTATGTGACTACACAACCCCGAATCCAAGTTGTCTCTATAGCACTCTCCAGTATCAAGATATTGATTGTTTCGTAGTGCAGCAACAGGTCACTTCACACAGCTCGTGTGGAAGAGCTCAGTCTATGTGGGCTGTGCACGTACATACTGCAATGGTGGTGCACCTGGAGGCAGTGGAAATGCGCCTGGTTGGTTCGTCGCATGCGAGTACTATCCGCCAGGTAATGTCAGAGGCGAATATGTCCAAAATGTCTTGCCGCCTAGGTGAGCTCGCGATTGGAAAATGAACCTGGCGTCAAACGGTTGACAATAGGAGTGACATGGTATTAAGAGCTGTCGATGTCAATATGCTATGTTCGAACCGAAATTGAACCATAGGAGCGAATTTAATACTTGAGAAGGAGTTTTTGAAAATTCCATATTTCAATTTTTATCACTTCGATACGAAAGCATTCTACATTAGTCATTGTGGCATTACCTCCTCTCCCAATGACGCTGAGCATTGAGATGTCGAATGGTATTTAATCTTCAGAAGAAGGCTTAGCTGCGAGATTCCTACCACCTAGTCGGGCGTTGCAACATATTAACTTGAATCTCTCACAGAAAAATACATCAGTCGACTTCACAACGTCATGAATATGCATTACCACACTGGGCTGGCAAAATTAAATAATCCATGCATTTTGGCAATTCAATCCATATTTCATTCATGGAGTTCATGCTATAATTATAATTTGGCAATTATATCTGCATCAGTGTCACTCCGCCCTGTTTTCAGCTGTACAACGCGTCCTACATGTTTCCTGTATGTTTTGTCCTGGCTGTCATCCCTTTTTTTTCTTCATTTCTTTCAATTTTGAACCTGGTTCATATTCACAAGAGATTATATTTGATCCACGATTTCTTTGTTTATCCTAACACGCGTCTACTGTCTCTACAAAGAGAAAGATCTGTCATACCTTTCGCTTCGGCCATATTGCGATGTTTGAACCTTCTTTATTTTACTCGTGGTTCTTCTTCGATTGCCCGTCACAACTGCGACACCTCTGTTCGATTCAGAGTGGAAATGATCAATGAATTTGAGGTTTGTATATCAACTCTCTTCCCTTCTTATGCGAAGTGATCTGATCCAGCACTATCGTGCGTTGGTAGTGGGAGACTAGCTAGTCATGGCAAGCCGAATTCGACCCCGCTCGTATCACTAGCCTATGAACTCCGCCTTCAGCTTCCGGGACTCTCGCCAGACAACTTCAACTACTATAACAGCTATGTCGCCGAATGAGGGACTAAATAGTGTTACGAATGCCTCAGATTCGTTACAGAAACGCGCCTCGCAGGATGGTTTGGCTGAACGTGGTCGGTCAAAGCGCGCTAAGTACACCTCTGCTGCGTGGTGAATACTTACTACCTGTCGACGTGGCTATGCGTGCTAACACTATTAGCAATGAGTGCAAGCGATCTAAAGTGAGATGTATTCGTATTAATGAAGATCCTGACTGCCAGCGGTGTTCATCGATGAGTACGCAGTGCGTCGTTTTTCCGTCTAGTGTACAGACAGCGAAAGAGAGGGACAAAGAAAAACAGAAGCCAAGGCTTAACGAGTGAGTTGATCAGCTCTGTGTTGTGTGCTTCATATATGCTTACATTTAACCTAGCCAACGTTATTCAACACTCGCGGACGAGATTTCGTCTTTGCGTCAACAGATTTGTACTCTTACAGCTACCGTAGGCGCGCTGGCTGAGAAACAATCGACCTCAATTAACGGCATTGACCATTGTACCACATGTTCGCGAACGGCCAGTCCAACAAATACTATTAGTAATTCTCACCAAGAAGACAAACCGAGAAAAGCTCAGTTTGTCGGGCCGACCAGCTCGGCCTTCGGTTTTAACATCGCCGAGACCTCGCTTGCTCGCATGGGCATACCGACAGGCCAACATCGTTCGTCAAGTCCATCATCTACAGCTTCTTCGAGAGGAGTAACGCCAGAGCCTTCTTCGCAATATTCGACGTCATATTCACGATTTAGGGCAAATAATGATGTCTTGCTTGGCTTTTCCGTTGACGAGGCGATCCGATTAATCGGCATCTATAAGGACGAGGTCGTATCCTGTCATCCCATTCTGGACACAGAGGCGTTAGTAGTTAATACACCCCATCTTCTAAACATGGTCCGACATCCTGAACAACTCATACAGAACTCGTTGGGGCTAGGAAAAAAAGACATTCACATTCTTCGCCTGGCTGTCGCAACGGCCATAACTCATGAGACGCACGGCAAAAATGAAATCTCTAGTAGGCTAATCGAGACTGTCGAACTAGAGGCTTGTCGAATTTCTAGTGATACAGAAACTGAACTTAAAGACCTGCAAATAATGGGTATGCTCAGCCTCTATTTCTGCCATACAGAAGAGGAGCTTTTTGCTTGGCATGCAATTGGAAGAGCTGCACGTCAGGCACTGGAGATGGGCTTGCACAGAAAGCAGAGTCTCATTAATAACTTCAAAAATATGGATGAGCGAAGTTTCGCTGTTCAGTTATTTTGGGCTGTGTACCTGCTCGATCGCCGATGGAGTTTCGGGACTGGTCTATCGTTCGCGCTTAGCGATAAGGACATCGATCCAGAGCTACCTGAACCGGGTGCAGAGTTCCCATATCTTAAATGTATGGTTGCTTACGGAAGATTGTGTTCAAGAGTGTGGGCGGCACTACCGTCGCATAATTCCTCCACGCAATTCATTCATAAGGAGACAGAGAACTATCTTGACTTCGTTACTCAACACTGGCTTCTTTCTATTCCTGAGGAACTGCAATTTAGACACCCACGCCCTGGTCTTGCCATACAAACTCAACCTCGCGTACTACACCGCTTGCGCACGCTGCTCTATCTTCGCGGCAGCTACCTACGCCTCCTCATCCTTCGTCACCACGTACTCAGCCACGAGAGTGTAAAAGCCGACACTAAGATGGCGCAACTCGTCGTTGATGTGGCAAAAGATAGTATTCAGGTGCTGGTACATTTTAATGAGACCAGTGACATCTATAGTCGCCAACCGGGCGTCTACCACTACTATCTGCTCAGCGCACTAGCCATCCTCCTACTTGCCGTTTGTCATGCACCGCATGAGTTTTCAGGGTCATGTAGAGTTTCTTTTGTTGCAGCTGTAGAGCTTGTTAAGGGGTTTTCTCGCCATGGCACCGCCAGTCGCAGACTTTGGAGGAGTATACGCGGGTTGTTACCAATTGTGCGCTCACTGAGTCTGCGGAGCGAAGCGACTATGGGACAAAACCAAGAACACTCTGAGAACGTGCATATCTTGAGTGAATCAAAACCGCATAGTAGCAACATTATGCAGCAGACCCAAACGTTCACGGTGAACACGAGGGTAGACACAATAAGTGAAGGGTGGACAAGCAATACCCGAGACTGTGGAGCGAGTCTTGGCCCAATGCCAGACATCGTTAACATCGGTAGCGACCTCATGAACTTGTATGATGCATTTGGCTCGGGATCTGTCGTTGGGTTGTCGCTTGAACCAGATGTTTTTGCTGACAACTTTGGAAACCAAGAGTTGGCAACGTGGGATGTTGGTGAGATTTCGCGACAATTTGAAGAACTGATTTAGGTAAGCGAATAACTTTCCATTAAGTTTCTTGAGGTAGAAATTGCCACCTATTGCCAAAGAAAACTATTCAAGGTAAATTAAGAGTCATAACCGCACATTCCGAACATGTTCCAGTGGATTTCATGATGGTTTGTACCTAAGCATCAAAATACCACTCTCTGTTGCTTGGTCAAATTTATATAGTCGAGCCTTTCCTTCCATCCTGGTTTGTACAAGATAGAGTATGATTGGGGCGATGGTTCTAAAAGTGAAATTGTTGAATGAACAAGTGATGAAGGCGTAGGGTCGACTAAAAGTTCCAGTGCAATCGAGATGGCTGGGCCAGTACTTAATTTTCTAAAAGCTGTATCGCTCACACTCCTGTTTTTCCTTTGCACTGTATCTTATACGTGAAAAATACTAGCTTATTTCGCCCTATGTGTATCTAGATGGTTGTGGCCGCAAGTTGATCTGGAAAATCTACTGCACGAATTTGGAATTGAAAGGCGGAATCGGAATCGGAATCGGAAATGTGACGTTTGTTAACAAATGCCTTCTCTTTTCAGATCCGTTTCATTGACGATGGAAATGAACGACAGAGAAATATTCCAAATTGGCAGTTAGCTCTGTATTATCATTTGGTACCTCCCAAGTTTAGCTAGGTGTATGCGCGACTCGGTAGAAATACTCACGGCGCCTCAAATGCAGCTTCACGTAGCTAAGCAAGACCTGGGACTGTGCTTGTAGTGGACGCGGTAGCTCAAGACATTTCTCTCAGTGTATCCATTGAAGCAAATACGGAGAAACGCTAATTCTAAGTATTAAATAACAGTTCACGCTCTCTTACTAATATTCTACACTCACACTAAGGAGAAGGTTCGAAATCGAACTTTGATCATGCAGTCAAACATGCTCTCCCGAGTCGAACATCCTTTTCAGTCTTCACAGTTGATATCAAGGAATGCAGAAGCTCGATGAAGGAACGAAGAGTATCTAAGCTATGAATTGTGGGTAAGAGGACACATACGTTTATTATCGTGTGGATTCACACCGCAATTATACCTCGACCCAAGAGCGTTTTTTCGCCAAACTCACGCTCTGCCACCTGGAACAATGGCAAGCCTTGAAAGTACCCATTGCCTTTCGTTCCCACCGCCTCCCATGTTGCCATCGCCTCTTTCTCCCCAATCGTCACCAATGCCTCACCTCTTCCAGCCGCCGCAGCATCGGCTATCAACTGAATTTGACAGCATCGTTCAAACAAAACAAACCAGGCCACTGTTGCCTCTATTGTCGGCCCTGCTGTCAGTATACCGTGGTTCCCGAGCAGTGCGGCTTTGCGACCACCAAGGGCTTCAGCAATTGCGTAACCCTCGCTGTTATCGAGCACAAGGCCCCCAAAATTATGGTATAGAACGTGGTCATTGAAAAAGACACAGAAGTCCTGAGTGAGCATGTCAAGTGTGCGCCCAGTACTGCACATGGCACGACCGTAAGTGGAATGCGAATGTGCGGCGCAAAGGACGTCTGGACGTGCTTTGTGAATTTCGGCGTGAATCGCATAGGCGGCTGTGCAAGTTTAATGTCTCGCATCCTTACTTTTGGTGAAGAGAAGATATACCATAGTTTAATCGCTTGTTCTTCCCGCTATCAACTATTCTTCCTTCATGATTTATTCTTATCAGGTCCTCATCTCGCATGAGACTGAAGTGTGTACCGAATGGGTTTACCCAAAAACTGTCTGGTTCCACAGGATCTCTCAGTGTAATATGACCCGCTACACCCTCGCTCAGACCAAATTGGGCGAATATACGGAACGCTATTGCGAGGCGGTGTTTTAAATAGGCGCGCTCTTCGAACCTAAAAAAACGAATGTCAGTATAATTTGAACATATCACTTGAAACCGCCAATGTAGATTCACCGATCATAAGCGAGCGCACCATTTTAGGATGTCTTGATCCTGAGGAGTTATGTAGTTACGACCACACGGCTTTCGCAACTCTAAACGAGCGTATTTGGATTTGAAGTGACATACTTATCTTCGAATACAGGTGGATTCTCGGCCTCGAAGTCAACATATGCTAAAGAGGGATCGCCGGAATTGCGTTCCGAAAAGGTTTTCTGCGTAAGTGCTTTACTAACGATCGCTGCATATATCAGGTCAGATGTTTCTAGAAGACATTCATTACTGGGAGGCTATACTTCCATGTGCAGGTACGCCTCGAATGTCTTGTTTCTCGTTGACAATGGCAGATGGAGACATGGTGAAAGCGTATTCGAAGTGTTATAAAAGGGCAATGCAAATCAGAAAAACGATTCAACAGAAATTTCGAATTGTAGACTTTGATATCATAAAAGCTAATGTGTGGTCGAGACTGTGATTGTAGGTATGTAGAGCGAAACGCAGGAAATAGCAAGTATTTGTTTGGTAGTCCTGTCTCGCTGCCGGCTCTAAGCTTTAACACACCCCGTGATGTCGCTTGATATTTACCCTGTAGTGTGCCCGGAAGTTCGAAATCGAGTTCCGAGCGTCAGATTAGATGCGCTAGGTAACGGCCAATGAGCTTGTTTCGGTCGATTGCGCACGCTTGTATGTTTTGGTGCGAATTCATCGCACGTTTAATTCCGATCATGTGCACGGAACGCTGTAATACTTTCTGAAGAAAGTAGAATCTCTATCATTATGCCGAATTATAGAACATCTGGTTTAATTGAAGCAATATCATTGCATGCGATCGCCCCCATCATACTTACTGGTCAGGGTAAGTTGATGGATGTTGTGCAACATGGATAACGTTGGCACATTCGAGTAGATTAGAAACTGACTCTGAGAGGCTTATTTATATTATGTCGTTCCTTGATGCTTGACCTAAGCTTCGCACTTGCTATGCATATCCTCTCGTGTCTTATTCACTTGCTCTGTCGAGCCGTTTATTTTTTTTAATCATTTATATTGTATCTATCTAAACTATTGTTAGTCCATCTGAATACAATAATGCCTATGCAAACGTTAGACTATGAGGCGCTGTTTTTCCTCCTAGGCTAAGCTCTCTTTTCTAGAGCTTTAGAAGCCTAGTAAAACAGTAGTAGTACTCTCACTACGCGGCGTAATAAAATAGAGTCTTGTGAACAGTTGTTTGTTGTTGTAGTAGGCCTTTAGGTCAAGGCTCCTGCAGCAAGCAGCCACCTAGCTGTTGGAGATGGTATAGTCAATAAGTGCTATACGAGGTAATCTCGCGTTGTCGACGTATTCATATTGGTTGGGATCTACAGATTTGGTTCGGGCTATCGGTATATTTGATATAGCACAAAATCCGCTTAACGAGTCAAGATCGAGCCCGAGAAATCTTGAGAAGAATTACTGAAGTTGGAGTCGAGAAGGTTACCACTCATGTCAGTTATCAAAATACAGTTATATTCCACTATGACATGCATATCAAAAAGAAAGTAATGATCCATCAACTGATACTTCACTAGAAAGAACAGTACACATCCTTTGATTACTATAGTTTTGGTAAACGTCGAACATAAGACCTGAGACCTTAGTGTTAGTATTGATTTAGATGAATTTGAGTATCTAAAACGTTGATTTCAGCTATTTGAGGTGGCTAAGAAATGCTAATTGATTTTTTAACAATGGTATGTGCTGCTGAATGAGTGGCCCATATGACATTAACCCAAGATATGCCAATTGTTGATGTTGTCGCTTATTTTTGAATTCAGTTGTTGACTATCATTTAGCCCTCTTAACCTTCTTGAGAAATTAAATTAAATATCAGTAAAAGGCTGATAAGTAACCTCAAGAATACGCCGGAATAATCAAGGAGGATTGGAAATATTCAGTAGTCACACTGCCTTTTGCACCTCCGAAAATGTCAAAACAACTTTTGCAAGGAAGTATGAAATGGAACTGAAAGTAATTCCAACCAAGATTTGGACGATATTGTATGGGAAATAGAGGACGGCTTTAGGTATGTTTGCGATTAGTTCGACGAACAGCGAAGAAGGTAACGGCTAACATTTTGTAAATCGGCTAACTATTTCGTGATGGGACGCCCTTGATGACACATAAAAATGCTTACAGAATGATCGAAAAGCGTGCAGTTGAATCAGACTAGGATCAAGAGAGTATTAAAGACAAGAACGAAAATAATGTATGTGGCAATTTCGAATACGAATACTTCATAATCTATGGAACCTCATCTACAACTGCTTTCTTTTTTTCTTTGTTACTACTTGGGTTTACGCCTCCTAAAGTGTAATATGTTCAAATTATGAATCCGGAGGAATTTATCTAACTGAGAACGAATATCAAAGCTAAACAAAGAACACTGAAACCGGATTATTGGCTGTGATCCATCACTACACATCTCCGGGGAATCGCCCTCTGAGCACCGTTGATGGGTCTTTGCAATAAAATGAACTCCAAGTGCTCTCCTCTTTGATCTATCAAAAACAGATGAGGGTCATCTAGGATAAGACTCAGTTTAAGCAGCCGATCTGTGGGCTTTTGTCAGGTGTAAGAAAAGAGGCAAATACATGTCAAAGAAATATGTCACCCAACTTTGGTAGTCTATCATGTAGTGTGACACGTGAGAATCCGGTGGATTGTCTCCGCTATTCTCTGTTTATTTGTTATTAAAATCTTTACATACTCTACATATTTATTATTTCTATCGCTAAACCACCCTTCATCACAATGTAATGTAATCTTTTGCATCTGTCACTGGTCAATAGTGTGAGGTTTAAGGCTATTAAATGTATTTCGTCTGAAAGAGCTGTTCAAAATATGATTGAACTTCGAAGAGTGCTTCTTTATTAATTTAGCATTTTTAGAGAATGAAATTTTCTAACGCCAACGAACTAGGTCAATTGATTCATAAGCCTTTTCGTCTTGGTTAAAGGGAACAAAGTCATCCAAGCAAATCACAACACTTTAACATCTATCACTACTATGGTCCTCCACAAAAGTTTATGTCATTTGCCATATATGGGGTTTCTTAGAACGATCCTAGATTGGTTGAAATAAGTTTAGTCAGCATCTTTGACGAGCCAAGCGAGGTGAGGAAACAACTAGGAGGAACTTGTTACATAATTAGGAGTGCAGGACTCGGAGAATATATAGGTGCTGGATGCTCACGTGCACACACACATGCGTAACAGTACACGAGTGTTGGCTGGCAAAGGATCTATGTAAAGGCTATGAAAAGTGAGGATTAGCTTACATTCTAGGGGCCGACCATAGCGGGCTTCGGTATCTCATTCTTTAAAAGGGAACCTTCAGTTCTCTAGGTTAACAAAGCTTTTGAAATCATGGAATTAGATTCCATGAACTGTGTGGTAAACTTTTTATTTTTTCACTGAGAACCAGTTAAAGCAAAGTCTTAGCTAACAAATGTTTAGAATCTCTAAGGGTACACACTGCATTTTAAGGCAATTCCACAGAATATCTTAGATGCATGAAATATTGGTCGCTCTGACAGAAAAGGGGTTGCTACTTTCGCTTCGAACAGCAGTTAGAAGCCCAAAGGGTAATATCGCGACATTTGGAGAGCAGGTAATCGTGCGTTTTGTGAGGACCAACGATGCAAGTACAGGATTAATCAAAATGCAAGCATTGCAACAATCTCTCAGACTTGCCACGATTTTTGAACATTAAAATGGAAACCTTGAATTTCTAGCATTTTCGGGTGAGCCTTGTCAGGCACAATTTTGAGTAATTAAGAAAGGTCAGAGATCGATTCTCATGTTATGTCATCGCCATACTAAGATTCTACATTTGTTGTTTGAAAGAATATATCTTGCAACCAAAATAGTTCTGAACAATTCCTCTTTCCTGATTCTGAGTGACCTTAATCTAAAGAGGATACATATAGAAATAGACTAGTTCAAAAGAAACATTTCTGCGGGCCTGCAGCATAAGCTATTGTTTGAGTACTTTCTTGAAGATTAAAATAGATTAGTTATGTCCAAATATGAACTATCCTGACAACCATGAAATTTGTAAGCTGCTTTATGCAATTTGCCTGATTCGAAGATTTCTTCGAAAATATTTCAATCAGCTGATATGTTTTCAATTAATTAAGTCATGGCGTTTAAACGTTCGTTTAGTTTTATTCCATTCATTTCATGAAAGTAAACTCTTTTATCTAGTATTTCTGCAGTGCTCGTATTTATCTTGCATCTGTTCCTTTGGCAAGAGTCCATATTGTCGCTAGAGGATACAATAGGCTGCTGATGTATTTAAATTTCATTTCTTAGCATGACGATGATGTTGCGTAAGGCGAAGATATTTTTAAGTATGCACAATGGAAAATATCTTCGCCTTACGCAACATCGAACAGCAATAATGCTAACAAAAAAGTTGTAAATCACAGTGAGTTAGATGAGGTCAGTTGATGCTTCCGGCATTGATTAGGAAATCGGCCTGCTATCGCTCGCTGAAGCTCTCTTATTACTACACGGATGCTAGGGATTGAAGGATTGAACTCAGATCTAACTACCTTCATACTTTTGTCAAGGAAAAGCTCAAAGATATAGGCCAAAGCAGAGACTAGTACCTATTCGATGCTCTGGTGGTGCCGCTGTCAATATTGAAAAGCTTGTTTCTCTGGATTTGGCGAGGAAAAGAGTATGTTACCGCCCCACAGCCAATTTCAGATCTCTCTAATATGTCTCGTTAGCTCAGAGTGACTTCGGTACTTACCGGAACATAGGGTCAACCAGAGGGTATATAAACCGAGCCGGAGGTACCATTTGAATAAACATCTTTTGCCTGGAACAACAATTAATAGCACAACAACCCAATCCTCAATATGCATCTCCTCAGCTCCCTTGCCATTCTCACCTCTTCGGCTACTTTTGTAGTAGCTCAGAATGTGCCTAAGCTTGAACTACTGACCACCTTAACAATCAAATTGGGCAAATCCTTCGATCCTGGAGGTGCTGTGCCATATGGAAATACTATTGACGTAATTCCTGTCGCCGGTGGTAGCTTCAATGGAACTAGATTTTCCGGTGAGTCCTTATATACCAATGTTTCGAAAAATGAGCCACCCTAACAATCTATAAGGCGAATTGCTGAGTTTGGGTGCCGATTATCGCCTCACTGATAGCGCCGGCATCATTCGACCCGACGCTCACTTGAGCTTGAGAACTGATGATGGCGCGAATGTTTACTTGTACCTGATTGGTGCTCTTCAGCCAGACGGCCATGGACATCTCCACATAAGTTTTCAAACAGCCACTAGTGGATCTTATTCTTGGCTCAATGTTGTAAAGGTCTTGGGAACCTCAGTAACGCAAGGAGAGGGCTCAGTGCCAGATACAGTAGTGATTGAGTTATGGAACGTAAGTGCTTTATCATCAAATGTCTCGGACATCCTGAAGCTTAGTTACTTACTACTATTTACAGATTCCAACCTCATAGGAAGTAAATCTCTTGTTGTTTAGAACCAGTAAGAATCATAATCAAATTGTGCCTGATCAAGTTCGTAATCAGACAATTTTCTTCAAGGGAATCTATCCACAACCATTCATCTATTTGGGAGGCTTTACAATACCATGACGTAGAATTCAGCGTATCCTAGTTAAAGCAACAAGTCATTTCTCAAGAAACAATCAAATGTACCTTCAAAGTATTCATTCTTGTGTTAATGACTATAATTACACAATTATTTTGTAATCAATATCCTTGATCAACTTGATCTTCAATGTTGAGGAAACCAACGGAGATTTAATGAATGGTAAAAAACTAATCGATGACATTCATTAACCATAACTGTTACCTAGACCTACTTCAATCTTCAGGTTTGTTATTTCAGACTTGAGTCATGTTCGGGCAATCTCATTCATACCCATTCCTCAAGTAACACTAATATTGAACTTACACAATATCGAAAATCGTGAGTCAAAGAGCAAAATGACTGTGGGCTTTATGAAATTAAGGAATATAAACCGGGACGGATACGAACGAAGAACCAGCAAATTATTGTTGTTACCGGGAAATGCGCTGTTATCAATATGACAAATCTAAAAAACTGATGTTCAACGATGACAAAAAGCAATGGGCGAGGCTCGGACCGTGCGCGGCCCGGCTTTTGCCAGCATCCGAGTGTAGACAATCCTAAGCAAAAGATAATACAAATATATTTCACAATGCAAACAGTACTTAAATCTACTATAATTGATTTATTAGAGAGATGTAGACTTGAAAAAGAGCTTTTTTCTTGTACCCTTTCAACAATTATCGCGCAGACCCTACAATTCAAAAAGACGAGCACCGTTGTAGTAGAATATCAGATAATTTTGTTAGAAAAAATTATTGAGAAAGGTAAAGCTGATATAGAAATAGATTTGTGTTCACTAACTGTGAATAAGACATTCTGTGCGGGTTGTAACAAAATTGAAATTGAATTTGTGAAGTTAGTCGAGACTAGGCCAAGACGCAACGCAGCGAAGATCTCAAAAACATCTCAAGAATTAATAAGCAATCGACTCAATCATTCAGCTTTGTTAAATTAGTGCTAAAAGCGTCGTCACACCGATCTACTGCTTGATCGATTTATTGATGTGGTTTAACGTCTCGAGGTAGCCTCCCATGGGGCATGAAGACGGGCTAAGGTAAGACTGTATTACATGATGTCTCAACACCTTAGATGCCTATTCCATGTATTATTTCAGATTGCTAGTCAAGTCTCTCGTTCTTTCGTGCTGTCTGCCCCCCGCCTGTTAGGGGCATATTGCTTTTCTGTCAGTTTGCTGCTCTCGTGTAAGTGGCTGATTGTGGTAGCGCTTTGCGGCTGTTACTATTTGCTAGTTGCAGCTAGTGTATAGTGGCGCCTTTGGGGCGAAGAGAGTAGGATAAATGATTGTGTGCCTGCTTTTCTTGTAGTAGCAGGTGTGTAGAGATTTGTAGTGAGTGAGTGGGTTAATAGGGGGAGAGAGAAAGAAAAACAAAGGGAATAGGGTTCTTAGTGGCATGACGTCACGTGAGTCTACGATGGAAACGAGTGCCCTCAGGCGCTCTCATGTAGTAGATCTTTTAGGACTGAGGCCCTGCAAGTTCTACGTGGCGTAGATGCCCGTGGTGTGTAGGAAGTGTTGGAAGTCATCTGGGCTGTCAAGTAGGCCGATCTACTGCATAATATAGAAAGGCAAGAGAGCCTTGATAATACAGTGCCATCATTTCTGTCATTTCCGTCATTGAAACGTTCGTTTTCCAGTGCAAGTTTAATGTCTTCTGCAAATGTCGAAGCTTATAATTCTTTTCAGGGTAACAAGCTACCAAGTGGACTCTATAATTAACTGAATTTTCACTAATGAGATGCTAAAAGGTACAAAATAACAACCGAGCCACCGATTAAAATGTCCCTAATCTTACTGTCCAAGTCATGGCCAAGCAAAAAATTGATTTACGAAAGGTTGGTAAATTGAGCCAGAGAAGGAGGAAATCCACATTGAATGATTGATTGAGGTGGTTTAAATTCTACATAACAGCTTCCATAGGGACATAAAAACGAGCTGAGCAATGGAGTTTACACGATAACCAGGATTTTGGACGCCAACTCTGATGAAAAATTTGAGGGGAAGAAGTACAGATAACAGTTGCTAGGCTGATGTAGATTCGGGAGCCTTCTTGGAAGATGCAATTCGCGGTTCCCATACTGTGTTTCTTGTCGCTTACAATTCGGAATCTGGTAAAAAATGATGTTGGCGGCCTTCAAGGCAAGAATGATGTTAATATCACTGTAAGGACAGAGCTTTTTTCCACTGCGCCATGCAATCCAAAAAGGTGCTGTGATGTATCATCTCATAAATTATAAGATAGAATAGTGCATATCTTCGTTAGGAAACAGATTCCTAACAGTTGCCAAGCAACTGGGCGTTAGGTTCAGAATATATCATCATTTCTGTATGTTAC
Organism: Mycocentrospora acerina; assembly: GCA_022701365.1. Lineage (NCBI taxonomy): Eukaryota > Fungi > Ascomycota > Dothideomycetes > Pleosporales > Mycocentrospora > Mycocentrospora acerina. The sequence continues at coordinate 65,007 of JAKUHH010000250.1, read as the reverse complement.
TATGATGCCGAACGACTGGATTTTATAATTCTCATAATTTGAGAGGGTAGGATATTATAGTTTCAGCAATCAGCACCTACTTTCTCGCTACAGTGGTATGAATATTGGCCTTTTGAAAATTCACATAAGGATTGGGTTGGGGAGTTTATTACACCAACAACGTTTTAACTACAGAAATGTTACGTTTATCAACATAATTCAAATAGGAACAGGCCGTATACCTTGAGGATTTCCGTAAAGAAATAAATTAAATTTCCAAAGATGGAGATTACCAAATGTAAGGAAATTTACTGTTCTATCTAATTCTTAGATAGTTCGTGTTTATTGAGCTTAGAGAAAATTGGAAACAAAAACCACTTCAAACAAATGCTGACTCTTCGGTTTCCACATTAATGGAGACGAAAATTATTCTAGTGCCTCCACAATTTGGCAACCTCTAGGGAACAGCGTTAAGAAGAAAAAACTTTGACAAGTATTGCATAAATATTTTTAGAAGATAACTAATCGAATTTAGGGCAGAATTCGAAAATGAAGATTTAATTTTATCACTAATTTTTATTTGATAACGCAAGATAATAATGCAGTGAGGAGAAATCTTAATGATGAGTTTAACACTTGAACCCACATTTAGGACCGCTTCGACAAATTTCAAGTTCATGTGCTCTCGCATCATCAGAATGGACCAAGAAACAACTCTGTTCCTGAAAAATCACGGCGAGTACTTCAGTAGCTTCCGCAGCGATGCAATTCTTGTGATGTCTTTAGCGAGCCAAGCTCAGTTGTCGATCCACCCTTCTTCGAGGACTCCTAGTGCCTCCGAACAATGGGCTACAAAGCAATTGAGGGATACGGGACAGTGACTTTGAGAGAAACAGGACTTCAAATTAGAAGCGCCTGTATCATATCTAAGTCTTATCAATTGAGTTTGATCTAAGTGAGATAAAACATGAGAACTGATCAAAATTCCCCGACAAGCTATCGAAACGGGTTTCTAAAATCAATCAGCAGCTCCTGTAGGTCAAGAGAGAAAATTGAGACGCTCTGGAATTTGAAAACTTTGCAAAATCTCAAGCTGGTATCTGGTTACAAACAACAAGCGGCGGTTATTGACCAGATTTCAACTTTTGTAAATCACTAAAAGATGACCTAAGTGAAATAGTTGCGTATCGATTGAGTGAGCGGAAACGCGAGCATTCCGTCTAACTACGGAGCACAACATGTCAAAGCAGGAAATCTACCAAGAATACTGTTTACCATACCGTTGGATAAACTTTCCAACTTCAGCATCTCGCTCCCCATTCACAATCTCCAAAATACCCTGCGCGCTAGTTTCCGAGCTGTCGGCTCCCCTATTCTTTCTTGCCTCTCTATCTTCCACACCTGTCAAGTCTGTGATGACGTATCCTGGACAAAAAGGCCAAACTTTAGCAGGAACTGGCCAGTCTTTGTAATTGACTGATTGACACGCTGATAGCATATTAAGTGCTGTTTTGCTCATGCGATAGATTTCGTTTGGAACCTGGTACCACTCATTGTCCGAGTCGTGGCGAAGACTTATACTGCCTAAACCGGAGGATATATTGATAATTCGGGGATCTGTCGATTTCCGAAGCAAAGGGGTGACAGCGTTGGTGAAGAGTGTAGTGCCGAAGACGTTGGTCTCAAATGCAAATCGTAATTTTTCACGTGTTATATCGCCCTCTGGACAGACACCGGCGTTGTTGACAAGTACATCAATCTGACCAAAATCTGCTTCGATTTGCTTCGCCGCTGCGGCTATGGAAGAATCGTCGGTGGTGTCCAGTCCTAGGTAGCTGACTTCGCCCTTAGGTTTACGGCCGCGGATATCACTAACAGCTTTTTCGCCTTTGGATGGAGTGCGTGCGCAAATTATAACGTGATTTTCCGGCGAATCATTGGCAATTGCAAAGGCAGTGTCAAAACCAATGCCAGTGTTGGCACCTTTTTTGTATTAGCTAAAAAGAGGGAGAACATGAGCCTCAACGAACCTGTAATAACGAAAATCCGTTTATCCAAAGTCATTTTAGAACCGATTTCAAGCAATGATAGAATTCAAAAGACAAGATTGCAGCAAGACGCGTAGATTAAACTTACACAAACCACCAGGTTTGCTGCAGAAGTTTGAAATCCTAGATTACCAAATGACGACTCCGGATAAAGTGCAATACGACAACTACGAACAGCGTGATAGCAAAACGGGCTGTTTTCGGTGAATTTCAAATAAAATCCAAACAGTATTCTGATTAAGCTTGTCCCGCAATCAAATGCGTGCAGGATTATGATAGTCAGCACGGGACTGCTGTTGCAAGATTTGATGTGGTATTAGCGTAAATTTCCAATCACAATTCTATGACGTTCATTCAAGATCAAGGGGCAGTCTAGTTGTGGTTTCGGGTTACCTTAAAATAAACAAATTCGGATACCTGCAGGAGCTTTGCCTAGTCATCGAAACACTAACGAAACTTAGTGGTGATTGATAATCAAGCCAGGTTGATGAGTGTAGCGACCTTGGTTGCATTCGCCTGCGCTAGATTGGTATAAATGGCTTCCATCGTTATAGAATTACGACACGGTGAAGAAATCCGTATCCATTCTGCCAAGTCTCTGGAAGGTTCCGCGTATGATGTGACCTGATACAGCAAAGTGATTACAAAGGTGAGAGATTTTATCCTTGTGGCAAATTTGCCAAGTCAATCTCGCGCAGAAAGTGGAAACCGGCAGCCTTAGATCTGTGAGCTGCTTATGAAGTCATGTTTCAAGGCTGACAAAGAATTATAGCGTGTCAAAACTGATTTCAATGGAAGAAGTCTGACAAATAAAATCATCCCAGCGCGCCGAATAAAACAGGTATTAAGTAAGCTAGATCTTTGTGAGCCCAGAAAGTTTTCAGAATAATCTTTAGCCGGAAAGGGACTGCATAATTGGCAACTAAGAGTAGTAATTCAAAGCCTTTCCAATCATTAAGTTGGACTTACCCGAGGCGTCTAGAGTTAAATCATTATATCCTATGTAAGTGACGCGAAGCGGGCTGCTATTTCTTTTCACAAATATGCACTAATGTATAACTTCAACTTGGATAAATTTAAGCTCGATATTATAGTGGAATGTGTACTGAACAGTCTGCATAATGCTAACCATGATGACATGGGTGACAACGCCTTCTACCTTGGTTCTATTGCCTACTGCACGTACGAATAACTGAAGCCCCATCACGCAGCACAATACTTGCAAGATTAGATATTTGTTGTAAATACTGCAGAGATCGTCGCACGCTAAATTGAATTGATTGCCTAGTTCGGAGGAAGTAAAAGAAAAATTATCACCTACCGAATTAGGAATAACGTTGGGGTAGAAAATACGTGGAGCGAAAATGATGCACCAAAACAATGACCGTTAGATCGTTATTCTCTAATACTCAAATCTCTCGGAGTTGCTATGATAACACATAGTGTAAAATCAGTTCTTATAAAAATTAGTTTGAGGCAGCAATCATCTCTACACAACGCATGCTTTCTGCAAGAAATATGTTCCGAGAGAGTGGAGAAAGAATAAAATGAGACGTCCAAAAAGATAATACTGGTTATTTCTCAATAATAGAACTGGATCTCCAGAACGCATTGGCCTTGTCTGGAAAATAGCGTATTGGGCAGTGCTGCAGAAGGTGCCTCCTAGGGTCTAGGGTCGTTTATATGTCAAGACCCTACCAAGAGGCACAGAGACGAAGCGAGCCAAATTAAATACGAGGACCAGCTGGTTGACGTCTCTAATTCAAAATTCATGTTCATACATCGGCTGATTTCAATAGTGTTGCTGAAGCATGTGAAACCTCCTAAACACACTGATTTGAGGCTTCGAGGACGTCAAAGACGGTATAAATCAATTCAGCAAGTTTCAAAGTAGTAGAGCATCTATTATCCGCACACTGATAACCATGGATGAGGAGATTTAGTGAACACAAGTTGTACCATGTATTGGAAGGATTCTGTCCATTCAACTGCCGAACTTCCTAGCGCGCAATATTGCGGCAGAGCGATACATAGTGATGACACATGGGTACGCCCGTCTCAACTAGTGTGATATAGAGAAGTTATCAATGACTTGGAGTGATTTTCCTGTAGCTCTTCGTCTGCACTTAATGGCGAAAGAAGCATTTTATGTGAACTTGGTGCAGGTAAGTACCACATGGATACTTAGTGAGATCTGCATCACATGATTAAATTTCGAATTCTACATAGTCGTTGTTAAAGCAATACTGAACCGAGAGGCGGTATCGACTTCTCATGTGTGGTATTGCCGGAGCACCGTTGCTTGCTACACGGAGGAAGCACAGGATTATGGCACCCTAATTATTCCGCTGGAAATGAAGATAACAAGTTGTAATTATGTCAATGTTACTTTTGCAAGTATAATATTCTGAAAATTGAAAAATCGTTTTCATAAATTAATAGGCGAAAAGTGTGGCAATTAGTTGAAGCAGTGATTTAACTAAAGGCTCTGGCCGTAATTGCACAACATATAAACGAACGACGTGAATCCATGAAACAAGTATAAAGAAACAAAAGAAACGATTGGGAGAAAATCACTATTGACAACGCGTCTAACTAGAAGTGAAAATACTAATGTTTTGTGGTATAACTGCCCTTAATATATCTGTTGATAATGTTATATTTATATATATATTTCCAGGCCCACCATCGAGTGGGTCATCGAAAGCTTTCTTTTCACAGTGATTCAGCTTAGTCAATAACCTTAATCAGCCTGCATCTGCAGATAATTTTACCGAATTTGCCGCTGCATCAAATCACATAACGGCCGAGCCAAATGATCGGTGTTAATATTACCCATTAAGCATGGTGGCAGTTAAATTTGCATTAGTTTGAAGCATAGCGATCATATGCTAGAATTTTGCCGCTTCAAATTACCTCCCTAGGTTCGGGGCAAGATAATCGCAACAGTAGTGAATATGCAGGCATAAGCCGGGCTCCAACCTGTTCGATGGGAATACAAAACTCAGATCTTCAGCTCCTTGTAGTTGTGTAATTTTGCATACCCTCAAGGCATCCTGAATTCAGCGTCTGTCTACTTTATGCATACAACAAAAAAACAATCTCAGAAAATACCAGGCCTTTTGGATCTTACAAGCTAGATATTGCGATAAATTCTCGCCATGATTTTTACCTTCTACGATGCGCAGCAGCAGGCCAACCTAAATTCCATCAATTTTCCCGCTTATATATCACCAAATACTGAAGGATTTGATCCAAATACAGCCCAAAATATTGTAAGTGCATTCTTAAGGTTCTTTGGTGACACTAAGAGGATTAGCAGTCGCAATCGCCCCACACTTGCATATCTGATAGACACTAACGTTTCCCTCAACAGGAGCCCCTCGACTCGCCTCTGTGCCTAGGTGCCTATGATGCCCTTTTTTCCCAGTACTTGCCATCCCCGATTTATGGTGACTCGCCGAAAATCACCTTCTCGCAGACGCCCATGTCTGTTCGTAGCCCAGATTTTGGCATCAGACGTGAAATGGCGGACGGCACAGCGAGTAGAATCCGTACCAACAGTGGAGAGGGAGAATTTCCCACACATGTACAGAACAAACGAAAAATGCAAAATAGAGCAGCGTGTGTGTCTTCATTTGTTTGAAATGTGGTGTGGGTGCTGACTTTCGCACAGCCAGCGCGCCTTCCGCGAACGCAAAGAACGTCATATACACGACCTCGAGGCACAGCTAACATTACTGGAGAATAGTACGCACTCCCTTCAAATAGATAATGAGCGGTTGAAACTAGTTTTGCAACGTGCTCGTACGGAAAATGAATCACTCCGCGTCACATCCGGTCAGTCGCCACCCTTATCACGACGACTCTTTGAAATCTGACACTAAAAAGCCACAAATTTACCAGTCGAGTATGATAAAGGAAACTTAAACAACACCATCAATGCCGTTGACAACGAACACGTTGTCTCTTGTTGTGAAACTAAGGACAAATTAGTTCCTTCTGCTCAAGCTTGGGATATTATTCAATCGCATCCACTTGTTGAACAAGGTATGGTTGAAATGACTGATATTATCGAGCGATTAAAGGGTGCTGCAAAGTGGGACGGCCATGGCCCCGTCTTTGAAGAAATCAAGCTAAGGCAAGCGGTAGAAGAGTCGAGACGAACTGGAGTGGGGATGAACTTATTCGACTTTTTTAATCTCTATTATAACATTGAGCTTAAGAAAATTTAAAACTTTCTCATACCTATTCTTCGAATGTCCTTTAGTATCCGCATTGTAGGCTCCTTATGAATCACATCCAATCGTTCGAAAAAATATTCGCAAGTATGTTTCTGAGCCGTTTAGAAGATGAACGAAAAGGTAAGAATCAGTTCGACTCAAATAAAATTTATACACGGAGCTATCAAACGTTGCCTAGCTTTAACGAAAAATCACAATTAAATCCTTCTGAAATTTGGAAGAAGGGATAAAATGGACAGTAAATTTGACATTTTGTAGCCTGATCTTGTTTGCATAACTAATTATCTGGTTAAGACAATACCTGTGCGGTTAAAGTCGCTCTTGACAGCTGCAATATAATGCTCCACCACAGAAATACAAAACTACGTAGCTCTGAGCAAGGCATGATGTAGATAACCTATTTGTTAGCTTAGGCTACTTTCCCAATCCGTGAGTTAATCATGCAGTTTGGATTCTAATATGTCAGCTACAATAGACAATGTGGTGCCGACAGCGTCCACAATATGGAAGACGTGTGAACCACTGAAGGTGTCGGCCCACAATCTCACCACAGTAGCCGCCATACGACGTATCGATCTTGTATCCTCTTCACTCTCATTCAAAGTGCTAGCAAGGTCGGTCTCTTTGATCAAGCTTGTGACCATCCCAAGAAGATTTCTTTCATCTTCTCGCAATGAATGTATTCCCTCCTGAGAAACAACATCGGCTATGATACTGAGCCATCGACTTAGCAGGTAAGCGCATTCAAGATTGCAGAGTGCATGCTGAACACTTCGTTTCAAAGCAAGGATCCGGGTGACAAAAGGTATCCCAATGCGTACTGGTCTGCTCAAAGAATGAATACATTGCAGTATGGCTCTATCAAGATGTGGAGAGCGCGTCAGGCGCAAAGCATCTTCGGAAACAAATGCGTGTGCAATGGTCTGTGGGTTCTTGGACATCAGATCACGATTTGGCCCCATGTCGGCGTTGAGTCGGATGTAGCCCAGCCATAGCAGAGCTGCGGCATCGAAACCAAGTGGGCCTTTCGGGGACGACGGATCTAACGATGACTCCTGAGTTGCCTCCCATGACTGATGCCACGATCGAAATGCTGCTTCGTACGACTTTAACTTGTCTTCAGTCAATGACGTGGCTTTGCTAGAGAGCGATCGCAGCACATGTCTCTCAAGGAAAATTTGTTGTACGAGACCGACTATCAAAACATAATTCCCGAATGCCGAGAGAGGACCAATCGAATGAACACTACGTCCGTTGAGAACTTCTTCAAGAGCATGCCTGAACGATCGCTCATCATGACCGTACAAGTGTCTAAGATGTATGAACTGTGATGCGCTGGTTGCCTCCCATTCGGACCCACAGTGTGGTAGGCATAGAGAAATATCTTGATTCAAAATCATCGGCGGTATGTTAAAGGCCATGCTTTGCATATTGAACAAAACATAAGCTACAAACAGAGTGCGCCGGCGTATTTCGCAACGTATCCAGTCCAGCCATTGCGTCCCTTCTCGTATTTCATCCGTCTCTGATATACCACCATCACGAACTAGGATTGCCAACTGACTGGCGAGTACAAGAGCATTTTGAGGCATAGGCTTATCTGACCAGGATGCTAAAGCTGTTATAATAATGAGAGCTTGCATGGTTTGTAGTTTGGTCGAAGCCTCGGGTTGCGGACTCGTCTTGTCTGACCGTGATCCATCTGTCTCAGACTCTACAATGCCAAGAGAGGTTCTGTATCTCGATGATACTGTACTTGCGGAAGATCCTGGTGCAAAAGAGTGCCTAGTATCGTAAGATCGATTCTGGGCTATGATTTGCTGCATGGTAATCGCTTTTGAGGCATTGTACAGGGCATAACCTCTCTCCTTTTCAAATCGATAAAACGCTCCCACCGCGGCTATAGCAAGTACTAATTCAGGCGCTAGCGAGCTAACTTCGGTTGTTGGTACATGAAGGAAGGGAAAATACTGATGGAATTCTTGAAAGTAAGCCTCGAAGAAGCGTGAGAGCGTACGTCTAGAGGGAAGGATAAATGTGTCATCAAGAAAAGGCGCGTAGGGGTCGAATGCGTCGCACGTTTGTTTGTATGATTGTATGGAGATATTCCACGGTGAATTAGGGGCCGAGTTGTGATGAACGTCCACAATTATGCTGGACCGAACGTCTTGTATTGGTAGTCGCTCATGGTTCGATATTTCATAGTCAGGTTCAAGAGGTGGCAGCCGTTCAGACAATGGCGGCGCGACCGGAGCCTGCTGAGCATAAAGCTCTTGCATCGCGGATGCGTTGTGATCTCCCAGATCAGATGGTTGCATTGTATTTGAAACTATGGGTTCCATCTCCATCCGCCATAGGTCTGAGAGTGACTGTTCGGTATCAAAGAACGCAGCTGGTAGAAATTCATGAGCACCGAGGTCCCAGTCCCAGAGAAAATCGACATAATTGGACTCTGCAATAGCAGGGGTCGCAAAATATTGCGACGGATTATCGAAAGCAAAATGGTGTGGTAGGAAACTTGCAACATTTGCCAAGTTTGCTAGAGGGTCTCGTTCCCCGCTGCCAAGTGTCGTAATATTCGAGAGAGAGACCGGTTGAGCTTCTGATATTGAATGGAAGCTCGATGGCGCTCGTGAGTTGTTCGGTATATCCATTGTGAGATCCTCGAAGTGAATGCTGGGCAGAGACTCATTCGTATTGTTCGGAGACGGATCTGGATTCGCAGGCCAGGATACTGTTGACGAAGTGGTCACATCGGATGAATTCTGCACATGTAGCTCTGATTGAAGCGCTTGCTCATTTGATGAGCTTTCGACGTTGCTGGAGCATGGTTCATCACTGTTGATGTGAGAAAGCTTTGTATGCCGTACGAGTAGGTCTCTGTGGTATCTTCAGTAGCATATTCGACAAATAGATCAAGCTAGAATCTCACTTTCGAGAGAATGCCTGCCCACACTCACAACTAAAGGGCTTCTCTTGGGTGTCTTCATTTACATGTTAGTGTTATACATGCGCGTAACAATACTTCAGGTTAACTGTACGAATGCGTTCGTGTCTTCTCAAGTGTTCTATCCGCTTAAACTCAATATTGCAAAATCTACAGGGTGAGACTGGCTTTCGAGGTCTTCCTCGAGGCATCCTCTGAAAGAGGTAACGAGTGAAGAGCGTTATAGAGTGTTAGGATATTGGTGAGACTTTGCGCTACCTCAAAGATCATGTGCTGGAGGTGGTAGTTGTTGGTTGTGATGGGGTTGGAATCGTATTCATTAGCAGTTGGGGTAAAAATTAGCCGCTTGCTCGAAAGGGCTAGATTTATGATTTGATCTATAGGTAGTGAACCACCAAATTATAATGACGTCATCTAGGCCCGCTTTTACAATCCTTTCAGCTCCAAATTTTGAATGAAAATTGAGCTGTACCCACAAGTGCTCTAAAGTCCACTCAAGAGTAAAAAGGGTTTCTGTTATCGAATAAGACGCTGCGCGTCGACTCATTCACTTATTCTCTTGAGTTACCTTCTTACCAGCTTCCGTTGCAGAGGCCACCTCAATTCCCTCGATGATATGGGGCCCCACGAAAGTATTTCGCTTACCAATCCACCACAACAAAGCAATAAACAGCAAAGCGCTTAAAAAGACGACAGAGACATAATTAATCGATGCTACTTCCACCGTTAAAGCAAGAGGAAAGCAGAATAAAATGGTAAACAAACTCACATAAGCAACAGAAAAGCCATTGCAGATGTTGCCAAGTGTCTTACTAAGACTAAAGTAGCGCTCCGGCAAGACCTGTCTACCTCGAATGAGTACGAAAAATTGTGGAATAGTACAAGTGATATTACTCGATAAGATTGCCAAAGCTACAACACTGTTGTAGGCTGTAGTCGAGGCAACGTATAGGAGGCCAAAGATCCCGATGAAAACGCTAGCGAGTACTGTCGCATTGACAGGCGCATGAAGTGTCGGATGGACTCTAGCAAAGATTTTGGAGAATGGCAACCCATCATCACGCGCGAATGCCCAAATAGTCCGGCCCGATGTCACCAAGCAGCTGATCATGGCTCCGAAATAGATGAAAACAATCCAGACTGTAAAAAACGTTGCCACGCTTTGCATCCCTGTGGCTTGTTCGAAGACGGTGAAGATTGGTAGAGGAGACGATGCGATTTTGTCGAGATCATTGGTGCTGAATACGAAAGCGAGTGTCCATGGTACGGCGGTACCAGTTCCAATTGCCATAACGAGCATAAGTATTCTGGGTACATTTTTGCCTGGATTAGGCAGCTCTTCGGCAATATGGGTAGCGCCATCAATACCCAAAAATCCGTACATCGCTTGTCCAGTAGCTAAGAGGAAAGCAAGTCCATCTGGCCATCCCGTAGAGTTCTTCCATTCGGCGAACACTGTAGAGGCCGTTTGCTTTACTGGACTTGTAGCAAGTACAGTGATGAAAGCAACGATCATGCCCACCAGGGAAAGAGCGAGAAATACTTGTTCGGCTGCGGGAATCCAACGTGGGAGAAAGGCAACAAGCAGGCACGCGATGATGGTGATGCCAGCATATATGAGCCATACTTGCCATTGCGTGTATATAAAACCAGGGTAGTACATCCCTGAAATGATGCAGACGCTTTGAGAAACAAACAAAACTGTGCTGGCAGTGGTGAAAAGCCACGCTGTCTAGTTAGCCAATATTCGGAAGCTGGTGAGAGTTAACTAACCTAAAATACTCAGCCATCCAGTCGTAAAAGCAATCGGAGCTCGATATTTTCGAGGCGCTACCATGAAAGCAAAACTAGGTGATATTGATCAATAGTTTCCAGTAATTAGAATCTAGCACACTTACTGATACTGACCTCCGCTTGATGGAAAGGCAGATGACAATTCAGCAAGCCCAACCGCGATAGTAGTACAAGCCGCACATGCGAGGATGAGACAGAATACAACGCCTGGACCAGCTCCCGCAGTTAAAGGAACTACAAAGGTAGCTGAGTAGCCGATCCATGTGTTGGTAATGGAAAATGCCAACGCAAGTGTAGCAAAAACTGAGAACTGTCGCGGTAATTCGCCAACGTGACCTTGAGCTCGAAGTTGGCGCTCGTCGTGAGAAAGACTTTGCTCGTATACAACGTAGGTCTCCACGATAGCCATGATCTACTTTGGAAATTATAATTTGAGTCTTTTCCTGTTCAAGGACGTCCTGTTCTTCGGGAAAAAAAGTTTGCTAGCTATAGTACGCCTCAATATCTTTTACGTCGTATTTCGATTGTTTTGTGAATCTGTCATTCTGCACGTTGAAAGGGATCGGATTTTGGGTAATAAACTCTCTGACTGCCTTAGCGTGACGATAGGCGCATTACTTTCCTTATCACACTAATCTTTGAAGACACTGCATTAGTAAATACACTACGTCTTGACTAACAAGACCCTGCGTTAGCTCTACGAAGGGCGCGGTGACGAAAGCACGTTAGCGTTCATACCTTACAGTGGGCCGAGAAAGCGGGGAATTACCTGGCGATTCGCGGCAACTATTTCCTGGATTCCTAATTGACGAAAAAGAAGCACCTCGGCCAACTTAAATGAATTCAAGCAAAGGTAAATATACTAAAAATTAATTTTTTCGCAGCAATACGACTGTTTATTTGATAAGTAAATGTGCTTAACGAGTTCCTTTGTGTAATAATTTCAATACAGCCATGAACCTGATAATGTTGTTCGATAGCGGCGTAGCAGTAGAACGGGCTGGTGTTTTAAAGATTGCGCAATAAAGGTGAACTTGGTAGATTTTTGTTATCAGAGATCTAAATATGACGATTTATTCATTATCTTCATGTTATCGAAGGGGAAGCTTAGGGGATTTGAGCAAAGCCACTATATCTGTCTCAATGACAGAAGATGCAAAATTTGGAAATAATACTGTATGTCTACTTGACACCCTGATTCCTAGCAATCAATCAGCCAGTCTTCGTCCTCAAAAAATGTTATCATCTCAAGTCTTTGCTATCTTTGCCGTTCCTCACTCAGCTCAAGCTGACGTGACAAGCTCTACATTGTCTACCGCTATTTCGCTGGCGACTCTATCTATACCAAATGTTGACTTGAGCAAGATTGTAGTTTCAACCTGACGAGTCTGAACTCTACGGACCCCGCAAATAGTGCTTACCACACACGCCAAGAGGAGAAGTTATTATTATACCGTACAAAGCAAGTACGCCACGGGTTGAAGTTGCGTACTCTACCTGTGGGAGAAACGCTCAACGTATTTGGACTTGTTAATAGAACCATTGAAATAATCGATTCCTTTATGAAAAAGTTTGGCATAGCTGATCTGATAGTTATCCAGAGCGGAGTGGTTTGTGTTGAGAAGTATGCTTATGGTAATTTGCCATTTTCTCGAGACGTGGTTCAGTCGTGTACAAAGTCATTTGTGAGCACTACTCTTGGCATATTCATTGCTGAAGGCAAAATCTCGCTTAGCAACACATCACATCAATAGATACCAGAACTAAGTGCTACACCATGGGGAGATATCACACTACGAGACATCATTGACATGACGATGGGAATTGAGGCACCTGAAGGTGTCGATGATATATTCATATACGTCTACTGGCGGACTGATCCGAACGCTGTCTTCGATTTTTTGGCCTCTTACAAGAAAGTGGCTACTCCTGGTCAAGTATACAACCATCTTGACGAGAACTACTACGGTACTACCAGTATTTTGCAGCGTACACTAGGAGAGCCGATTCAACACTATATCATGAGGAGGATCTGGGAACCCGCTGGTATGAAATACGATGGTCACATGCCGGCTACAGCGGCTGGACAAGTCGACAGACATGGTGGGCTAGGTATCACTCTAGGTGATATAGCAAAATTTACTCTTTTCATCTTGGATAACATTAACGACCAACATGGTCCGAGGGTTCCTTAGGGCTAGTTCGACGACATCGCAAAGGCAACAACAAGCACGGGGATTCATGCCCCTGGAGCGATTGATATGGTTCCTGAATTTGGATACCAATCTGGATGATGAACACTACCATACAGGGGCGAGCATTATCAGCTCGTCGATAATGATGCATTTGTGGCACTAGAGACATAAGATCAGGCAATATATAATCCCTAGCTTTAACGGTACTATCTCTTATCATTCCTCATATCCCGTCCACTACGGATAACTGTTTTACTATGAACAGAAGTTCGCAACTGCTATTGCTCTTGCGCTCAAGTCTTAGAATGAATTTGTTTTTAACCCTTTGTTATCAGTCCTAAATAAGACTAACTATGTATTTGATGGGATTTGGACATTGGACAAGATATTCGGATTTTAGTTAACTGTTGAAAGATAAAACCCGATTACAGCAGATCAAAGCAATGGGAAAACAAATTGCTGTGGTGACTTTTTCCAGTAATCTCACCATATTTTCATTGTGCAAAATTCTTTTTTCCGATTGTGATTATTTCTTCATCTTCATCTTCATTTACAAGTAAATTCGTAGGACAATATTTGAAAAAGGTAAGCGTTCAGAGTAAGGTTACATCCTATATCTTAGTAATGTATGCGCACAGAACAAATTCGACAGAATAGAATTAAAAACATTGTGACTTCGGAGAATTTGAATCGTTTCTCTAACATTTGCGGATGGGTGTGATTCTACAATCTTGAGTGGCACTCGCCCGACCCCTGGAGCTCCCATTTCAACACAGCTAATTCGCCATATACAAATAAGCTTATAATTAAAGAATATAATCTAATATGTTGAACCATTACTCGCAAACAATCACCCTATCTGCGCCCTTTGTCAGACCTGAAATGGCCACGTCACAATTGACCAGGTCTATTCGGGGTAAATAATTGGGGTATTTAATCTCCCAATATTTCGCATTCAGAAAAAAATAATATTACATCTAAATTAACTTTTAAATAATTGCAAAGTTATCAAGAATCATTCCAAGTGTTTCCTAGACGAACCTATCTGCTTCCCAAGTCAAATAAGCAGTAAACTAAAGTAAGATTTACTACTAAGCCATTTTAAAGAGTAATGAGACTAATCTACAACGTGAAGGAATCTATCGCAATGTCTTCGAAGAACATCAAAACTATCTTAACTAGGGACTATCTAGCAGTCATCGAAGTCGTTGACAACTACGTCGCAGGTCTTCGGGTCGGTGACGCCAAACAAGTTGCAAAATCCTTCCACAAAGACGCAACCATGTATGGCTTCAGTCCCGAAGGCTCATTACTTGGTGGGCCGATTAGCAATCTGTGGAAATACATGGAGAAAAGCGGAGCGGCACCTAATATCATCGCCCACAACGACATCATATCTATCACGCCAACAACAGCAGTAGTCAAAGTCGACATGGAACAAGACGCTGCCGGGGTTGACTATACAGACAACCACACACTATTGAAGCAAGACGGAAAGTGGTTGATCATTTCGAAGGTGTTCCACGCATACATTTGAAAAAGTTGAGATCAATTTGGAGGGGCATCATAGAAGTCATTGTGTTTTCCCCCCTGATTGTACAGAGAGAGCGGTACAAACAATTCAAATTTGCCGTTGACCAGAATAATTCTTATCCAATTCACTGATAAGCGAGCGAAATTCATTCTCAAATATTGCCTACAAATTAGAAGACTTGACCTATTAAGATATGGTCGTCCTTGAAAACCATCGAATTTCTTAATTTTGCAGAGATAGAGTAATAATGATGTGTAAAGCTTGTCACTTGCCTGTGGGAATCTACAAAAATCAACATTAAATTGGCAAACGTGCTACGAGCTAATAATAGACTTGATATATAAATGAGATCAATGTTTATAAGCCATATATTTCTTCATCATTATTGACCCAAAAACGGCCTATTTGAGTTTGAAAATCGGGTATTATTTTCTTAAAAACCTTGCCTTAGACTTGAGAATCATGTATGTTTGTGTCCTCGTTATCCCATTTAAGAAAATGCTCTTGAGTACCCACATTCATCTCCGTTATCCTAGGCAAATATGTTTAGTCAGTATATACCAAAATGCATGAAGGCGTTGCGATTGACTAGGGTTGGTACTAACCTTATAACGAAGGAAAATATTTGAAACAAATGATCATTATAACCAAAATTACGAGTTCCAAAGCAATGTTCCAACCCCTCAACCTGGCGACGGCGAAGTAATCCTCCGCATTCACGCGTCGAGTTCCTGCCACACCGATTACCAAGTCTACGAGGGCATCCACAAGAAAAAACTTCCTAAGATACCATCACACGAACCCTCTGATGTCGTAGTTATGCTAGGGTTGAACGTTGATCCAAAATGGTAGGTGGGACAACATGTCGGCGTAATCAATTTTCGGGATCCCTGTGGAGCTTGCGCCGGATATCGTTGGAACACTCGTGATCACAATAATGAGTTAGATGCTCGGTATTGTGAAATAATACCATGTCAGGTATCACGGCAGATGATAGTTTTGCCGAATATATGGTGGCTGCATCATACACTTTGGTCGCGCTACCCGAAGGCTTGGAGCTTAAGCAGGCAGAACCACTAATGTGTGCCGGGGTAAGACTGTCTCAACATTATTCCTGCATGACGCTTCGTCTAACAAATTATATAGGCTATGGTATGGAATGCCATTCGAGAAGCCAATATTCGACCAGGCGACAGTGTCGCCATTATCGGTATCAGTGGCCTCAGGATCCTTAGGGTTCAATTTGCCAAGGCCCTTAGTTATCAAACCGCCGCAATTGATAACTGAGCAGTTGGCTTAAAGTTAACTGCAAACGTACCAGAGTCACTTATGTCTGACCTCATCGTGAATTTCAACGACTCCAAAGTGACAGAGAAGGTGGCTGAGATGACCAATAGTATCGGATGTGATGCTGCCATTGTCTATACGGATCATGCGCCAGCTGCAGATTGGGCTTTGAAGATTGTTCAACCACAAGGAGTCTTCACGCCAGTTAGGTTACGAGACGGAGGGCATAAGTTCGACTCTTTCGCTCTTGTGTTTAGAGAAATTTTGGTGAAGGGGTCTTTACACAGTAGCAGGGAGGAGATTGAAAAGATAATGGAAGTGGTAGATAAACATAAAGTTCTAAATCGTCTAACTAAGATCTCCATTAATGAAGCGGAAGCTTTGTCAGAGAGGATCGCTAAACCTAATTTTAAGTGGAGACTAGTAGTCATAATTTTAGAAAGTGCATTGAGTACCTCTGTAACGTCTGCAGTCTTAATGGATTTATTTAAAAAATACATGCGTAATATATTTAATACCAATCAGGAATTCAAGATAATCAGCTGTGATTGATGATTAGTTTAAAGCCTTATGACGTTGATAGAACGGATTTTTGTAGACAGTGAGATATTGCTCGAATATCAAAACAGAAGTTATATTTGGAACTTTGTAGTAACAATTGTGAAAGGCCAATGTAGCTATTAGGCTCATATTTTCGCAGCCCCAATCAGTTTGCAAGACATCCAACGACGTTTTGTCCAATATGCAGTTGTCCAAGTTGCTAAATTGAATACCAAAATGCATCACAGCTTTCTATAAGTCGGGAATTTTGCGTTTTTTTTTATAAATATGTAAAAATACTAAGAAAAATCAATGAGTCATGGCAATTCTATTATTAAAACAGGGTTGAGAATTTTGTGCACTAAATTATCCAAACCGCGAAAAGTACTGTAACCTTAATAATAAGTAGTACTTGGAATCTAAATTCATTACAGTATACTGAAGGTTCGACACTTCAGGATTGTATTATACTCTTGGATATCTCTTCACAGTAGTAAATATGATGAATTGATCAATGTCGGTCGATCCTCATTTGTACTTTGGCAAGAGAGTTCTTCAACTGCAACAGCACTACTTAAATCGATTCGATCTGGTCCTTAATACCTTTACAGCTAGGTTTAGCTGCCTGGAACTGGGACTAGAGAATTTTTGTTCTATCTGGTGAGAAACTACGCGGAATTTCAATTTAGATTTGTTACATAGTCTCTGTGAAGGAGGAAATGGAGGAGGATACTATCATGAGTACACTATTGGCAGACTATTAGGCGCTTGTTTTACATGTGCTTGCACACGTGACCGTTCACCAGTGTTGGCTGACAGATTTCCTAGAGCTTCAAGAATAAAACGGTGGAAGATTCATCGTGAAATAAGGCAAAAACTTCACATATCGATGCCAAACTGGTGTCAGTGGAAGAAGAAATTGTCTAGTATATTGGCCATTATTAAATCAAAACTTAATTGCTCTAAGATAAAGTCTTATAGATCTAGGTTGCAATTGAAGTAAGTTGAAATTGAAGTTAGCTCTGTCAGAATACAAGATCCTAACTTTAACATCTCTCACCTTTTAGCTTTCCTATACTCTGGGTTCGTAATTCTTCTCGCCTATTTACATAAGTTTATCTGACTGCACTTTAATTCTTTTTGTATTGAATATTTGGCAAGGATTTTGATTAAACAATATCGCCATTGTGTTTATAGAAAACTCGTAGCTTAAGAAAGCTCAGAATAATGTTTAGTAAAATTAAGTACAATTATCTAGATCTCTGAAATTGAAGGCATTCAAGTTGACGTTTTTTAGGCAATTACAGAATTTACAAAGTTGTGAAGCTAGGTATGTTCAGACTTCCTACTCATTTAGGACTTGATATTCTATACTTTTTGATCATCAGAAACATGTTTGCGCGTTCCTTTATAGAGTACTGTCTCTTTCTCCATATGAACAGCAGTATGGTTGGTGAGATACTGTGAAGGATCAAGCATAAAATAAATGAGGAGGATTGCAATAGCATTAAACGGAATTGTGCTGTAGAACACAGTACGGTACGCTCGTGCGTAAACATCTCGCAGGGCGCGCTGCACTGCTATCTGAACTGTGGGTGTAAGGCCGGGCACAGTAGAGAACGCGCCAGGAACACCGACGGCAGCTTGGATTGTGGCCGGAATCAGGGCACCAAGTTCTGCTGGATTGAAGCCATTCGAAATTGCTGCTGTCGAGATCTCCGCGGCAAGGTGTTTATCAATGACACCATTGAGTATTGTATTGAAAATTGCAATGCCGACACTACCGCCCATGCTCCGGAAGGTACCGAGCAAACCAAACGCCAGACCTAGATGGCGAAGTGGAACATTAACACTAGCTGCAACATAGGTGGCTGTAGTGACAAAGGGGAATGGCCCAAGGGAAAACACCTGCAGAGCTGACCATGCAGCTCTGTTGTTTGGAACGGTGGCCGCCAAACACGCAGTCGACACGAGCTGTAAGGCCAGAGCTATAAAGATCTGCCATTTGACATGCTTAATTTTTCCAATCAAGGATGACGCTACAGCACCGAAAAGTAGCTATGACATGTCAGCAAAGATACAGTACTTAAAGTGCTTAAAGTATCATACCTGTGCAATGCCATTAGGGAGTGCAATAAGTCCAATTTGGGTAGCGTCATTCGTGAACATGTACAAAGACCCTGCTGGTAGAAGACCGGACATGGAGTAGTAGATAACACCTGGATTTATTAGTCAGGAAAAGGGTTAGTAAGGATTCCAAATTTGACGTACCCGCCATAAATGTTATTACTAGCTGTACCGTAAATTCACGGAATTTCGAAAGAAGGTGAAACGGGAAAAAGGGGCGCTTAGCTAATGTGAAGTCATATACAAAAGCTGAGATAAACGCAAGGAAACCAAGGATGAGAGGAGCCAGGACGGAAACGCTTTCCCACGGACGTCCAGGTTGTCCAGCCCAGCTGAGACCAATTAGGAAGACCGTCAATCCGGCTGCGTAAAGTGTAATTCCGAGGAAATCAGTCTGCTTAAGCTCATCCCATCTTGACGTCTTTTTGTCAGGTTGAGGTCTCGATGGCGGGAAGTAAGTGAGTAGGGTTCCCACCATACTAAGAACGCTGAAAATGATACCAAGGCAATAGCACCAACGCCACTTCAATGCGGTATTTGAGTAGAGTGACGAGGCGATGAGAACACTGGCCGAACCAAACGGAATGTTGATGGTAAACTCGGTGGTAGCAAGACCGATAGCGCTAAATGCATTAAATTAGAATGCACTGCACATAGTTCAATTGGTTACATACCGCCATTTGTTAGGAAGGAGTTCAGAGATACCAGCGTAACTAACAAAGATAATACCAGTCGCGAACCCAAGGAACGTGGAGCCAACAATAAGACTGTCCACGGATTGTGCCGTTGCGGCAACTATCTGTTCTGAATTAAAAAAAGGTCCGATAACATTTTTAGATTAACAAACATACCAAACCAACTGTACAGAGAGCTTGGCCAGAAATGACAGTCCATCGTCGACCAAATGTGTCGCTCAAGCTTCCTGCCACAGAGAACGACACAGACGAAGCGATCGACCAACTACCGGTTACCCAAGTGATTTTAGCAGTGTCTCCAAGATCTGTGCCAATCTGAACGAGGATGGCGGCAACCAAGATAAAACCACATGTCAGGGGCGCGATAAATGACACTGCCAAGGACTGCACCTTTCATTAGCGTTCTTCCAAGCGCAGGGGAAATTTTTGCCTACGGCAACCGCAAGAATCGTAGAGAGCGAAGGTCGCTCAGCCTTATCTGGATTATCTTGAAGAGCTGCTTGATGTGGATCGATGAAATCAAGAGGAATATTGTGGGAAGTCTCTTTTGTATGCTCAATGGTGTTATTTGTATATTCAGGTGTCAGATTTTCCTTGCCGGATCCTATGGCATTGTGGTTCTGATTAACCAAATGTTTGGACATGATGTAATTTCTTACTGAAAATGAGATCCAAACTTGAATACTTTTTGGCAATTGACAATATAGGTATAAACACAACTGGCAAGACAATTGCCTGATTTATACATGTACATGTTCAGCTACTTAATGCGGGGGTATCCGTGGGGCCCCGCATCGCGCTAAGGATTTAATTAACAATCCAAGAAATAGCTTCGAATTTGACAACGGCAGTTGAGGACAGCTCTACAAAAAGTGATTAGCCTTCAACCTTATTTATCTCTCGGCTCTTAATTTACCTCCGTTTTTGTTTCTCTTGCTCCCACTGTGTCCCCGGCACTTTATGTTATATATATGTGTGAGGCTGTGTACATCATTACAAAGCTTAATGTCATCATGGAAATTGCATCCTTAAAAAGTCGATTTAAAGAAAATGTTGAAAATTCGTTTAACATAATAGCGTTATCCTAGGGTTTGCAGGGCCTTCTGTAGCAGAGATTCCGGTGGTGATTGAGATTGTCGAGATACGTCAGGTCAGCTTTGTCATATAGAAATCATGTGCAAAAAAATATTTTCGTGACTTTTTGCATCTTAAAGTTATATAATTCATCTTTAACTCACCTGCCTTTAGTAAATCTACGTGATCCTAGCTCCGCTTCTCGCTTACATGTGTCACGATCCCGCTTTAAAAAGATTATCTGGGTACATAAGCAACTGCCATTTGGTCTTAAAATTGTTCCCTCTTATCTTTGTGAAAAAGAACCTTTATCTTGCTCAAAGAAAATTACAGACAAGAACAAACTTGCGATGCATTAAATCTTGTTTTAGAGCACATGACCAGCCTTGTTTGTAATCCTATTAATTGTGACCACTCAGGGCCTGTAGTTGCTGAAATATTTTTAAATTTATATCAATTTATCTTCTCTGACGTTGCTTCCTCCTAGAAGTGCCATGGGAATTTTTATCGCGACTGCACCATAAATCTCTATATTCTCGGAAATATTAAATTCCTACTAACAAGAACGTCAATGTTTGGCCAACAAGATTGCGCTTATATTACGTAAGCCTACCTAGTGCTTACGTCGAATTTACGACCGTATAAAGGACAGCGATGCATCTAGGATATTTGGTACTGATGACACTTTTTAAGATCATTAACTTCATCTCAATTATATCTCCATGATCTCCGTTATTGTATTTGGCCCGACAGGCCAGGTTGGATCCATTGCCGCTCGTACAGCTGCAGAACATGGAGCCAAGGTTTGGCTGGCAATGCGAGACACCAGCAAGAGTATTCCAGGTCTCACAAAAGATGCAGAGAATACGGGTGACTATCAAAGGATCCAAGCCGACCTGAAAGAACCCCAGACTGTTAGCCAGGCAGTCCTGACCTCTGGCGCTAAACGTGCATTCATCTACCTTGTTCATGGCGCATCGGATCACCTAAAGGGCACCATTATGGCATTGAAGATTGCAGGTATTGAGCTTGTAGTGTTTCTAAGCAGCTTTACCATCCCTACCGATAGAAGTTTACGGGAAATCGCTTCTGTTGACATAATACCATATGTGCACGCGCAAGTTGAAGCAAATCTGGATGACATATTTGGCTCTGACAACTATGTCGCCGTGCGCCCCGGGTGCTTCGTCACAAATCTACTATCAGAGAGAACCGGCATAGCTGCAAACGAAGTAAAACTGTACGGTGGCACATTTGAGCAGGACAATATCTTGCCGAGCGACATCGGCAGAGTGATCGGAACCATAATTATTTCAGGTTCGCGTAACGGACAAAAGAAGGTGTACCTCTACGGTCCCGAAGTTTTATCACTACATGATACTGTTAATGAGATAGGAAAGGAACTTGGCAAAGACATAAAAATAACGGCTTTGGGACCTAAGGAGGCCTTTGACAAATATATTGGCCTCGGTATGCCAGCCAATTCTGCAAAATACATGGTGGAAACATTAAGTAGCCAAGGCCCAGACAAGGGGCATGGTGAGCGATTTCCTAAGTTTGAAGAGGGTGTATGTAATGTAAAACTTTACACTGGCAGACCAGCATCTACTCTTCAGGAATGGGTTAAAGAGAACAGGTATATTTTTAGTACAAAGTAGATCGCAGTTTATATCTTAAAAATTTGTGGAAAAGTGGCAAAATATTTGTGCAGGAGGGATTATGAGTAATAGTGGTAATGAGAACTAAGTTATATCTGAAGATAACTTGAATGGACCAGAAAGCTAGAATGGTAACACATCCCAACTTCGCTGTTGTCAAAAATAATCAAACTTCGCAGATTGAAAAAAATTGAATCATTTAAAAAAATTAGATTAATTTGATTATTAAAGATAGACAAAACAGTGCATATAAAATTAGGTTCCTAGTATAATATTTAGACTTAGGCTCATGCCTTAAAGTTACACTAAAATAGGTCACAAGATATTTAAGTGTATATCATAGACTAATACGGTTAATGCAAAAACACATAATTTATCCACACGTCTAGGTAAAATTTTTCGGTCCAGATTTCAAGCAGCATTCGATTTCTAAAAAAAATGCCCACCCTTATTAGCCTGCTGAAGCCATTTATAAGCTCTTTAAGAAAGAATTTTAGTTTAGTTAATACAATTAAAGTGTTTTACAAGCAAGTCAGCCATAGAAGCAAGTCAGCTATCCTAAAACCCACCAAAACTGTGATTTTTTGAACTTAAACAACTTTGCTAAATAAGACAAGACTTGTCTAAAACTTAAAATTAAGGTTTTTAGTACTAGACATAAAACTTAGCTAGATTATAATCTGGTCTACTTTTAAACTGTAGAAGTTAAATCTCTTTTATAAGAGAAATTTAAAACTTTCTCTATTCTCTAATATTTACAACAGTTTATAATGCAGATTAATTAAATTATGTTAAGAACCTAAAGAAACCCTAGATTTAAAGCTACTATTAAAACTACAGATATTGTTCTTTTAATCTAGTAAAGTTATACAAATCTTACAAATTGCGATATTTGCAGGTTTTAGGATGTCTAACTTGCTTGTATGGCTGACTCACTTGTAAAACACGTTTCAGCTTCAAAAATTAAAATCTATAAAAAGAGGTAATAAAGTTGTCTTCCTACTTTTTGCGTCCTTTCCTGTAGATACCTGTTTTAATAATGTGATTTACAGGATTAGCTCTATCCTACTGCGATATGTAAGCCAAATATGTCCTATGATGCATTTTCTGACGCATGATGAGATCGAACTGGACAAATCGTTATTAGGGATAAAACCCTCTAGCAAATACAAAGACAAGGCCGAATTTTCGCAACCCGAACCCTAAGACCAAGCCTAGCCTCGCCTAGTTTTCCGCAGGCAAGAGCTTGCCTGTAGTGTCGTATCAGTTAGCTCTGTTTTGTGCCAAAATAAAAGAAGTTTAGTCCCCTGTCTGCCAGAAAGCACTGGACAGATATAAGGTGCTTCTATTTCTACTGACTATAAGAGTTTAAATCAATTTAATATATTTGAAGCCTAGATCCTATACTCAGCTCAATAACAAGACTGCTAGATTGACTTTAATTCGAAATCATCTTCACTAATGCAGTATTACGTTCCAGAAAGACATCTACGTTGAAATTTAAGAAAGAGAACCAGTAAGATCGGTTAGCTTGGAAGTGCCCTGGGAAGATTGTACAGATGATATAGGTTATAGAATTATAAATTACTGTTTTTATCAAGAAACTTATAATTTAGGAATTTCTATGCCTAAAGCGTGGTGTATTATATTCACTAGTTCAGATATCTTTGTAAAAGATGATGTTAATATTTCTACAACTTTAAAGCAGTTTTAATAATAAAGTGTCACAGCCAAGAAATAATTTAGCTCAAGCTGTTAGGCTAGTAGATTGAGATACTCTACGTGACACAAAGAATGTTTGCAGCTAATTTTTATAGTATAATAGGAATATTGAATACCGGTAATACTTGTTAACTTTGCAACATATCACTTCATGAATTAAGTGTAGCTCTGACGCTTGCTGGGGGTTAAGAAACTCAGTAACCCTTACTCTAAAGGTATATCTAGATTGGAGCAGATTTTGCATAGTTTATCGCCTTTAATTAGCTAAGCTCGCGAAAGACGTTCTTTGCTCTTTTAAAAAAATCTCTAGCGTAGCCTCAATTAAACTCATATTAGTGGAGGTATGTATTGCTAGAGTGTGAGGTGCCTGGTGTACGGTGTTCAATAGCTGAATACGTGCGACAAGTGCATGTACAAAGTAATTTACCAATTTTGTACTATGCATAATTAGACTTGATACATTATGTCGTGCTCGCGTAAAAGCTATATGACGTGAAAGAAAGCTCTAGAAAATTCAACAAGACAAGGCCGACATGTTTGACGTCTGAGATTTAAGGGTTTGATTGCGAGGGTTGTGACGTCACAGTTTGCTGGGACACTGGAGCAGGAACTCTAGCATAACCCGTAAGGGCAACCTTCTGCCACCCCTGAGGATACGCAGGGCTACCTGGCTTTGTATATGCAGTTTATGAGAACATTTTCGCTGGCTAAACGAAAGCGAAGACAAAGAAAGATTAACTTACAAATCACCGTCCACAATGGAAAAACTACCGGCGATAAGCCAAACAAGAAACACTAACGCCAATGATATTGTAATGCTTCATAAAGTGAATTGAATTAGCTTCATCTCATACACTGCTATTTATTTCTCAAGTTACTTTTCCATGACTCAACGCGATGACATTATTTCCCTTTTCGGCCTAGTGTCTCTTTCAGCAGAGTTAAAAAATTAGGTCCGGAGCTTTCATAATTTTCTGTAAGCCTTGCTCAATGATCCGTATTCCTCACCTTGCCCAGATGTCTGGACGGGGTTTACGCGCTGCTTTCTCTTGTCTAGATCGCGCTGGTTGACGTTATTCTGTGGACATTTTAACCTCGGCATTTTATAAGGTACAAGCATACTAGGTTACATGCCTGCTAGTGCCCGTAAGATACCGAATGTGGCCGGCCTAATGCTTTGATTCTAGTTATACCAATGGCTCGGCCTTTATTCGATGTAATATGGGAACTAGCAGGTATACAATTTGACATGCCTACACCCTAGATTTTCTTCGCTACCAACTATGATGTTTTAGGAAAAGTGACACAGGACTAGGTATTCGGTTCCTCTAGGAGTTAGAATGCAATTTTACTCCGGCTTTGCCAATTGACACATCCATGGCATCTGACAAATCGGGCATGTCGGAGCATTAACACCGAGATGTCAAACTTGGATTGCAGTGCTAAACGAATATACAGTAGAAACATATATAGCCCGGCTTAATCGCCCTTCGCATCAACAGCTATCAACACTTTCATCGTCTCCTTTTCACTTGATAATCCAACACAATCTGATCATAAGATGTTGTCGTCCGCCTTCTCACTATCTTTTTTGGTGGCGGTGAAGTTAGTATCCGCTATTGACCAATCATCAATATTATTTACTGGTGGGACCATTATCGCTTTCGATCAAATAGCAAATAACTTGAATATCATCCGTAATGGAAGTATTCTTATCCAGCAAGACCTTATAGCCGATATATGGTCGAATGAGGAAACTCCTTCGGTGTTGATACCATCAAACACCACAATTATAGATGCAGCAGGCAAGATTATCGCCCCAGGCTTCGTCGATACACACCGTCACGGGTGGCAAACCCTGTTCAAAACTATGTTCTCGAACATCACTCTCATTGAATATTTCGGCCGCTTTGGAGAGTCAGCTTCTGCCGGACGCATCGATGCTGAGCAGGTATACATTGGTCAGCTCGCTGGTCTTTATGAAGCATTAAATGCGGGTACTACCACGTCACTCGATCACGCTCACCACACTTGGTCAGATGAGACGTCTTGGGCTGGCTTAAATGCCAGTATAGACAGCGGTGCACGTGTATTTTGGTCTTACGCCTTCCACGAAGTTGCCAACTATACCATACAGCAGCAGCTTGTGAACTATCGCGATATAGTGAACCTTGCCCCCCAGACGAATACAGCGGTTGAGCTTGGTGTTGCTTTTGACAGCTTCGACAACGGCTCTGTGGATCTGGAAACAATCGCCTCGATAATTGATTTGGCTAAGTAAGTTCTCTGAGTACTTACTCCAGTCTCCGTGTCATGACTTGATTGGGCCATTCTAACAAAAGTGTCACATCAGAGAAGTCAACGCCTCGGTCCTCACAACCCACAGTGGAGGGGGCGTGTATGGGAGTAAGCTATTCCATCTCCCTTCTATCTTCAAAAGCTTGAGTTGTTATACAGCTGATCTAATTGTAATTTTCAGACGATAACTCTCCTTCAACACTGCAATCCCTTGGTATACTCAACACAACCATTCCCGTCGTGTTTTCCCACGCGTCGTACGTCACTTTACGTGACACGATGCTGTTGCGAAGCACGAATCAGTATATCTCTATCACGCCTGAGTCAGAAATGGGATTTGGTCTCGGACGTCCAACCAGCAACATGATCATTGACCAAGCTACACTAGGTGTTGATACGCACGCCTTTCAGTCAAGCGATCTGGTCACTCAGGCGCGCGTATTTCTTCAGACGACGCGGTCAGCAGTCACTGACGAGCTATTTAAAAAATGGCAGGCTCCTGGGTCGAACCCCATGAGTGTCGTCCAGGCTTTTCTCCTTGCCACACGAAATGGAGGCCTCGCACTTCGTCGTCCAGACCTTGGAGTTCTCAGTGTAGGTGCTAAAGCTGACGTTGTGGTGTGGGACGGGACCAGTCCCAGCATGCTAGGCTGGCTTGATCCCGTGGCGGCAATCATTTTGCACTCCAACGTCGGCGATGTGGAGCATGTTCTTGTCGATGGAAAATTCGTGAAAAGGGATCACAAGCTGGTTGTTGGGGACTACAGTAGTGTCAAGTCAAGATTCTTAGAAGCTGCGAGACGTATCCAAGAAGACTGGCGGCAAATTCCCCGTCCTCAGCTCGACCAACGCACTTCAGCGGGTGCCCTGATTGTCCATCCCGACCAGGTAGATGTCACAGCTGGAAATGGCACGGGCTATGGCCAGCTGTATGTTTCTAATTAGCTGTACAGCTGTCTAAGGATGCCAGTTTTCTTGACCAACTGAGCGCGTAAGGGACGCTGAAAGGCCGTCCGGTCAAGTAGTAAGGCGCCAACGTAAGCAATGTAATGTTTTGTTAGCAACACCTATTATATGTAATTGACTAAATCCAATTCGGACTTTTATAAATTAGAAGTTTAAAAACTATCAGAACAAAAATAAAAGGACACAACTACTCATCAGGTACTGCTGCTAATACTTCTAATAATAACCTTAAAACACTCGCCTGGATTTGTGATGTAACAATCCGAAAGAAATTGTTGTTTTATCAGGACTGTAGGACTTGGAGACTAGAAAAGAGCTGGGTGTTCACGTGCTAACACACGTGACTGTTCGTGATTGTAGGCTGATATTAGAGGTTAAAATTATAAAAATTGCTCCTCTCTACGTGCAATCCATATCGCGAAACTTATTTTTGAACTGATTAAATCTAATTTCTTGCGTTATTTTAGTTAGACTAAGGCGCGATGCTTGCCAAAGAAAGGATAGGCTGACCAGCATTCCTGGTGATGAGATCTGCTTGGGTCGTGATTAAACTTTTCCTTAGGTATGTCAGAATCCACGCGTTTGATGTGTCTGTATTGCTAGGGAAAAAGCAACATGTATTCGTTGCGGAAACTTTGTGAATATGACCATTCACGCTAATGTTTCACCTACCAAGCAATTCAGGGTGACAAACCTATGTAAGCACTAGGACTACTGAGGCCTAATTAGTTGGCTCTGAAATCGAATCCAATGAAGCACAGTTCACATGAAAGTTTGAGCCCTTTTCGTAGAGTTTGGTGGCTGGATTCTCTTATGCACTAGAATAGGAACATAACGCTAACCTACTTATGAAGGAAAAAGAATTTATTTCACACTACCTACGCCTCTCAAATTGAGATATGGCATTGTTGAGGGATTATAAAAGGGTTTTTCTGCCTAAGTAGGTTACCATAATCCCCTCTGTCTGGCGCGACGCTAACAATATTTCTACCGGAGAACAGAAATCTTCACCGCATCCTACTACGTTACCTGATTTGTTTTTCAATGATTTTTATTTTACGGCAGCGAGCGGTTCTAGCCAAATCCTTCCTTTAAGCGCTCCCAATAATAACGTCATCTCGCCGTCCCTGACTATGAGCATCATCGTCACCAGATATTTAAAAACCTGTTCTCCTTGGACAGTCAGACCCCTTCATAACATTTCATTAAAAGCAACGACTTACAACGTCAAGCGTTGCCATGAAGTGCAGAATCATCTAATATCTCCGGAACGAAAATTACGTAACGCGACAAATTTCAAGTTTGTCAGCCTTCTAGAGATAATATGTTACGTCTTGATTTTCAAATGGAAAGCAATGATTACGTAGTCATCATATCGTAATAAGATAGCGTGAAGGGAAAAGGATGATATGCTTGAGATGCAAGAGCGAACTTATGACGCTAGTCGTATCATCGAACAAGGCAAGGTAAGAAATAACTAATGCAGTCAAGAAGCTCAACCACCTGCACGACGCTGACAATGTTTTATGCCAAATATTGTCTTGGCGAAAATGTTAGCAACCGAGCTTCCCCGCAGACGCCTCAATAAGAGGCGTCAGATTTTGTACATTGTGGCTTACATAAATGCAAACCTCGTGATTTGATTAGCTGCATCATGCACATGGTAACTAACAGGGACAGGCAATGCATGTGACAAAAGGTGATGATGTAAGTATGCTGAAATTCACAGAGCTCTTAAGGATATGATTTATGTGAGTAGGTGCTCCAAATTCTAGAGGTCGTTAGAGTTTTTCCTTAACTCATTACTTCGAATCTTCACTACCTCAAGCAGCATAGAAATGAGTCAGCAGCCACCAGCGGGTGGGGACACAAATAACGCTATCCCAGGGGTTGTGGGTGTTTCATGCTTATTTACATTTGCGCTGATTGTTTATGGCGTGCGAATGTACACCCGAATTAGACCCGTCTACAAGCTGACCGCGCCTGATTACTTAGTCTCTGCGGCTCTCGTGAGTACCTGAAAGAGAAGTCTATGCGGGCTAGAGCTAATTGTTCTCTACAGATAAGCGAGCTTGCTGTATTGGTTAATTTATTCACTGCCATATCTCTTGGGTTTGGACATCCTGAGTACTATCTGTCACAAGATACTATAACTGAGATTTTAAAACATCTCTTCGCATTAGGATTTACGGGTTTTTTGGCATCTTCCCTCGCGAGGATGTCTATAGGGTGCATGCTTCTTCACTTTGAAATATCCAGCAACTGGCGAGTAGTGCTCATGATCTTAATCTTCATCCAGTTGTCCTTGCCAATTCCGTTGACTATCGTTGCTCTTATTCAATGCCGCCCAATCCGTGCTATGTGGGAACATGTGCCTGGCTCAGTTTGCTGGTCGTCCCAAAAGTCGCAAACCTACGGCTACATATATTCAGGTTAGTTTGAAATTTTTATTTTCCATTAAAACATACTAATTTAATTATAGTGATTGGCATGTTGAGTGACCTTACGTTCGCTGCTATGCCTCTGTATATAATCTGGTCGTTGCACCGGCCTGTTATGGAGCGGATACTCATCAGCTTCCTCATGGCATTCGGAATGCTGGCGGTTATGGCTGAAGCTTGGATACTTTACCATACGCACGTTTGGGACCCTCAAAAAGACACTCTTCGTAATTGGATGCCACTTTTTTGGTGGTATAGAGTCGAAGAGATAGGCCTCATTATCGCAGCTTGTACCCCATTTCTTAAGCCACTGGTCGAGCGTATACTTGGTCGGTTTGGCTCATCACGGTTCCGTTTTGTGACTATACAATTAGAAACAATTCAGTATAGTTATGGGGCTGCGCCAGAGGGCGTTACAAAGATAGATTCTTTAACACAATCGACGGATGGGGACCAGTGTAAGATTCCTTCAAACCTCACGTAATAAAGGAAGTAGAGTCTTAGTGTAGTATGTGTAAATTCTTAGACGAATCGCTACCTCCCTAGTAGGAATCTTATATAGAGATATATATGTTTATTCTACAAGGTGAACCAGCTCCCTGCAGGTAACCCAGACCTCCTCTTAATCTGACGATGTGGGCTAGTGCAGCCTCCCTAAGGACCTATAACTTTCAGATAACTTAAGATACGTCCCGTTAAGGCGTGTTCATGACAACCAGAACTTGAAAATACAAGATTATGGCCTATTAACGATCAGAACATCTCCTGATAGATTCAATTGCGCCAGCAATGGAAGGAAGCCTTAGGGGGAGCAGGATTGTGAGAAGGTTTAGTCTTAAAGCTTTATGTATTGTACCATAAGGGATTATAGTTGAAGGCCTTTTTTTCCCGTTTAGAACGCCATTTAATTCAATGAACAGCTTTTTCTGTATCATATTATATGCATTTAACTTGCTAGTTATATTCAATATTAATATGCATTCGATAGTCTTTGAGGTGCTGTTTTTCGACCTAGGCCAAGCTCCCTTTTCTTGAGTCTTAGAAGCTAAGTAAATCAGTATTAGTGCTCTTACAATGTGGCAATAATAAGAAAAGTGTCAGCCTGCACGTGAGCACTCAACTCCGTTATAGTCTCTGAGTCCTATACTCCTAATAATACAACAAGTTCCTCCTAATTGGTCACTCACATAAGGACTTAGGCTATATAGCTTTAACAACTAGTTTTTAGTTTCCTTTTATACAAAACCTACAGATGTAGTGAATAATATCTTTAGTGTGCCCTCTAGTCCTAGCACTCCTATATGCCTTGTAGTAGACACCGTACCTAATTCAGATCACTCTCTGCTTACCTACGTGGTTACGTTTGTGTTGCAACTATGCTGCAACTACGGTGCAGATTTTGTTGTAAAAATATTTTCAAAATTAGATTTAACATTACAGTGTCCGTGCGCGTGATGCCTAGGTTCAAGTGACGCCCTGAAATACAAAATCTATCTCACATAGAAATAAGGCTATTAAGCTACACATAACAGCTACTATTATAGGATTATTAAGTATATAGTATAAATATCTTTTCTAAATTTCTTCTTAAAATTCAATTTGAGAAGAAGTTTAATAATACATCTTTCTATTAACTATAGCAGCAGATGTGTAAGAAAAGCTTTTATAAGACCTACTGAAACTTAATATAGTTACAACATGTTTTTTATACTTGCTATCATGTTAAATAAAAATTTGACTTTCTCATTTAACTTTTAAGATAATTAAAGAGCTTTTGTAGTGTTATTCTTTATCTCTTACACTCTTGTTCAGCTGCATGTTTTACTCTGTCATTTTTTAGATTTATTCTTTTTCCTCTCTTTTTAAAACATTCTTTTCATCTATCTTTTCTAAATAATATGTGAAGCTACAAAAAGGCCGACCTTCTTGCTGCTTAGGCTAGAAAGTATATATAGTTATATATGTTGCAGGCTGACATAATACAAGAACGCAAGTGGTAGTAAATAATCTAAATTAGGTCTAAATGTCTACTAAAAGGCATATAGGAGTTCTAGGACTAGGTAGTATACTAACATTACAATTCTCTTCACTTATAGGCCTTTTACAAAAAGATACAGAAAAATTACTCTTCAGAGCTTAAAAACTAATATCAAAATAATTTAATTTTAAGAATTTTTTTTTAATAAAGATAAACCTGTATTATAAAGCTAGTATGTTGGTATTACATAATTTAGATGCAAAACAATCTTTAATATTATAAATGCTACTCTTTTTTCCTTTTTTGTAAGCAGAAAGTGTTTTTCTGTGAAAATTTCTCTAAGACATTAGAGAGAGAGAGAGGTAGTGTTTAGACAGCGTTCAAGTGTAACGTTCACAATTTCACATCCTAGTTTACCCCTAAATCAACCGGCAAGTACCCGTAAGCCACCCGACAAGCACCTACCCCAGATGAAGATACCTGGAAGGAGGATATATATAAGGAGGCAAGCTATGTAAGTTTATAGAGTAGTTTTTCTGTATCCTTTTGTACAAGATCTATAGGTGTAGAGAGTAGTATCTTTAGTTTACCCTTCTGTCCCGGCACTCCCATATGCCTTGCAGTGGACACCGGACCCAATTCGGATCACTCTATTCTTACCTGCGTCGTAGCACCTGCGTCCTTATATACCCTTAGCCTAAGGCATGTTTAGCTGAGGACAGAAGAGTATTAGGTGACTTCTAGATAAGTGTCAGTTGATTCAGAGCAAATAGGGATGTGACTTTGTGAACCTTACGCAGCAATAGTAACGTACAAGCTTGTGCCTGCAGAGAAACAGATTGCTAAGCTTAAAGCAGCCGACAAGGCTGCTGCGCGACGTAAATTGCACAAAAGAAAGCAAGTTAAGGAAGAAGGAGCCTTAAGAGTTAAGGATAGGCTGCACAGAACTCCTCTATTAGAATCTAGAGCGTGCAGTAACAGGAAGAAGGCAAAGAAGCGATTGTGTGCTGAAGTAGGTGAGACGTCCTAAAGTCGCTGCAGACAGTTCAACAAGACTGGGAACAAGGCGCAAACGTGTAAGTGAGAAGAAGAAGTAGTATCTAAATACTATAACAGATTGTTCTTTGCTATTAAGTGCTAAAGGAGGTTGTTGTGGGCTATAATAGGGTAAACTTTAGTAGGGGCTAGGCAAAAGTAAGCTACTCGCCTGTGGAGCGACTCGCCTGTGGAGCTCTTAGATTAAATTTTCTCCACTTTAAAATGAGATAAGATTTACTGTTGTCTGTGGCTTAATGACCTTATGCCTAGATAACGATGTTTTAGTGTTTTAAGGCGTCATGCGCACGGACATATTATCAGTTCACGCATCAAATCTTAGCGAACAGCTATTCACTATAGCATCTTTCTCTTTTGCAAGATTTCCCCGCCGTCTACAACACTTGCTCCAACTGCTGCAGCTCTCAGTACGCCTGTATGATAAAGCTCAGCGACCAAGCTTAGTAATATAGAATCGCACCCTTTAGCAACCATCAAATTTATCGTCAAAGGTAATTGTTCCTCGTGGTTTGTTGTCGCGGAATGGTAAGACATCTGACCAACTGCATCATTCCTATTAGTAGATTTATTCAAGTTGGCCACTATAATTCGACTGGTCTACTTACTTGGAATAGTCATATCAGGAGATTCTGCCATGACGCTCCAATGTTGGCTCGTAAACCCTAAGGGCGCTGTTGGTGGGCTCTTGTAAGTGCTCCTGTATTGAACGCTTAGTGGACTGACGTAGGCCAACACCGCAGACGTGCAAGTTCGACGATCTTCCATGAGAACATGGTCCTGGAACCAGTTCATGAATATAGTTTTGTTCCTTAGCGCATCAGCCGATGCTGTGGGTGGTTGGGCATCTCCAAATGCCCATCGCACCAATGGAACTGGATTTACGGCGGGTAGCCTCCCGTCGTGGAGGATTGTGTACTTGGTATAGAAGGGATCGCGGACCAACTCTGTTTGACGTTGGCCGATGATTGTTGCGTAGGCGTTTCCCAGTAATGCTTGTAAATCCTTTGGTGCAGACAGGGGTCGAGACTCCTGCCACGTCGTGGTTATATTGAACCAATCGGTCCTCTCAATGCCAAGGACTCCTTTGACTTTATCAAAAAACCGGCCGAGAATTGTGATTGTCTCATTTGTCAAGCCAGTCGTTGGAAAACTTTCAATTAGCAACTGAGTGGGGAATGGATCCTGAGATCTATTACGGGCCAGCGCATAGAGTACAGTAGCAGCGTCACGGAGAAGCAGAGGATCCCTGGCAATCAGCGCGGCAGTATCCAATTCTGGAGCAAGGGGAAGCGTAAACTGCAAGGGCGCGGCGCCGTGTGACGGTCGCAATCCATAGAGGCCATTGACTCGAGCAGGACCGCGAATGCTACCGCCTGTGTCTGAGCCTAACGCAAAATCCAACCAGTCATACGATGCAACACTAGCCCCGGCTCCTGCAGATGAGAAGTTCGGGTCTTGGTAGCCGTCTCCGCGTGGGTTGAAAGGTGAGTGGTAGTCGATCCAGTCCGCCGTCGCGTATTCTCCATTGGCGAATTGGGCAGTCTTTTGTTTGCCTACTACAATCGCCCCTGCGTCCAGCAATCTCTGTACTGCTGGTGCTGTTACATTAGCAGGAGGATACAAGTTGTACCACGCTCGGTTTCCATTGCCAGTTTTGATGCCGGATATGTCAAAAATATCTTTGACACCCAGACGCATGCCAGCAAGTGGCTTGGCCTCTGACCGTCTGTAGTAAAGTCTAGATGGAACTGCAATTGTAAGACCATGCCCTGCTATACGCGCTGGAAGAACAGAATGTTTGCCACCAGGGCCGGTATACACCGACTCTATGAATGCTTCTTGATGATCAGAGAAAAGCCGATATGCCTGATGAATGCCACCTCGAGATGACAGAAAGTAAGGACCTTCGGGGAGGCTCTCATTTAGCCTTTCTGGAGCGAAGAGGATAATGCTTTTGCCCCAAATTTGCTCAGAAACATCTAGAAAATTTTCATGCCTCGGATGAGTTGCTTGAAGGTACACCACTATGGATTTATAAGTACATAACATAGATTGTAGCTGATAGCTCTAGGAAATCATACCCTTGGCGAACCCTTCGCTCCAGACATCATCACATGTCCTGAAGCGGGAGAAATCTTGCTCTAGGGAGATATCCGAATAATCATCAGGTCCGGCAGAAATCACAGTTAATGCAACGAAAGATCCAACAGCAAGAGCTTTTACTTCGAAGAGTGGAGTTGCAAAATTGCTCTGTAGAGATCCGACTGTATCTGGGGGAATCCAGTAAGCGATCTCATTAACATATGTTGTGGTACCGGTGATTCGAAGACCTTGCTCGAGTGATAAAATAGTAGGGAAGAGACCCATCCAAAAAATAACGGATTGAAAAGACATTGTTGAAGCTTAAAGATAGTGAAAAGAAAATACAGTTTCGGCGATTTTTGGTGGCTTTTAGAGTGCGCAGCTCGGTGGGGCGCAGAGCACGGCCATAAAACGGGTAAGAATAACTAACTAATACGTTTAATTCAATTAATCTAAAATGGATCTTGATTATGTAGCAAGTTAACAGACCCCAAGGAAGTGATCCAACTCCTCTTTCTTAAGGTCGAAGTGCCCTAGCAAAACTGATTTCCAATACACATCTACCTTAACACATTCTTCACAATATCTTTCTCTACTACTTCACTCTACAGAACTTTTTGCTATATACTCCGAACATGTCTCCGGTTTTGCTTTCCGTTACACCAATTGAAGCTCACAAGCCAGCCTTCATAAAGTCTTTTATGGCTGAAAACAAAAACGATCATAGGATAACATCGCCCTTCGAAAACCACTCGATTAAGGACATTCAGAATGAAGGACTAAAGAAAGGGCAATTCAATGACATTGGAGGAGTGCTAAACAAACAGAGCTCGCAGGTCGACGAGATAGTCACTGCAATTATGGATATCCTAGAGAAATTTAGCTTACAACAGCATGGCAATGATGTATTTATGGGAAGAGAAGTCTTCTCACCAAGAGTTCGCCGTCATGTCTCTGAACGTCGACAAATTCCTATGGTTATGCCTGCCTTTCCAGCCAAAAGCATTAATACCCAAGATAAAGTTCTGGGCAACAGTCCAGACCTTGGCGAAGAACTTGCGTTGGATAGACTGAATGACCTGTGTACCCAGATTGGTAGGATCTATGAGCCTGGTGCCATGATTCTTATCGCAACTGATGGCGCTTGCTATAATGGTGGGTACATGAATTGCACGATAAAAGATAACAGCTAAACAAAACAAGATCTTACCGGTGTTACGGAGAACAGCCTTTGGGAGTACGGAGTTACTCTACGTAAGATGGTAGTAGAAAAAGGCTATCACTGTATTGATTTTATCCGCATCATGAATCTTTTAGGGCTGCACACAGATAAGCAGATCCTCAAGGAGGTATTTATCAGTTTGCTCGAGCCTTCGCGTCTAGAATTGATGTCCCGATATGGCGATTCTGATTTTGATGCGAAAAATTACATGCAGAACGACCCGGACTACAAGTCGACCTATGACGGCTATGCTAAGTTTTTGAAGAAGGATCTTGCCTTTAGCCCTCTTAAACAAACTACAGCCAGCGGAAAGAAGTGGAAAAAGTTGGTGCATAATACAGCGAAAGCAATGATCGCTCGTGGTGTGGTATTATACACTCTTGTATCGATCGAGGCTCTGTATATTGACATGAAACTCTAGGCATTTGCAGCGCTGATCCGCGAGAAATATCCGGATCATGTTCGTCTGTCTATTCACCCTTCGACTGGTCTTACGAAGATATCTATGCCGTTGATACCTCAGCCTGATTCATTCTCCATGACACCATGGCATTGTGCAGTGGCTGTGGACGTGTATGGAAGGTTCAGAACAGCACACGCAGTGGCCTTGAGAGAAAATCATGATTTAGTGTTTAAGAATGGTCATCCATACTGCTTCCGTGAGCGATCTCCTCCATATTTATGGGATGCGAAAGTAGAATTCAGCCATCTTTATGACGGAGGTTTGATAATACGTAATGTAGGGGGTGGGACCAAGGAGTCATTGTCTGATACTGATCGGGAGAAATTGGCTATCCTAACTCGTCTGCAGGAAAAGGTGATTCTAGAAGGATTTTGAAAGTCAGTATCAAGCTGTTTTTACCATCTATTGATAAATTGCGTCTACCGTAATGAGCATTCCCGTATGCTTTCTCGTGTATTGTTACGTCAAAAAGAATCACTTGGACTAGAGATTTTATTTGATAGTCATGTAGTCGTAGCTTATTAGCTACTCGTGAAAGTCTAAAAGCTATCTAAAATATCACGCAAGTTAACATAGACTGGTATTGTAGGTTCCGCGCTATAACAATGCCTACATAGTAGTGATATTTTGTCCTATAACGTTAGCAGTATCGCCCTAATGCGATACTTTGCAAACATAACTTCAATTTCTATAAAATAATACAGTTAAGTTTGCTGTACTTAGTGTGATTAGGAGAAAATAACCTTCAATGAATATAGACGCTAGATACTATTACGCGACAGTTATGTTGTTAGTAAATGACCTACTTTATACTTAGCTTGGTACGTAATGATTAGTCTTATGTGTCTTGATAAATAAGAACATAAAAATTAGTTAATTTCTAAATTAAACTCGTCATTGAATTTGAATATCTATATTACTTTACTGCTTAGAAAGGCAACTCTCTATTAATAGTTATGTTATTTCATTACTAATTTTCTCCCCCTTTACCAAATCGTCGTAGTGCTGAACTTACCGTGTCATACAAACAAATGAACAAGTCTTACCACGCTTCGCAAAACGATTCAGTAATGACGTGCAATAGGCTAAACCTGTTTTGGCGTCAGCCGCAAGTGCATAGGCCAGCGCCACAAGAAGCTCACCGCTCCATGAAACTTAAATAACTCCCCGACTGATAAGAAGGAGCTAGACCCTTACCGGATAGATATTTTTCAAGCCAGGATGGGATATGAGAAGCAACTTATGAATTACAGGTAGTTTACCTTACCACATGATTACCGATTATTAAGTAATCTTTGTTGTTGGTTAGGTAACTCATTATTAAGCTTGAACAGAATCATTCAGGGTTGATTGATTAGAACTTAAGATTATTGAATATGTAAAGTGATGACCCCAAAACAATAGAAAGAACTTCAGACACAAAGAAATAAATTGCAAATGAAAATCAATTAATTAAATTTTTTTCATACACAAAACATGCTAAATTAGTTTTATTTTAATGCAAACCCTTCCTATCGGCACATTTGAATCCTACCGGTCTGTAGCAATATACTAGTGTGGTAGGAATAGGGTTGCCGCTTTAGAGGGGTAGCCGGCTTGCTGGTGAAACGCAATATAAGTTTTTACATGTGTGATACGCTGTCTCAGCCTTTACTGCACTGATTAGTGTCTATTTTGTTAAAGTGGAGTTCGCTAAGGGACTTATGGTCAGTAAAATGCCGATTTATACCTTTCGGAAGTATTGTGGGACTTTACAAAAGTTTTAATTTAGATCAGATTGACGTTAACCTCCTTGTCGCTTTCCTGGGATCCACAAAGCCAAGTATGCCAGCACTAAACAAACTCGGTTATGGGAGGGTACCTCTGTTTATTGTTCCGTTAGTAGGGCAGTCCCCCATATACGATTTACCTTACACTCCATAATCAATTTTTGGCATTTTCAACTCAAATATTCGTCTTGTTTTACTGAGAGAGCCTTAGTAGCTTTTCAGCACATTAAGAGCTACAAACTAATTTGAGCTCTCGAATTTGTCAAAAAAATCCCGAATATTTCTTTTGTAGTGAACTTATCAGCACAGCTCAGTTGCATTAGTCTCATCTAATACACCACGATGGGTATCTATTTCTCTCTTAACGAATAAGCCCGGGCTAACCTCAAGTGTCTAGAGAACGAGAGACATGAACGCATTTTTTTGGAAGATCCAATAGTGTTAGATGCATGTCAAGCAGAAGGAGACATTCCAGATGGGGGACTTTTGGCGTGGACGCAAGTTATCATGGGCCACTTGATCATCTTCAACTCCTGGGGGTATATTACATCGTGAGTTTTACTTGTCCTCAAACATCACTACCGATTGCATTTGGATCTAAAAACACATCCAGTTTCGGCTTCTTTCAGCAATACTATGTCGAAAAGTTGGGTAGATCATCATCAGATATTGCTTGGATAGGCAGTACACAGATGTTTCTACTCAATTTTGTCGGCGTGTTCTCTGGGAGGACTGTAGATATGGGCTATTTCAGACAATCTCTCCTTCTTGGCTGCACACTCCAAGTCTTAGGGGTATTTATGACAGCTCTATCGACAGAATACTGGCAGTTATTCCTTGCCCAAGGTCTTTGCAGCGGTATTGGGCACGGCTTTGTGTTTGCACCAATCGTCTCCATTCTGCCGACCTATTTCAAGAAGCATAGAGCACTAGCTGTTTCTCTGGCTACCTGTGGAGCCTCGACAGGTGGTATGGTATTCCCACTTATCGCATACTCTTGCCTTTATCGACTAGGCTTTCGATGGACTGTCCTGATTATGTCTTTCGTTATAACTTTCAATGCTGCGATGATTCTCACCTTTACGAAAACACGCGTTCCAGTCCGCAAACCGCGGTCACTTTTTGATACACGAGCACTCCAGGAACGATCCTTTAATATATTCGTCATTGGCTCATTTCTAACTCTATGGGGATTGTATTTCGCTTACTTTTACGTGAGTTCTCTTCATCTCCTATCATTGTACGAAAAACTCGCTGATAGACTAATGAAACTAGATTGGAATATTTGGGCGTTCAACACTCAGGTTCTCTCAAACGCAATCACTGCTCGTTATAATCGTAATGAACGGTGTAGGTTTGTGTGGTCGGGTCGTTCCAGCACTTTTGGCTGATAAATACTTTGGAATATTGAAAACACTTATTCCTGCAGTTGGCATAAGTGGTATCTTACTTTTTGGATGGATAGGTGTATCCTCCACTGAGGGACTTTTTGGATGGGCTGTCATCTACGGCATTGCAGCTAATGCTACTCAGAGTCTCTTCCCAGCCGCAGTTGGTGACTTAAGTACTGATCCAACGAGAGTGGGCACCAAGGTCGGCATGGTTCTCGGTGTCGTAAGTATTTCATGCCTCACAGGGCCACCCATTGGAGGACAACTTGTTGCAATTCATGATGGGAACTTTCTATATGCTCAACTATTTGGAGGCTCCACGCTGTTAGTAGGGTGCTTGGCCTACGGGGTGGTAGCCATGAACAAGTCAAGGTCAAAATCTAACTAGTTTTGGGGGCTATAGAGATCTGCAAAGGGGTCTTTCGTTGAATCTATCATGCGAGTATACTCCATCCTGTCCGCGATATTCTTTGCCATATCACGACCGTAGACCGCCTCAATCCATGCAAACGTCACATCTATTCCAGCGCTAATGCCAGAGGAGGTCCAGATATTTCCGTCTTGTACCCAACGTGCTTTGTGTATCCATTTGACTTCCTGTCGCACGGCAACTGTAGCATCCCAGGACAGCTTATTTGTGGTAGCTCGCCTTCCGTCCAGAACTCCGGCACGGGCTGCAAGACTGGAACCCGTACAGACGGTGATCAGGTACTGAAGTAAAGGATATGTCTTCTTGATAAAATCCACAGCATTAGTTATATCTGGTGCACGAGTTCCTTGGCCTCCAGGCACTATGAGAACATCAAGGGTTGGTGCAGTTTCAAAAGTGTGAGTCGGCAATATGAGCTGCTCAAAATTTGATTCTGCAGGTTGTCGGGTGAGAAGCTTTGTTGATACGGGATCCATGGATGCGGCAATGATGTGCAGATTCATCTGACTGGTGCGAGAGAGTACATTGAGCGCATCAAGAGGCCCAAAGACATCAAGCGCCTGAAAAGCAGGGAATAAAACGATGCCAAAGTTTACAGGCCTGTCTTCAATAACGTCAGAATGACCTTGTACTTGATTAGAGGTTATTTCTTACCATCTGTATTTTGTTGGTTGGAGTGAGACATTTTCGGGACCTGATTATGAACAACGTAACAAGCATTCAGTGGTATAAAATGGAATGATATGGATCTTGAAGTTGTCGGAAGGGAGCGGGGCAAGCGATATTCAAGCCTGACTAATGCAGCGCTGGTCCTCAATCTCTTCGCAAATGCAGAACTAGCACCAGACAGGACTCTGAAAATCGAATTTCTACACATACTTATTCTTACTTTGCCAGCTTAAGACGTACTTCTGAGTCACCTACATTGCAATTTATCCAACTCCTATTTTCAGCACATGATGACAATTACGAGTGAACGATATAATCAATAGTGCCTATCCTCTGAGACGGTAACTAGGCACCTTAGTTTTCCCCCTTAACTAGTCTGAATCTGGCGATTAATTACCGACTTATAATAACAGATCACTATCGAAGGACAAGCTTCGAAGGATGTCAGGGGTCAAGGAATAACGTCAACCATCACGGAATGGCGTACATCACCGCGTGACGCAGAAAGTTTTCGCGCCATCAATGTATGTTAACGTCACTCATGGGCGAGCGGTCCACTTTTGCCAAGACTCCACTCAAAATCACAGTTATTATGAAAACACCACAATCTCCAG
The DNA here is from genome assembly GCA_022701365.1 of Mycocentrospora acerina. Taxonomy (NCBI): domain Eukaryota; kingdom Fungi; phylum Ascomycota; class Dothideomycetes; order Pleosporales; genus Mycocentrospora; species Mycocentrospora acerina. The sequence continues at coordinate 23,784 of JAKUHH010000250.1, read as the reverse complement.
TAATCTAAACCGGTTAGAATTGATATACTCTAATCTACTACTCGTTCTACAATCTCATGTTGCACGTGCGCGTGTTGTTCCTAACCCCGCTGCAGTGTCAATAGTGTCTTTAAATTTGACTACTATTATTAGTTCATTGCGTCTTGTTTGCTGTCGTCCTATTTCTTCGCGCTGCAATCAACCTTAGAGTATTTAGTTGTATGACTTTTTTCTTAAACTACTACTTCGATTTAGAAGCGTGAAGTAGTAATTTAAGCTCCTTTTTTAAGCACAGTTTTCTAAATGAAGACTAACATTACTATCTTTAGAATTTTCTTTTTAACTTTTATAATTTTTCTCACAAACTTAAATTTAGAAGGTATCTTGCAACTTTAAAAGATATAATTTACTCCTTTATTGACTTTAATCTAATCTAAACTCTTGTAGTAACGCGGTTAAGAAGGCAATAGTCTGAATAGGGACCGTCCGAGTCCACTTCAAGGCGTATGGGAGTGTGGGGACAGGAGGATAAACTATAAATACTATTTTTTACACGCAATGGTCTTGTGCAAAAGATACAGAAAAACTACGCTGCAAAGCTATACTGCCTGCGTCCTTATACATCCTAGCCCAGGGTACATCATGTCGTAATGAATGGTTATCGGGTGGTTTCTAGATAGATGTTAGTTATTTCAGAGGTAATCCAAAATGTTCCTTAGTGAATGATACAATTCTTAAGTATTACAAACTCTGTTTAATTCCCACTTACTGCTATCTCTACTAGGGATCATCATTGTGCTTAATTAGACATAGCGCTTTAATATTATATCCAACAGATCAATTAATCCTAAGCAGCGGCCCTAGTAGCTACTTTGATTCAACGCAGATAGGAAGAGAATAATCTAAAAATAGGCAGAATTCACTACAAAAGTTTACAGGTGTGCTTAAACTAAGGTCGTTAAGAATCTATGTTATACACCCTAGGATCTTTTTAAAGAATCTTTTGACAGTTCTTTGCTTAATTAGATGTCCTCTTAAGCTTATCTGGACGCTTTCAGAATCCTTTGGCCCAACTCTTGCGTACTGTCTTTCTACCCAGCGCACTCAATTGTTTATTCACCATATCTACCTCCTCGCACAGCCGGAATGGAAACCTTTGTGAATTGAGGTCGAATGCACATTGAAAAATCTTTTGCCTTTCAGTTGAAGAGACATTTCGGCTATTAGTGATACAGTCGCGTCGGGCAGTAGTTCTATGTACGTGTCGGTTAAGAGTTCATAGTCAAACATTAAACACATTAGCGGCTTTCTCTGGCTTTAAAATTGGCCAAAGTGGAAAGCTCTAAGTGCGCGTTCAATTGAACTGTTCTAATAGATTAATTGTTCCTTATTTGATTACAATAAGTTTTTTCAGTGGGTAGTGGTTGTCAACGAGGTTCTGCGACACCCGGTGATGGTCTACGTTAGAGCCAATGGCAAGAAGAAAACCGAGGAAGGTAAAGATAGAATAATCTTCGCTTGCTACTCAATGTTTCTGGGCTGTTCTTGATATGATGGGGCAGTGCGACTCTAGCCACTGTGTGGATGCGCGACCTATGATTAGTCAGATTAGTAGTCTTGAAATTGTTGCGCATTGACTTTATAGTGGGGGTGGTCAGATATTGATTTGGGGGAGCCAAATAGTGTCCACCTATATATTGTGCAGCACGCTCCAGTTCCTCAGTGTCGCAGTCCCCCTACCCACTCAACAAACCCCGGCCATACTTAGATTTGAACAAAAGTCGATTTTTTTTTTCTTCACAAAACTATTACAGCATGACTAGCAAAAAATTATTAAACGTTGAAAAGGTTCTTGCTGTTCTCCGACGCTTCTCCCACTTTGGAGACCAGAAGCAGTTAAACGAAACAAGTGGTTACGATGTCGCTGTCACTTCTAAGGTTCAACTCAGTTATGCGTCTGGGAATCCAATCCCATTGCTCCTGCCGGCTGCACCTTTCAAAAACTCTTGTCCACACAAGGTCTTAGACTCAAAAAGCCCCGATTTTGGGGAAGAGCTTGGTTTGTCAAGACTCAATCACCTTTGCGATGAATTGACAAAGGTGTATATTTATGGTGCAGAGATAACTTTAGTATCTGACGGTCCTGTCTATAACGGTAAGCTATACTTTGTAGGTAGTATCATTGTCTTACTAAATTTTAGTTTCTTAGATTTACTCTGCATACCTGGCTCTGACTTCTACGATTATGGTATCAGGCTGCGTGAAATTGCCGCGGACAAGGGATTCACACGAATCCGGTTCCGACGTTTAGCGGATGTGCTTGGAATCGCAGACGGAGACAGCTTAACCAAGGATGAATATTTAGCTTTAGCTGATGTTTGCCGAACCGAAATGGAAGCTAGATTCTTGCCTAAAGACTTACAGATCATGGAAAAAATCAAAACCGACAAAGACACGAACCTGACCTACCAGGCATATATTAAGCTTGCAGATGAGGATCTTCAATGGGGCCCAGATCTTAACCCGCAAATCAGGAATGATAGAGCGAAATACACTGAGGAAACCCAAAAGGTCGCAATCAGAATGACTGAGCGACTGCTCGTAAGTATATCTGCCTGGTTCTTATTCAAGATCTTGTCTAAAACCATCCCCACTAGGCCTATGAGAAAGCCTTAGAGGCTGCCTTTCCCAACCACATTAGGCTTTCTATCCATCGATCGACGGGAGAAACCAAGATCTCGATTCCCTTGATACCGCAGCCTGAGGGCTTTGGGCTTCAACCTTGGCACTGCTGTGTTGTGGTTACAGCTCAAGGACAGTACCTGACTGGTCACTCAAAAGATTACCGATACGACGAGAGATATGAGGTTATAGAGAAGGATGGAAAACCTTTTCTAATACGTGAAAGACACGATGACTTCAATTGGCCAGAACATATCAGACTACATCATAAATACAAGGGAACGGTGATTGTAGAAAACATATCACCACAACACATCGAACTAACTGCAGAGTGGAAAGTAAAGCTTGCTAACCTAGCATTAAGATTTGGAAGTGTCAAAGTCCAAGGATTTCTAATTAGGTAGAAATTTCTAACTTCAATAGGAGAACAAATTGAAATGTAAATTAATCTAGTTAACTTAAAAATCACAGTATAATACGCCCTGTGTAACGTTCACGAGGTCACATCCTGGCTTACCTCTGAATCAACCAGTACACATCCAGAAGCTATCTAATACAAGACTACACTAGATAAGGATACCAAAGAAAAATATTGCTATACTTTAACGGTTTTATGACTTTTTCTCCTATTATGTCTAGAACTCTAATTATAAACGCCAATAACTATAACTGTACAAGCTATCTATATACAATCATCATCTATAGTATTTCTTAACGATTAGTCTATTATTATTTTTTGCAATCTAGATTAGCGTCTAGGGACCTAACTACACAAACTCTAAAGGACCCCTACATAAGGCCTTTTCAGCTTAATACAAATAATGGTATAGATTTCAACTAGTATGGTTTTAACTGTAGTTAGAGATTTCTATAGATACTGCCCTAAGATAGAGGTTAAGTCTAAATTTGCATAGAGCAGTCTCTTAAATCTTTTTGCATTCATAATAAGTGTTAAGAATTAAAAGAAATACGCAATAGGTTTCCTTACTGCAGTCCTATGATCTCTTTAGACAAGAATATTATTTTCTAAAAAATAACTCAGACTTTCTAATGTAAAAGATTATCTAGATTAAAATGATCAAAGTATATTGAAGTGTAATATTAGTAGAAAGTTTATGATCTTGCTTTCTAATTGTTTAGATATGAATTTAATTATAACATTTACATTAACATTAAAGTTTCGCTTTAGTAACAAAGTCATTTACATCATTATTTGTTCTTTATTGGCTTTTTATTTCTTACCACAATAAAAGTTTTAATTTAAAGCTCACTTTACTTTTATTAATTCTATTCTAATTGGACTAATCTTTTCTGTTACTTTGTCACAGATTTTTTGTGCCTACAGTCAATGCTTAAAATGACTTGTTTTTAAGTTATCGTAACCCTAATGCTAATTCGAAGTATAGCAGACTCTCTACAATCCATAGTCTTGTATCAGCTGGGTTGATTAATAGATAGATAAGTAGATAGGTATATAGCTGTAGCTGGGTGTAGCAAGCAGCTATTTAAGATGAACGAAAATATAGACAAGATTTGTTAATTAGTGAAGTAATTTAGGCTCATAACTGTTAGGGAACAAATAAGAGTAATTTATCGTATTATTAGGAGTGTAGGACTCGGAGACTACATATGAACTTAGTGCTCACATACGTGCAAGTTGAAATAACCTAATCTACACTAAGGCTTAAACGTTCTATCCTTAATTAAAAGAAACTTTAAGAAACCCCACAACATAGAAGGCTAGTTGTTGTAACTACTTTACTTTATAATGTTAGAATGTCTTGTTTACAGTCTTAGGTTAGGCTATTACAGGCGTCAGTGTATAGCTATCTATATAAACTTTGTTCAAACCCGTATAATATTGGATTATGCAAGTTTTGAGCCATGGTTTGAGAAGCTTCGCACAATTTGGTGAGGATGGCCAAAATACTGATCCTGTCAGCTTACTGATCGGACACATTGAATGCTTCTGTAAATTCTAAGCCAGAACTATAATAAAGTAAGAGTTTTAGAGTGCATATGCTAGCAACAACAGAAGTTGTTTGTATCCACAAGCTTTGGATACTATACTATAATAGACTGCGTCATAGGTTAGATTTGATATAGAATCACAAGTCAACTGTATTATTTCAGCTGGGCTGTTCAATGCGTATGACCTATAGGAGTGTTTCCTTAGGGTGGCGAAGGAATTTAAAATATTGTTTATAAATATATAAATTAATAGCCACAAAATTAAACATGCTGTAGTGAACCTTTGATCTAGGCCGGCATAAATCAGGTTATTCTTAAACAATTTTATACTTTCTAGTATAGACTTTCGTAACGTATGACTTTGAAAACAGTAGAAAATTTAGGCAGGTGTCAAGTGACCGACAATATCGTATTGACTCTAGTGGGTCTAGATCGTCCTTTACTGTGGCGGAACCAAGGATTGGGTGAGGTAGCTGTTTGCTACAAGTCTCTTGTTACCAAAAGGCAGCATCGAATCGCGAAGAAGAATAATGGTAAGATAATATGCTTCTCAACCTAAGAGATAAACCTGCAGCTTGAATAGGACCTATGCAAGCTTAAGAAAAACCTTGCGTATTTTTGTCTACAATGCTAATCATATACCTCGACTATTATGTTCTTATGATATAGATTTCAAAGACTTAGATAATCTTTGATGGATTAATCTGGAGGAACTTGTTGTATTATTAGGAGTATAGGACTCGGAGACTATATATGAGTTGAGTGCTCACGTGCGTGCACACGTGCTCTCACACGTGTAAGCTGACATAATCTATATGAAAATCGCTTGCAAGAGAAGGACAAGAGGCCTTAATTGTTAGCGTGAGAAATTGGTAGAGAAATGTACATGAGCCTGTGAATTTCTCAACCAACGACAAGTTAATGTTGTAACAGCCTGTACCAGGACACCTTTGATAAGAGCCAGGTATACGTGAAATCAGATAGGCGAATAATAACTTGAAAACAAAGTAGATCGATCGACCTTTACTGCTAAGCCTTATAAAGAGCTTGTAAAACTCTTATTACAGAGCTATAAAATTGCAGGTTATTAATGCCACAATAAATTAGAGTTTTTTAGCAATTTACTTTTGAAAATTAAAGCGATAACATTTTTACAATTACATTAATTCAGCTTAAATTACCAAAGCTGATTAAACTCTTATAAATTATCGCTATCTAAGTAAGCATTAGAAAGATTAGAACAATTTCTAAGATTGTTATTAAGATAATAAGGAAAGAAATTACACAAATTTAATGCTCCCTTACTACCTCTTGTCTCTTCAACTGCTTGTCTTACTTTAGTTTCATCAAAGACAGGGCCATAGCCTTCCCATTCTGCTATACTCTTTAATTGTTCTACAACATCAGACAAATCTACTAGACCTTTTTTAACAAGTGGGTGTAAACGAATAGCGTCCCAGGCCTGATTAATTGAAATCTGCTTGCCCTTAGTTTTAAAGCAAGAGGCAATACACTCCTTCCTGCTAGTAGTAAAGCAACTACAATTCCTAAACAAGAGCGTTTGGCAATTATCACACTTAGAATCTTTAAATTTAGTACTGTTGTGTAAGAATGGTGTTTTTGGTGTAGGAAAGCTTTCAAAGAACAGTTGTGATATAGGCAGCAACTGACTATTAGTAGCGCGGAGGACTCTGTTTTCGGTGCAAACATATTGCAGAGCTAGTTTTAGGCGCTCGTTATCTATTTGAAGAGATTTTGTACTTTCTTTAAGGGCTAAGAGTCTCGCCTCAAGGTCGTGCACATAGCGTTCTTTGCGTTCGCGGAGGGTGCGCTGGCTACTCTGGAGTCAGCAACTGTATTACATATTTAACAAGCAGGAATGCGCATACGCAGCCCTATTCTGTGCCTTCCGCTTAATCTGAGCAGGCGTGAAGGAATTGTTCTCCTTATTGCTGTTATAAATCCTGCTTGCAGTGCCGTCTTCAGGCCTCCCTCTACTACCAATATCTAGGCTGCCACCGTGCCAGAGCGTCTGTGGTAGGCTGGTTTTAGACAAGCTGCCGTGCTGTAGAGTCGGCAGACAGCGGAAGGTAGAGGAATCATTGCCATTTAGAAATATGACCGGATGGAGATGCTCCTATTAGAATCGAGGCTAATCATTAGCCATTGATTGTGCGATATACCGGGCCAATGAGGCGACTAGACGTGTCATTGTCTCCAGGAGGATATGAAGACAGTACTTACAGCAATTTCAGCTATTTCTTGATTGACTACGCCAGTGTGTTGAAAGTTATTCGCAAGCATATCGCTGACAAAACAAAAGTATGCTTGCTGCAACGTGCTGTCGAAGATGGCGACTTTAGAAAATGTTGTTGTGTGTTAAGCGACCTACAAGATCTAAAGGACTTAGTAATTTACTTTTTGCACAAAATTAAAAGGTACAGCATTCAAACAGACTTATAAGAGGGGACTTAGTACACTAACACGACTGATTGCATCTAAAAACCTAGGTCTTATATTCTAGTAAGACGAGTAGAGGTCAAGGTTTTATGTGCAAGCCTACTAGCGCTATGGTATCGTCATCAGGAAGATTTTCTTAGGAAGTGCGCAGCCGATGTAGCTTCGCTGTCTATGACCCCGGTCTTCGACTTGGAAGCTATGATTGGCACTAACACTCTTGCATTGCCGCCCAGAAATCATCCTTAGAACAACAGAGTTAGCCAGATCTTCCACAAATGTAGTCTGCATATTATGGTTATTGACTGGTGCAGGCCTCTGAAACGTAAAAATCTTAGAGATCGCCTGATTTTCACTTACTGCTCTCTTCAGCAACTTTATTTCAGTCAACCCATTAAAGAAATGTTCTGATATAATATTATTATATCTGGCATTCAAAACGATCTTTTGAGTTCTGTTACTTAATTACATGTTTGTCATGTTTTGAAACTGGTGGCCTAATTACAAATCGGAGTAATTATCTTTGAGATTACATTTTGTGCGCCATGGGCCTCGTATCAGTGACTTGCGTAATATTAAAGCCACCCTCAGGGTTAGGGCATGAATCTTAATTCAGCGGCAACACCCATGTTTCGTGACTTGGTGACGAACGTCCTAGAAACTCTTGCAAATAAAGTACCATAATAGCACTTCACCTAAACACCAAATTTGAAGTCCTGTACAAACAAATAATAAATTACTAGAAAAATTGAGATCCTCCTATAGAAGTAATAGGAATAAGTTGAGAGGATAGAATACTAAAAGTATGTGTAGCAAGATGTTCATATATAAGTAAACAAAACATAGAGAAGAACTTGTTATATTGCGAGCTAAACATGGATAAGATGCTACATAATTTAATTTAATCTTACATAACTCATCACCCGGCAGACTTGTCTTGTCGGCTAATAACAAGTCTAGCGTGTTTCTGGGTAAGTGGGGATCAAAGACGCGTGGATGACAGCCGAGCACTAGGGAGAGACCGAAGGTATAATGATCGTAGGGAACAAGGCAAAATTTGTCTTCAAGGCAAAAAGTACGACATTTTACCGGAAGAACCAATATCTAGATAGGCTTATAAATAAGTGAAGACAGAGATTAAGAAAATCAACAATCCTCTAGGGATAGATGGCTCTTGTTTACAAAAGTGAAGTGGGGTAGCGCGGAACAATATGTGCATGTGCTACGACATCTTTCCGCCAAACTTGTCAGCTGTAAATCGCTGTGGAGATAGATATCATGGCTGAAACTAAGCAGGAATCAATCAATCAATTAACCTAGGATGTGTTTTGTTACAATACCAAATTTAGGGTTGTATTCCCATCACTCAGACGTACCCTCACAACACTGAGTAATAGTATCTAAGATGCTTAAGTTATGATTCAGTGTTGTAAGGGATTTGCAGAAGGAGAGACCTGCTGCAATACAGGTTGGCGGATAGCAATTTGTTACATGTAATCTGTAGGCTTGCGTGGATACACACAGTATCTAATAAACATGTTCGCTAACAAACCTCTTTATGTTACACTTTGCACTGTTGTATTTAGTTACGTTCATATGTGCAGAATAGTGATATCAAGAGAGTAATCTGTGTATTGTGTAAACTCCAGGACCCTAGTCCAGTTTATTCGCATAATTCTCAATGCATAATTCCTTATGCAGAACAGGTCTATAAAAGTACCTAGCTCGCAATACTTGCTTTATAAAGATTAAGTTTGTTCTAATACAAAGTGCGTCATGTGTACGCTCACCAATCTTGCACGTCTACCATCGGCTCTGAGACAAGCCGGCACAATGTCGGAAAAATTTCCATGCACAGAACTAATTCACCGAGCAAATTATTGATGTGACTTATGAAATTACTGCACGTATCTTATGCTAACCTAAATAGGATGCCAAGTTGTAAGCGTCAATTTAGTTTATCTCTAGTCTTAGCTCTTCAGCGCCTCTAACATCACCAGCTTAGTCTTTCAAGGAAGGACCTCACTGCTTGCTGCTTGCTGCTCGCTCTTATCGCTGCTGGCCGATTTTTCATTCGTTAAAGGCTCAGGGAAGGTAATTGTGTTATAATAGACGTCCTACTTAGGATAGACCTAACCAATTTAAAGAGCGATTCAGGGTTTGAATTATACCAAAATAGGTATCACGTTAGAGTTACTAACCTTTTTAGATTTTACAGAAATTACAAATTAAATTTTTTTACTCGCTCATATACCTACCTCATATAAGGCAGGAGGCCTAACCACCTGTGAGGGAACAATCAGGAGGAACTTGTTATATTATTAAGAGTATAGGACTCGGAAACTATATAGGAGTTGAGTGCTCACGTGCTTGCACACGTGCTCTCACATGTGCAGGCTGACACTACAAGTGGAAATGGAATCCTTAAAAAACTCCAACTTTGCCTTTTTAAGCGCGTCTACTCCGACGCCTGCGGCATTTATATTTCATCAGAAATCATCTTAACACACATCAGACAATCTCTCCTCCAATTTCTAGAACCCTAGGGCCTAGGGTGATGCCTTGCAGCAAGGTTGCAATTCTGCAATTTTACAACGCTGATTTTTCAGCGTGTGAAGCATAGACCACAATAACTACACCAGAACGTCAAGAGGCTAGAAATAGTCCGCCTGCTAACATTAGAAACAGAAATAGACAACAACCACCCAATTTTCAATTTCCTAGGTCTAGCCCTACCCCTAGCTGTAACGACTAAGCACGTGCACAGTCAACGTGGCTTACCTCGCTTATAGCATCTAGTCGGCAAAGTCTAGATCTAGCACTATATATATTATACTACACATAGAATACTTGCTTAAGTATTCTTGTGCTTACCTTTTGGTATAAGTGGGGTTATTGCGTAGTATCAATAGCAAGGGCAGGGCGCCTGACCATTACACTAGCCCTGCAGTCGTATGCCGCGGGGAATCAAGATTAATTCCTTTAACTAGTCCATGCATCGTAATCTTCTGTAGATTAAGCCCCCCCCGCCCTTTTTTATTATTATGTGTATTGTTTTCATTTATCAAGATAGCTAAACTAAATATAATAATGCCTATAAAGACGTTAGTCTATAAGGCGCTCTTTTTTATTCTTATACTAAACTCTCTTTGCTAGAGCTTTAGAAGCCTTCTAAAATAATAGTAGAGCTCTTTCTATATAGCAATAATAAATATAGAATTTAAAAATAATTTTTTTTAGTATAGTAAGCCTCTAGGTTAAAGATGCTAAAGTAAGTAGCTAGTTTACTATTACTATCTTTGTTATTTTACAAAACCCTTAGTAAAGCTATTTAACTTACTTAAGTATTAAAAAGATTAGCTGGTATAAGATTTATCTTTTGTTGTTTTAAAAAAATTTAATATATTAACTTTATTATAGAGGTGTTAAGATGTTACTAGAGAATTTTAATTACTTAAGTATCCTTTTTATTGATTTTACTTATAGGTAAAGAAAAGTCTTTAAAAAAGATTTTTCCTAGCTTAACCTAGAAGGAAGATTAATATATCGACTTAAAAAAAAGATAAGGCTTAATGTCAGCCTACGCCTGAGAGCGCACGGGTGCAAGCACGTGTGCTCGCACGTGAGCACTCAACTCCTATATAGTCTCTGAGTCCTACACTCTTAATAATAAAACAAGTTCCTCCTGATTGTTCACTCACACTTAACCTTAAAAAAAAACTTAAGTTGCTTTCTAAAATTAATATTAAAGTTTTTTCTTTTTTAATTTCTAAATAGCTTTTTAATAGCTAGCCGTTTAGTTTAAAACAGTTTTTTTACTGCTTTTATTTTAAGTTGTTGTAATTTATAAGAGTTTTTTTTAATTATTAATACTTACTAATATTTAAATTATACTTAATATCTTCCTATACTTTTTATTTTTATTATAATAAGAAAGATGTAATGTTCACAACGTCACATCCTATTATAACCCCTAAGTTAACTAATGTAGTTTAAAAGAGTAGTTTTTCTGTGTCCTTTTATATAAAACCTATAGGTATAGAGAATAGTATCTTTAGTATACACTCTAGTCCTAGCACTCCTATGTGCCTAGTAGTAGATACTTCAGACCCTATTCCGATCACCCTCTTATAACCTGCGTTGTTGCAAGTTCCTACCTAAAGGATTTGGAATTTGAAATTATTCTATTACTAAGCTTTATTTCTATTATTATAGTAAAGTAAGATATCTACTTTTACTTAACTAAACTTTTCACACTATAGTAAAGAGAGCTTAGCTTTATTAAAACAAATTGCATCTTACACAGTAGCATCTGCCTAGGCCTTAAAAGGTTAAGTTTTTCTAGTTAGATAGATTAATTTAATCTTATAAAAGAAAACCTAGTTCTATAAAACTCTACTAAAATCTTTATACTAATATTCAATAGTGTAATAAATATTCTACTCTATATTTAATACTAAAAGTATGTATAAGTTTAAAGAATTCTTAACCTTTAAGAACTTAGGTAACAAATTAAGTACTAAGTAAAAGAAATGTTGGCTTTTAAAAAGAAAGAATTAAAAAGTAAAAGATAACTTTACAAAAAACAAACTACTCTTAAATAAGAATTATAAAACTCTTTTGCATTTAAGAGATTCTTAATTATATGTATTTAAAAAGAACACCTACTTAATACATTAATTATATAATTTTTAAAAGTTTTTTCCTATCTTAGCTTATTTCTTTTATAAATATCTATCTTTAATACGTTATAAAGAGCTTTATTTTTAATTTATCTTTTACCTATTTTAAAAAAATTCTATTTTTTATTTTTAAGAAGATAATTGTTAATTTGAATTTTTTGTATTCTATTATTTTTAATAATTTATAATTTGTCCTTATAAAAAATGTTATAAAACATTGTAAGAAACATAGCTTATATTAACAGACCTAGTATACTTTAGATATTTTTTTAAAAACAGTTCTAATATAGAACTTAACTACAAACATAGATTTTAATTAGAAGAAAATTTAGTGAGAAAACTTGAAAATATAAAGAATATAGACTAAAACAATTAATTCTCTAAGTTAAAACAGTTAAAACGTTATTATAGATATATAAAATTACCTTGCAAGTATAAAGGCATGTAAGCACCTAACTCCTAAATAGTCGCTAAGTCCTATAGTCCTAATAACAAAACAGGTTGCTCCTAATTTTTGAATTAGAGGTAATAAATAAAGAAATATTCTAATAAATATTTGTAATTTCTAATTATAAAATTTTAAACAATTAACTATTAAACTAGAGAGATAATTTAATAAAATAGAAAAGAATTTTAATATAGAAGATAATGATTCCTAATTTTTCAACAAAAGGATTACATTAGCAAAGCTTTTAGTAAAAGGCGATTATGTAAATTGCTTAACTCTTAGCAGAAATAGAAATCTCTTTACTAAGATTAACTCATAGAAATAGAAGCTAATATAATAACATCTTAAATATATAGACAACTAATAGGATTCCTCTTTTACTTACGTCTATAGAAGTAACACTAATCTTATTGTGCAGTATTTAAAAATATTAATTAATAACTTTGTAATTCTTACTTCTAATTGAAGTGTACCCTAGAGATATCTACAAAAGTAAGCTTTTTTTATTTAATTTGCTCTGTTCCTAAAAACTACACTTAAACTTATTTTATCTTAGAACCTGTATTAGAAGGTTCTTAACTACTAAGATTAAGTACAAAACAGGAGCGTAACAAGTGTAAAGACTGCTCCTAAGCCTAGATCTACAATGCAACCCTTTCTATTAGGAAGGGATTTTAACAGCCAATACAGTGTACCGTTCTCAACGTTACATCCCACCATTACCCCTGAGCCAACCGACACCTATCGAAAAGCCACCCGTCCGTACTCGCACTAACATAGCAATCCTAAAAAGGGGTGTATATAAGGTTGCAGGTTGTAAAGCTTTGTAGAGTAGTTTTTGTGTATTATTTTTTACAAGACCTATAGATGTAGAGAATAGTATTATTAGTTTACCCTTCTGTCCCAGTACTCCTATATGCCTCGTAGTGGACCAAGAACCTTTTCAGATCACTCTCTACTTACCTGCGTTGTTACAAGTTAAGGGGTCTATACCTTTCTGGTTTTAGCCTGGAGGTCGTACAGTCTGATATGTAACGTTCACAACGTCACATCCTAGCTTACCTCTGAGTTAACCGACACCTACCCGAAAGCCACCCGCTACGTACCTACCCTAGATAGTAATCCTTAGGAAAAAGGTATATAAGGGTGCATGCTATAGACCTTAGTAGAAGTAGTTTTTCTGCATCCTTTTGTACAAGACCTATAGGTGTAGAGAATAGTATCTTTAGTTTACTTGTCCTAGCACTCCTATATGCCTCGCAGTAGACATTCAGACCGCATTCAGATCACTCTCTTCTTACCTGCGTTGTTACACGATCGTAACAAACAGAAGGTACTAGACCACTTTTGGGTAGGTATCGGTATCGCTTAGGGGCATGCTGAACGAATATCTGAAACAGCTTAGTGTTTTTGCGAAAGTGTAGACTAATTAACACGATGCTTTTATGTAAGGGTTTGTACAAGAAAGATTTATTACGCTTTACCTATAAAAGCTCTTTAGCTGCAGCCTAAATTAAACTCATGTCAAGATAGTTACCTAGCAGTAGAATTTAAGGTGTCTAGTGTTCAACGTGCATTTATTAAAGCTGTTCATTAAGTCTACAGACACAGTACGCGCAAAGACACAGTATACTTTTTCGTAAGAATATTTTTCTGATTTTAAAACTATACTGTTTCTTTATTTACCTTTACAATAAGCCGCTCATTTGCACAGTTATTACGCGCTAAAGTTTAGTTGATCTTCATTGAAGCGGGGCTAGGCGTTGCGTGAGTCTGGGCGTTGCGCGCAATAGCATGGTACAACGGCGTGTTTCAGAAGTCGTTAGGGTAGAACGCAAACTTTTTAAATGTCTTAGAATACAATAAGGTCTTAGTAGTTCTTGCAATCAGACAAATGCATTCATGTAAACGTCTCTGAACTAGGCACGTAGGTTACATTGTAAACATCTATTTCGTCTAGGTTCTAACCAAGAAGTTCTGTCTACATTTCTGCAATTGCACAATCAGTTGATATCTTTGTTGATATTTTTCAAATTAAATAATAGGAGAAGATAAGATAATACCACACCTACTACCACACCCCGTCGCCTTCTACAACAGAATGTGATCTGCATTATTTTGAAGAGACAATTTAAAGGGTAAGAATAGCACCTAATGCTTGGTAGAAGCTTACAAGGAAACACTCTAGATTTCAGCATTAGAAACCACGTTATGTGTCACGCGTAGGGTCTTTGCTGACAATCACAACACCCGGCTTAATCTTGTTTCACCCTAGTAAAATCAGAACAACTGTGTCGTTTCCTTGAAGTACCTTTGGCCTATCAACATAAACGTACTAACAGCCGGCCGATGAAACTATTAGCAGGTGTCTCATTTTAACGGTCAAAAGGCTTTACTCGGTTTCAATCAGAAATTTTAATCAAACAACATTTTAGACCGGTGTTTGGTACCAAGCTTTCAACCAATGATGTAACACAATTTGAAGTCTGATGCATTATTGCCAAGACCTCTTAAGAGCAAGTCTTTAGTGCTTCGCATGAAGTGACAGACTGGCAGGATAGCAAGGTGGCAGGATGGCAAGATGAAAACTGAGTATAAAGCTCTCTGCATATGTCCTCTCTAAATCATCATCACAACACTCGTTTCTTCACTCTCTTTAACTACTGAACACTGCTCTTCAGCAACTTCACTCGTTTTCACTTTAACATTACATTCACTCTTGTCATTCAAACAATTTTTTCCTTCTTCTCTAACACTTCCAACTCTTCCATTAAGATGAAGTACTCAAAAGTGTCCTGCATCCTTTTCTCCATGTTTTCTGCCACGGCCTCTGCCGGACCCGTTCCTCAGGATGTTCCTGCCCCTGACACTAGCGTTGTTAACTTATTTACTGAATCATTCACTGGCTTTAAGGTACATACTCTTGCTACCTTTTAATTTGTGTACTTAATACTCACATTTCACTAAAAGAGCGAAAACGGCTCCTTCACAATCATGGATGAGCCAGTTAGCGAGACTAGGGCGCTTACTCATCGCGACGACCTTGAGAAACGTGCCATTCCACTCGTCGCTATTGGTGCTGTTATTGGAACTGCCGCTCTTACCAAGCTCACCGAAATGGCTATTGATGCAGCGGTAAAGTCTATTAGTAACCTGAGCAACTGGAACTCTGCGCGTGAGGAGTTTTCCAAGCGTACCACAGCAAACATGATGGCCCGCAACCCAGACCGCAACAGATATCCTGCTGTGGCGTGCTACAACAAGGGCTACTCTTTACAGCGTCCTGAAGGCATCAGCGGCGGGCTTAACGCAAAGTTCAGCCTTGGGTTCCTCAACACTGACTACGATTGCATGTACATTGAGCGCCCCAATGCCTTTTACACGCACAGCGATGGTGGATTCATTAACGTAAGCAAGCATAGAACAATCCTTTTCTATGAATCTTATCTAACATCCGCTTAGCTCTCCTACACTCATACCGATGCCTGCACCTTCGACAGGCGAACTGGTGACCTGACATGCCGATAAGTTATCTGGTAGCATATTTAGATAGGTTTTAAAGAAATCTTGATAGAAATTAGTTGATAGAGTATTAGAGGGTGTTCTCTTTTTGTTTGAAAATGATTAAATCAGACTCTTTAAAACCTAGTATAAGATGCCTTGTGGTGTAGACCCCTGATCTTTCCCAGTTAGGCAATCACTTATTCTGCCCTAAGAACACACGCATGTAACGTATATTAGATGCTGATTCTCTCTTATTATAGTCTATTGCAGTGCCACTTTGTTAAGATCCTACCTAATAAAAGGCAAGATGTTAGGCCTAACCTATATAAGGCCACAGATTGTGCACAATTAACTATGCTGAAAGTTTAGCTTTAAGGTTATGCTAACAGAATTAAGCAATTTGTTAGCACAGTCTGTAGGCACAAATTATTCATAATGCTATAGTATTGTACTATAAGATTTAGTATAAAGTATTTTAAGAGGAATAAAATTAGCTTTAGACTAAAAGTGCACATAGTTATATATATTAGAGCATAAATAGTATATGTAACGACGCAGGTTATAAGAGAGTGATCTGAATATGGTCTAAAGTGTCTACTACAAGGCATATAGGAGTGCTAGGACTAGAGGGTAACTAAAGATACTATTCTCTACACCTATAGGTCTTATACAAAAGGATATAAAAAAACTACTCTATAAAGCTATACAGACTGCTATCTTTATATATCCCTTTTTAGAGTTGCTATCTAAGACAAGTACAAATTAGGTAGCTATTAGATAGGTGTTAGTTAACTTAGGGGTAATAATAAGATGTAATATTATAAATATTACACTACCCCTCTTCTATATAAGCAGAAAGTCCCTTTCTATAGAATTGTCTTTTATCTGTTGTTTTTTTTTTCTTCATTTATATTGCATTAATCTATCTAACTATCTAGACTAAATACAATAATGCCTATGCAGACGTTAGTCTATAAGGCGCTGTTTTTCCTCCTAAGCTAAGCTCTCTTTTCTAGAGCCCTAGAAGCCTAGTAAAACAGTAGTAGTGCTCTTACTACGCAGTGTAATAAAATAGAGTCTTGTAAACAGTTGTTTGTTGTTGTAGTAGGCCTTTAGGTTAAGGCTCCTGCAGCAAGCAGCTACCTAGCTGTTGCTATTTCTGTTTTTTGCAAAAACTTAAGTAGAGCTAATTACCCTGCTTTAGTATTAAAGATAGCAGCTAATGTTAGCCTGCCTAACAGTAATAGGATAAACAGTAATAGTCTTACTAATTTACTAGAAGTTAAAGCGTTCTAAATAACAAGGGCATTACTAATTTAAAGTTCTTTTTTAAATTAGTAAAGCTTATAAAGAATAGTAAATTAATACTGTAATCTTATTTATTATACAATAGACTATGCGCTACAAAATGTACTACTAGGATTAGTGTTACGATCGGATTCTACAACCCCCAGGCTAGAACCAGAAAGGTACAAACCCCTTGACCAAAGGATTGTATAGGTCAAGCCCTTCAGTAAGGAGCAGTCACGTGACTGGCTCGACTCTTGGCGGAGTAAGCCAGGACACATGATGAGTGAGCTCGACTTCTAACATCGTGAGCCAGGAGCTCAACTTCACGTATCATAAGCCGTCTTAACCAATGACTATGATTCGCAGAGGACTTATAGAACTCCTCTATTATGTATATAAACAATAGGAACACCACCCTTATAGTGATATGTTCAACCTCGTCAATTAATCTACTTATTGCTTCTCACCCTCAATCACAGTGTATCATCAATACGTGCATTAAACCAACCTTGTTTCCCTGAACCTACTCTATCCCTAAGAACCAACCTTAAACCTGTTCTACATTAGTACTAGTATCAGAAGGTCTTTGACCACTAAGATCAAGTACAGAACAGGATCTTAACAATTAGCTTTAGCTGCTCTAGATACTGTAATGCATAAGATAGAAGGTAGAGGTAGTTAAAATTAAAGTATTTATAGATAAGGTTAGCATTTGCTAATACTAACAGAATATAAACCCTATCAATAATGGGATGAACAGATTTACTATATCTGATTTACTTTCGCTAATAAAAAAATGTTGCAGGGATAGCTTATCTGATTTAAAATCTTGTTTTAAATCAGATTTACTAGTTTTCTAGTTTAATATAAAAACTTAGGTACAAAAAATGTGCAGAACCTGCTGTTCTATAAAATGTATTCTTTAGATATTTTAAAATTTATCTAAGTGCTTTAATGTATGGTATAAGATCTAAAACTTAGGACCTTTTAAAGTTCTTATCTTTGTAACAGCACTTTTTAACACTAATAGCCTAAAATGTCTTAGCTTTAAGGTTTCCCCTTTTTTATCTACGTAAAAGAGGTAAGATAATGTTAACTAGTTTACAAATCTAACTAGCATACTTTACCCTTTAAGTATTATCACTGCCTTGTACAGTTATAGATTAGTTTGTAACTTATTTTGTTTTTGTACTCTAATGCTGCATTGCAATTTATAAAGATTGCAACTTTAGTGTAGTAAAGTCCTGCTTTAAGGTCTATTTAAACACTTATTATGCATACCTAACAGCAGAGGTACGCAAGGCAATTTGTCAAGTTGCGCACAATATAGATAGATTAGCAGAGAGAGAAGACAAGGTTATGTACCTGTTGCCTAAGTCTGAGCCTGTGCTATACTTAACAATTTAGCATACTAGATTAAAGTGCGCAGCTACTAAAGCTAACAGCAGCTTGCTGTGCAGATAGATTCTCTAGCGTACTAAAGACATGCAAAAGCATTACTGCAAGCACTATAGTTAGAAGAACCTGCAAAAGAGGGGCAGGCTTCTACAAGGACAGCAAAGCAAAGCAGAGAGGATGTAGACAAGTAGTGTAGCGTATTAGAAATTCAATCGCGCAAGGAGACTAGGACGACTTTTTAAGGTAAGTGCAGGGAAGGTTACTAATTTAAGTAAGGCAGGAGAAATAGAAGGAGAAGACGTAGAGGCAGACGCAGAGGACTTATCTATAAAGCGGCAGCTGCAGGCAACGTTTAAAGAGACTATAGAAGCGTTAGACTAGGCTAAAAAAGGCGCAAACAACAGGATAGAGCTAGATAGCGACCAGCACGTTACATATGCATGGCTAAGCAGAACTAGCTAGGCCTAGCATTTAGGTGGTTTAGACTGTAAGTGGCTGCTAGCATTAATCTAGAAGCTAGAGAGAAACAAGAGGGTATTAGCTAAGGTATGTTGGGCAGTAGAGATAGTAATAGAGGGCTTAGCAAGCGTTGTGTGCTAAAGTAGTTAGCTTTCTAGCTATAAACTATATTAACTGCTAGGAGGTAGGTAGCGACAGCAACAAGAAGCTATTTAATGCGCGCTAGACAGGCAAGACTATAACTAAGTACAGCTGCTGTTGGTTACTAGTTATCTAGTACATTTAGCAGACGCATAAGTTAGATGAAGTTAGACAACAGGTTACAGAGAGGGAGGATATTAGGGATAATAATTCTAAGGAGGAGATAAGAGGAAAGAGACTGCAGTACTAACTAACTAGAGGGCAAACAAAATAGTTGTAGAAAATTAAACAGATTATAGGCAATAACACAGATAAGAGGGACAAGGATTTAGTTTGCAGGGAAGAGGAGGATAAGAATGTAGATAGCAAAGAGGATTTAAGCAAGGACAAGGAAAAAAAGCTAGAGGGCTATGTTTTAGCGTTTTTAATTTTAATGTTAGATTATCTATTAAAAGACAATAAGTACAGGAGCGTGTTGGTCAGCGCTGCTGCAGTGCTAGGCGTAGACACAGATTGTGGTTAGAAGGACCTATTAGTATACACGCCTACTATTTTAGCTGTTGTTACTATTGCAAGAATGTTAGTGTTGTACAGCGCTGTGAAGAGGCAAAAAGAGCGTGTAGCAGAAATTATAGAAAGAGACAGGTTTATTAAAGAGGATGCAGAGGACTTAGCCCTAGGCCATTTTAATTTAGTCTAAGAGATAGCTAATAGATTTATAACGCTTACTTATTACAGTAGGACACTAAGCCTAATTAACTAGTTGTTACAGTTGCGCACTTACAGGATAAAGATCTAGTTTAACACCAACACAGATAGTGTAATTTAGTAGACAGGAGATACATTGCTATACAGACACATCTAGTTTACAATGCCTAGTTTGCAGTCTATAATCTACAGATTAGTAGAGACAGCGCAGATAGAGTTGCAACAAGAGTTGTTAAAGTTAGACGTAGATAAAGATAGCTAGCTTGCAGTTAGCGCTACCTTATTACTACCTATTAATTAGGACAATTTAGTAGATAATCTAGCTAAGATAAAACTTAACTAGAACTTTTTGCAGGACAAGCGTAACACTTTTAGGGGTGTAGATACAAAGCAGTAGTTAGCTAAGCGTGTTATTTATAAGAAGAAGTTGCAAGCTGCATTTGTTGACATACAGGCAATTAATCTATCTGTGCTAGGTAGATTAGGTGTAGTATAGAAGGCTAGCACAGTAAGAAAGTATAAAAAGGCAATGCAAACGTTCTAGGAGCATTTGTTAGTATTAGTGCATATAACAGGTGGTTTGCTAGCACGCGGTACTAAGGTGGTCACTGTCTAGCACATAAATAGTGCTAATAGCAAGAGCTGTGGCGTATTTATTAAGGATAGGTTAATAGTATATGTTACTATGTACTACAAGGGCATTAGTGCTAGTGCAAAAGCTAAGATTATTTACTAGTATTTACCGCGTAAGGTAGGAGAGTTGTTATTTTACTATCTATAGTTAGTTATGCTGTTTTAGAGGAAATTAGAAGCTGCGTTTAGGCAAGAGATTATAGGGGAGGCAAGCCTATTTATATAGGAGCCTGTAAAAGAGCAAGTATAGGAAGGACTGCAGCGTAAGAAAAGAAGACAACTAGAAGATAGAGAGGAAGAGGTAGATAGAGAGAATAGCAACAAGAGGAGGTAATACGTAGACAAAGAAGAGAGAAGAGAGAGAGATAGAGAACAAAGGACCTAAGGAGAAGAAAGAGTGTACAAACTGTGTAGGCTAGAACAATAGGACACAAACTAGGTTTAACAGGCTATCTAACATGTGACATTACAGTAGTTAGGGGTGAAGATTAACATTATAGCGTAGAGGCATAGCAGCAAGGCGATTTACTAGAGGTACATTAATAACAAAGCAATTATTAAGGCAGTTGTAGAAGGTGATAAAGACAGGGATAGAGATAGCGAGGATGACGCGTTTAACATTTAGACAGGGCATAGTTCTAAGATTAGCAGCACAATTTATAAGAGACTAATTACAGAGTTGCTGTTTAGCACAGAAGCTTAGCAGATAGTGTTGCAGCAGGTAAGTATAGAGTGGCATTAGTTTTTGTTGTTTGCGTTAGCGTTAGAGGTGCATCCTAAAAAGGGGACACAAGCAGCAGAAGTTAGAAAGGAGGCAACAGAAGAGGAGTTCTAACGTTAGAAGATAATGTGAGCTGTTAACATCTAAGGACAGTTAGAGAGTTTAATTAGGAAAGGAGCCTAGTTTAGGGGGATTTAGAAACTAGCTATTAAGGTAATTATGCAGCAGAAGAGCCTAGTTGTGATAATTATAGGTACAGGGGCTAGTAAGAGTATAGCTTTTATGTTACTAGCAGCGTGTTCTACAGGAGTGACTATTGTAGTTGTGCTGCTAGTTTTGTTACAAGGGAATATTAAGGACTAGTGTATAAAGGCAGGGATAGAGTGCGTTAAGTAGGAAAGCTGTAGACCGCATAAATAGGCGTTAGTAGTGTTAGTTACGCTAGAATTAGCAGTTAGCAAAAGGTTTAGAGGGTTTATTAACTAACAGCGAGCAATAGGACAGTTAGATTAGATTATAGTAGACAAATGCCATGTTGTGTTAGATTCAACTAGTAGGTGGAGGACGCGGATGTTAGCGTTGCAGGATTTAGTTAAAGCTAAGACACAGCTAGTGTATATAACAGCAACAATGCAGCTAAGGGACAAGGGCAAGTTTATCTGATTAATAGGGTTGCTACTAAAGGAGAAATATTAGTAGTTTTAAGGGGCTACAGTGCGGAAGAACGTAGTATATTAAGTGTAATTGTTTAACTAGAAGAAAGAGGATAAGGATAAGGTGTTGCTAAAATTAGTAGAGGAGAAGAAGCAGCAATATCTAATGCCTAGGCAAATTATTGTTTATTGCAACACAGTAGAGAAAACTGTTTGATTAGCAAGGCAGTTAGGATGCATTTATTACTATCGCTAAGTCAGGAGTAGAGAAGAAAAAGCTAAGTTAGTGCGTTAATTAACAGAAGGCTAACAGCAGGTATTCACAGCAACAAATGCGTTAGGATTAGAGGTTAACGCGCCAACTATCTAGGTAGTGATTTACGTTAGGGCAGTAAGAAAGTTACAGGACTACGCACAAGAGAGCAGACAAGCAGGACGTAACAGTTTAAAGAGCAAGGCAATAATATTACATAGGGTAACGTACAACCGCAAGGGTTAGGCACAGGAAGGAGGATAGAGTAATAGGGTAGAGGATAAAATGCGTAAGTTTTTAACAACAGAAGGTTGTATACAGATAGTTTTAGATAGAGAGATAGATAGGAGAATTAATAGGGTAGGATGTGAAGAAGAGGAAGAAAGGTGTAGCTAGTGCTGCAAAACACAGTTAGTTAGGCAGGTAGAGAGCAGAAGAGAGGATAGAAGTAGGGAGGAGAGGCAAGAGGGTAATTTAGATAATAGTGCAAGGGTTTAGTTTAAATAAGAGGTGGAATTACAGAGGGCAGCGCAGTACAAAGAGATAGCAGTACAATTAGAAGAGGTAATAGAGATACAAGAGCTAGAGAATAGGTTAGAGGATTAGAAGGGGGGTTGCTAATAGTGTAGAGTATAGGGAGAAAAGAGTGATAATTATAGAATAGCGCAGTGTACAAGAACAGGGGCAGGGGATGCTAAAAAGGGAAAACAAATAATGCAGGATGTAATGCAGTAGGAGAGATTTTTATGCTGTTTTAAGTGTAGGATACTGCAGGTAATTTGTGAAGGATTTAAGTGTATTGCAGATAGTGGTTAGAAGAAGAGGAGTAACAGTTAGTGTTAGTATGAAGGGGTATTATTTAGGTCAGTAGCGTTAATTTGGACAAGGTATAAAGATAAATTTAGTAACTAGATAGAGAGGCAGATGTTACAAGAGGGGATACAGTAGCAAGGTAAGTTAAAGTTTAAAAAAGTAACATAGTAGTTAGGAAGAAAGAAGCAGTAGGGTAGAGTTAAAAGTAATAAGATGTGTTAGGTATTTTGTAAGTTTTTAGAGTATGTTAAGAGTAAATAAGAAAGAGAGAGAGAGAGAGAGAGAGAGTAGAGAAGGGAGGGAAAATAAAGAAAAAAAAGATTTTAGCAGTAATATAGATGTAAAAAATTAGGTTTTTAAGCTTTTAATGCAAATTAAAAATAATTTTAAGTATTAGTGTTAGATAATAATATTATAGGCCAGGAATGCCCATTCTAGGAAGAGGAAGCCAGCCGGCAGGAGGCTAGAAGTAAAGAGAGGTAAGGGGGGGAATGCCTATTCTAGGAAGAGGAAGCCTAACAGCGTTAAGGTGCAGGGTAGGTGGGATGCCTGCAGAGAGTTAACAGAAAAAAGAGGAATAGTGGCAGGCCCTATAAGGTTAGACAAAGAAGCATATTAGCAGCGTAGGTTAGGGGCAGAGGAAGGGGAGTTAGAGAAAGAGCAAGAAAAAAAGAGGGATAGTAGTAGGCCCTAATAAGGTTAAGGCTAAAGAGGAGGACCCTGTTCCCTGTACAAAGCCACATAAGGCCATCAGGGGTACCCTGCAAGGGTTAGAAGTAAAGAGAGAAGAAGTTAGAGTTACGCCCTAACCTAGGGCGGTAAATAGGACGTTATAACATCCTAATTCTTTTTACAAGTTTGTTAGTAATAACTGCTACGCGTATTTGCAGGTATTTTACAGAACTATAAGTATATACTATTAAAGTTTAGGGGAACGTCCTAATTTTAAATCTTAGTTTAATTATCCCTAAATTTAAATATGTTACTTAGCG
>JAKUHH010000239.1:0-63009 GCA_022701365.1 Mycocentrospora acerina | reverse complement strand
CCCGCTACGCAGGGATAGACGTTAGCTAGTTAGATAGATTAATACAATGTAAATGAAAGAAAAAATGATGTATCATTGTGAACAATGTGATAACCAGATTACCAACTCAAAACGATAACCTTTTCTATTGTGCGACGTGTAAAGAGTAGNGCTGATTGGCCGGTCCCGGCACACAGGGTGTCCCGCTACGCAGGGATAGACGTTAGCTAGTTAGATAGATTAATACAATGTAAATGAAAGAAAAAATGATGTATCATTGTGAACAATGTGATAACCAGATTACCAACTCAAAACGATAACCTTTTCTATTGTGCGACGTGTAAAGAGTAGGTAACGTCCATCCCTGCGTAGCGGGACACCCTGTGTGCCGGGACCGGCCAATCAGCTCGCTTAAATCACAGACTTCTGCTCAAAATCTGCAAGTTGATTGGCTGGTCCCGGCACGCAGGGTGTCCTGTTACGCAAGGACAGACGTTAGCATAGGTTTATGCGCGATCCTTGCGCTCTCATGGGTCGTTTTCGGCACACTGGGTTTTTCGTCAAGTACGGACGAATTTTGCCGCAAACTTAGTATTAATGATTTCAGAAAGATTCAGAACTGTTGTGAAAATTGAGGTTGGAACAGCAAGATTCAGGTGGTTTACAGTTTGAGTTCCTGCTCTATCCTTTGTAGTATCTAGGGCTGTTATAGACTTGAGTCAAGCTCGCAAAGTCACGCCTCCAGTTGTACACTGGACTACGTGGCATATGGCCAAACTTATGAATTAAGAATTGGTCACTTTGATAGCTCGTGACACTTAATTGTTATTCTTATCTTCCTGTGCCCACTTTCGCTCTTTGATAGAAGACTGCCAAACATGCAGATATTTTACTGCCAGCGAAGGGACTGGCGACCAAGTATATAGACGTACGAGGAACACAGTAATTCATGTCTTACCCATTTGCAACTGTCACTGCATTATCCCTAAATTCTCTTCGTCGAGATCTTTTTCCCAGTGTCTTGGTCATGTAAGGAATAGCAGCAGTTCTGCAAGATTGCAGTTTCTCCTAGGAGACGCTTAATAAACCAAAGCTACCTATAGCTTCGTTCAAGTTATTACTTACGTGTGTAAGAAATTCATTGCCAACTGAGTTCTCTTCGTATCGTATTTTTGAGGGTCTAAGAGACACTGCTGCTGCTTACACACAACTCACTAAGAAAGAAAATTATTTTTAATGTTTACGACAACGATTCGCAATTTATCGAATTCTGTTTTGATATTGTTCTCTCCGAGAATCCGATCATCTGGTGATGATGAAGAGCTTATCGTAGCTATACCTCACAGTTTCTGGAGCAAGCAAATGTTTGCGAAGATTATAAGTAACGAACACTGAATCAAATCAGCACTTATAACAGAAAGAAAGAATAAGAAAACTTCAAGAGATATATAAATCATTGTCGGCTCTTCACTACTTCCGTACTTAGTTCTCTTTCATCTCGCATTGCCAATATGTTCGGTTTTGACAGGGATAACATCAAGTCATATACATGCTCATCTCAATACTATGCACTTCATTTTAGAACAGAGGGACTCAAGATTTTGAACGTTGATAATCGTGCTTTCGAACCTATTTTCAAGGATTACTTAATACCAGAGATATGTTCAATGCAATTTGTTGGAAAGACTTTGTACATTGGTAGCAGAGGATTTATACAAACTCTAAGGAAAACATATGGCCGTTGGGAATTGGGCAAGAAAAGCTACTTTGAGGACACCGAGCACAACAGACTAATTCACTTTCTGGACGCAGATAAAAATCGAATTATCTTTTACAGTCACATAGATGATGAGTTGAAGAAAGAGGTTGGGATTTTATGATATAGAGAGATTTTTGACGAAGAAAGTGATTATTACTATAATGCTACTTTTGTTGTAGATGGTCCAATTCAGAAAGCTAAGGCTTTCCTAGAGAAGGGATCGATGATTGTGGCTTACTAAGACACGCTTAGTCAACAGATTGTTGTAAAGCAACTATGCTTCGACAGGAGTGGCTTTTATGAGCACACGGATCGGGCTGAATTTGATTCTTCTGTTACAGTGCTTGACATTAGTGAAACTATGGTTGCATCCGATCACAGCTGGTTCGTATTTAATTCTTTTTTAACAGATGAAAAGTGTTCCTGCCCGTCTTGTGGGTTGGTCACACGAAGACTTGAAAGAAAACCCATGGTACCTGGAAGATTCCTAGATAACGAGGATGAGACGGAGAGGGACAGAAACAGAAGAGATGAAGAAGAAATAGAAAAAGAAAAAGAAGCAGAAGCAAAAGATAACGGAGTAGAAATCCGTTCTCATTTTGGTGTCTCTGATCATACTGATACATTCCGTGAGGATGAGGACGACGAGGATGAGGACGACGAGGATGAGGACGACGAGGATGAGGGCGACGAGGATGACGATGATAAGAGTGAAAAAAGTGATAAGAGTAATAAGATGGATGAGCTTCTCCTTGATTCTTTGGTGGATGTAGGAAATTTCAGAATTAGGGCCGGTCTCTTTGTTGCAAACGACAAATATTTTGTTGCCATTTGCGAAGAAAACTATGGAGATCGTATTTCTATCGGACTGATACACATTAACCAAGCTAGACTTAAGCATACTCTTTGTTTCTTGTTTCCCTTTAAGTTAAACACCGAACACCTTGGCACGCTCAGCGACCCGCAAACAGAAGGTAAAGGCCTGATTCTGAGGACTTCTCCAGTGAACAATAAATACGAGATAGGTAATGCGATTATCGGATTTAGCATCTCCTACTTAATAGGCTTAACACAACGAGATCAAGTACAACAAGAACGAATCGCACGTCACCTTAAACGATCACTTATTTCTGGACAAGACTTGAAGAGATTAAAGGTTTACTCCGTGCCTTTATCGGATGAGTAGATTCAAAAATTAAGACGATAATTAATGTAAGGAAACAATTGTTAAAAAAACACAGTTCTTCAGATAGGTACAAATAGGAGATAAGGTAGATACTAGGTGCTAAAATAGTACTGCGTGTAAAGAGCTAGTAGTGTTTTGATGACTATTTCTATTGTTCCAACAATGTGTACGTAGGGATGTCGGGTACGTGCAAGCGATGTGGCCGAATCACTTTCTTAAAGTGAAAATTACAGCGTCATTTGTCACTAACAATAGCGAACACAACTGGAGTGGCTTCAATAATAGCAGACAGTATCAGCTGATTGCCATTTAATCTTTTAAATGCACGCCACAATCTTGCATATTGCCATTAGTTTAAACTAACGGGTTAGATAGCCGCCCCAATCCTTCGCGGTCGTCTGCGCGATGCAGGTAATCTGCACGGGATCTTCACGAAGTGATTTTCAACTAGATAATACAATTTTATCGTTTTTTCTTTTGAGCGGAGTTCTTCAACTTTCGTAGATAATCGCCACAGGCACGCTATTCAGCGGGTTGGTAATTTAGCATTGATTTAAACACGCTTCACACAGAAGCAGCAAGATTAAAGCTTTTGTTTTTCTTGAATCAATGCAAGAAGAAGTGAGACTCATATCAGCTACAGCGTAGAACAACATAAGATGAAGTGGTAGGTCCATTGTAAACTTAGTGAGATGGGCAAGTTAATAGGATGGCTAGCTCTTTTGTAGGTAGGTACAGATTACGTTTCAAATTTGCGACTGAACAGCTAACGTAGTTTATAAGCGAGCGGGCCACCCCACCAACTTTCTGTAACGCGTGAACTTCTATCAGCGATGGCTCCCCCCAAACAAGCTTCTAAGGTCTCTCGTGAGGCTGACATACACCTTGCAATCTTAGCTCTTAAGCAAGATCAAATACCAACTGAGAGATCTGCTGCTCAGACGTTTAATGTCCCCCGAACCACCCTCTAACGCCGACGCGCTGGCAGGCCTGCCCGACGCAATTGCCGGCCAAACTCAAAGAAGCTTACCCAGCTAGAGGAGGAGGTAATAGTCAGATATATACTTGACCTAGATCAACGTGGCTTTGCGCCTACGTATGCAGCTGTACGTGATATAGCTGATAAGCTGCTAGCTACTTAAGGCAGAGGTCAGGTTGGCGTCCACTAGCCGCGCAACTTTGTTAAGCGTACAGAGAGTCTTATAACGCGTCTTAATTAAGCGTATGACCAGCAGAGGGCTCTATGCAAGGATCCTGTGTTAATTAAGAGATAGTTTAAGCTTATAGAGCAGACACAGGCAAAGTATAGCATCTGCAACAAGGACGTCTACAACTTTAACAAGGCTAGCTTTTTAATAGGCAAGATTATAACTTAGCTTGTTGTAACAGGGTCAGAGAGGAGAGGCTGGCCAAAGGCTATCTAGCCAGGCAATCGTGAGTGGGTGATGTTGATCTAGGCAATCAACGCTGGTGGCTAGACAGTCCCACTGTTCCTTATCTTTGCTAGCTAGTATCACCTGTCTGCCTAGTACGAGGAGGCAGAGATCCCACGCAACTAGGCAATTGCAGTTAGTGACAACAGCTAGACAAACAACAAGCTAGGAGTTAAGTAGCTAAAGCACTTTATTAAGCATACAGATAGCAAGCTAGTTAGGGCATACAGGCTGCTTGTCCTTAATGGCTATAAGAGCTACCACTCTCTTAAGTTTTAAGAGCTTTGCAAGGAGAACAACATCTACACGCTCTGTATGCTACCTCACTCATCTCACCTGCTGCAGCTACTTGACATTAGCTGCTTCTTGCTGTTAAAGCAAGCGTACAGCTGTGCAGTTAAGAGCTTAATCTGCCACTACATTAACTACATTACAAAGCTTAAGTTTATGCCTGCCTTTAAGGCTGCGTTTAATTAATTGTTTACGTCAGCAAATATCTGCTCAGCCTTTTAAGGCGCAGGCCTTGTTCCTCTCTAGCCAGACGTTGATCTGTTAAAGCTAGACGTGCAGCTGCGTACACCTACTCCAGCTGCTCTCACAGAGACTCTCTAGGAGGCTCACACGCTGAGCAACATACGTAAACTTAAGGCTTAATCAACGTTAATACGCAACCGCGTGTAACAGCACAAGAGCTTATCGCCTGCGTCAATCATTAAAGCGACTTATCAGCTTAAGAAGGGTGCTGAGGTGATGATGCTCTCTGCTGAGCTAATGCGCAATTAGACTGCTAGCTTTAAGAGAGCTAATAAGGCAGCGTCAGAGCAGAAGCAGCGTAAAAGAAGGCGTATACAGAAGCAAGGAGTATTAGCAAAAGGAGCTGGTGAGGATCTAATTGCTCAACGTGCAGCTGATCAGCAAATTGCTCGTAAAGAGCGTCAAGGAGGAGAAGGATCAGGTCTCAGCTGGCAGGCTCTTGCGCGCTGTAAGAGGTGTAGAGAGCCTGGGCATAACTCACGCACATGCAAAAAAGATACTTAATATATTATTTAATCCATTACATTCAAGTCTTTGTATAGCTAGATAAATTGGTTGAGCTAAACACCTGTAGATGTGCACAAAGATAGAAAGGTGGCCCACTCGCTTGTATGGCCCGCTCGCTTATAAACTACGTTACATACTTAACTACGTGAGGATGCAAGGATTCTAACAATAGCTTAAGGTTTACCTGAGATTGCTTGTAGCATTTAAAGTGTTTCATTTTAATTTATACACATCCGTTTCCAATCCTTAAAATTCCTGTTTTCCTGCTTTCCAGCCCTGACTCCAGAGTGTGATTGATGGCACTAGCAACCTGTTCCCCAACAGCTCTATTTCCACGCCCTACCGCAATCAATGTAGAGATTTTAAACTTTAAGATGCTACTGGGTATCATCTGTTCCGGCTCGCCTTGGTCTACTATAACTACAACGTATTCTCTATCTGTTTGCAGATCAAAATGAAGGTCGCCGTGTTGTAACTTCAAGTCAACGTCAAAAGTTCTATGTATATGCCACTTCTTTTTGTGTACATAACGCCGAGCAATGCTAATTCGTAGATCTGAATAGGTAGAGGAGCTTTCGAACCAAACAAAATAATAAATTTCGTTCCGTTGTGCACTAGTGCCGATCGGATTGGTAAAGAATATGCCTCCTCCTAGCGTTACTTCGTGGCGGTAAATCAATTAATGTTTTACACTATCTCCATCGCTACTGTTAGATTCTCCTGTCAGATAGTCGTCGTCAAGCGAAGTTTTTTCGCTGTCAGTATCGGCAGCGTCACTTTCATAACGATTCAGAGCACGGTAAGTGGTCTCCTCTCTATCCATATCCTCTTGTGCCTGATATTCCTCTTATGTATGTCTATTTTTTGAATCCTCTTCAGTCAATTTTTTATGACCATCTTTATCATCATTCTTATCCTTATTCCTCCTTTTTTTACTCTTCTTTTTCTTATTCTTCTTTTTCGTATCCTTCTTTTTCTTATTCTTCTTTTTCGTATCCTTCTTTTTCTTATCCTTCTTTTTCTCATCGTTGCTCATTTTGAACTCATCAGGAAATTTCCCTGGGAAACGTTGTTCCTTCCATCGTCTATTTAACCTCAAAGAATAAGAGTCGATTTCAGTATGTGGAAAGATAGGCGGAAGTTTGATAAAGTACGAATCCATGCCTTTGAACACGACTTCTTGTTCACTAATGCCAAATACTTTGAAGTTCATCCACAATTCCTCTACTGATACATAATTCCCTAGCACAAGATGTTTGTCTTTGAAAGTGAGTTGTGAGACTCTTAACATGCGTGAAGGACGATTGTCGTGAACTAGGACTAACTTTTTGCTGTTGAGGAAGCCTTTCCCGCACTGAATGTGGCCTTTTATATCATATCTTTCTTCGTGGGGATGGCTACTTGTGCCAAAACCTTTATTTTTATAAATTACCATCCCTTGCTGATGCCAGCCAAAACGAAAAACCTGATGATGAACATAAAATAGAGTCATCTTTTCGTTTGCAGCAAGAATATGGATAGGCAAGCCTTCTGAATCTATTAGATGCTTTTCTTTTCTCTTCTCTTTCCACTCTCTATTTTCTAATTCTATGACTTGAATGTAACCTGTACCGCCAATGTAAAGAGTTTTTTGATTGAAGACCATCGAATATATGTCTAGTATCTCGCAGTTAGGATTGATATGTTCAAACTTATAGGTTTTGACATTCATTATCTTCAGCTCGCCTGTGTCCATATAGAGTGCATGGTATTTACTTGACCACGCATGAAGTAGTACCTTTCCTCTGCTGAGAGTATTTATCTTGGCAATGTGATAAGATGGTGGATTAATTAGGTGGGCAATGTTTGATGAAAAGTGCAATTTGTATCTAGAGTTGAAACTAATACGTGAAGCGGATATGTAAATAGGTCATAAAGATGTTAGAACTTTCCTCACTTTTGAATTCTTCATGATTTGGTAATCGTGACACGTGAGCGTCTAATACAAGTTATGAATTTTTTTCAATGCGCTCTATAATAAGCTGGTAAACTAGCAGATATTAAGTTAATAAGCTTCATTAAAAATTAAAGAATAAATTAGTAAGACTAAAGAGTCTCTTTAAGGTAAAGATGTAAAAGACAATAGGTTTTTGTTGCTGTTACAGATGGAACAGTGTCATGCAGTACTATGCTACAAATCTACATCCACAAGCTAGTAGGCAAGTATATTCCCACGCAATAAAAGAGAATACAAAATCTCTGCTGTGGCATAAGCGCCCACTTAAAAAAGTAGGCTAAATAACAGTGACTTCAAGAAAGTGAAAGCAAAATAGAATCTATACGTCTGATGTCATATAAAAGACACTGCGAGTTAAAATCACAGTTCAGAATTACATTAATTTCTGACTCTTGTCTTCAATATGAGAAACGCCGCTGCAAGCAAACGTCTCTAAGATGAAGAATTCAAAGATGCTAGTCATATTTTTATAGTAATCCTGTAACGCTAACTTGTATCAGAGGCATGTTTAGTATCTGTAATTCGCAATTCAATGCTAAATAATGCCTTGTCAATTTCGCGCAATTCCCTCCTAATTTTATCTAAAGAAGCTACTGCATCATTGTTCTATACCTACAATGAAGGTCTAAAGAGTAACCTACATCAGAAGTTGCGTTTTAGAGTGGGTTTCTCAAATTGCATGTAATAGTCAAATAACCAATTGGTCTAGATTAAAAGATTAAAAGAAATTCCAGATACTACATAGAGCAAGTAAAAATGCGCGCAGTCTCAATAGAGCTTATTGATGAGACGAGCTTAGCATGATTGGTAGCGTCAATCTCATATGATGTTGATAATTAAATTGAATAGTGAAGAGATTAAAAAAGGGTTAGATGGACTTCCACCTAGTGAACCAAAGGTCGCAATAGTGTGCAGCAAACACAAAATCAGCCCTATGCTTCACAGCAGCAAGCCCAAGAAGGGCAATCTTATGCATATAGTTTAGACGTTTCCTGGAATTTTACCATTTGTTCTAACTAAGTGAGCTTTGTTGAGTTAGGCTAGGTATCATGGCGTAGAGAATGATGTATAAACTGATGAATAGTTAAAAGTTTCTCAAATGCTGCGATTTAGTCACTTTGCAACCAATTGTAATGTGAATCGCAACCCACACCCTACATCTTTACTAGCTGCACTGCTCCGTCGAGCTAATGGTTACACAAGTTGCGCACGCTTTGGTACCTTCTCTGACAGGTTGACCATTCTTTCCCTGAAACTCCCGCTCCCCCAATCTATGATTCTTGCCAAACTATACACCAACTCCTTCGCGTCACGCTTGTGTGTGGTACGCCACAACTTCACACACTCCATATGTACTGCACTCTCGTATTCAAAGTGTACCCATAGCTCATGTGTTGGACCTTCAGTTACAATAGAGAAACAAAATGTTGGCGGTGTGAGTTCGCTGATCAGTGTGCTGGACACGCTAGCGTTCCATGCAGCCTGCTGTGCGAGGTCCTTCAAGATAGTAAGCATGGATGCAGCACCAATAGCGGCCTGATTCTGGGCAGTAACAAGGCCACCAGTCTGGCTGAGACCCTTTGCTTCCACGATGAGGAATGGAAAGCGTAAGCCCATATCGGCTGTATGCGGATCGCTTAGTATCAACTTCGAGAATTGATGGTCAATAAGGCGACATTGGATTGAGTTTGAAAAGGATGTGTGAGCGAGGCCGATGGTGATGTCTGGTTTAGGCGTTGAAATATGGTAAGGATCGGCGGCGTCGGTACTTGTCGTCCACGCGACGGACCGGGTGGAGGGAGGCAGGGAAGGAGCGGAACTAGCGAATGCGGAGGCGATCTGTTCGGCAGCGGCTGCATCGAAGGTGGGAAGAGCAGATTAAGATACAACGACGCGAGGGGTGATCGCTTCGTTATGGTCTTCAGACTGAGAATCATCAAACGGAGTGCCGATGGGCTTGAGTTCACTGTTCCAGACTAGTAGCAAGTCAGTTTCTCTTGGAAGACAATATAGTTAGGGCTGACAGGCTTACGCTTCTCCGTCATGTGCGTCTTCAGCGCGCTTGGCCGTAGATTCAGCACACTCCTCACTGCATTGTACAAACTGTTCTTCCAATCGCCCTCAAGGGAACAATCGCGCGCATTGCTCTGCGAATCACCATGGAACGATGTAACTGTTGCAGCGAGAGTAGCTTCATCCACGGCAGACACAACTTGGCTCCACGAATCAATAGCTAGGATATGTCGCACTTCAGCGTTGATGGCAGGTGGGAGATATCCAAGGTGATCAACAAAGACATTCGCGTGATACATATTCCGCGTGCGATATGTCTGTGGGGAGGGCTTTTTGCTGGGACTAGGCGTACGCGATCCGCGAGTGCGGTTCGCAGTGCGTCGGCCGCGACCGCGCGAGGACGGGTTCCAGGGTGTTGGGGGCGTGTCCATTATAACTGCGTCGCTGACAGCCTTGAAAGTTTCCACCCAGTGCTGCACTGACAATTCGTGGACCTTGCAGTCTGTTTTTGGAGTGTGGTTGAGTGTCTTTGTGGTGAGTGTGAATGTCTGCAAGGATGGGTTCGATGGGGGCGGGGAGGAAGCGGAGCAGCGTGCCCCAACATCGGCGCGTCGTTTTTTGCAACAACGTGAACTGCACCCGCTGCAGTGAGACAGCTGCGATGTATCGACACAAGATATACGGCGCTTCATCGTGGTAGACATTCGCACGCAACAAAAGCGGTAATCGGGATGAGGTTGCGTCTTGAGGTCTTGTTGACGATCGGCCACTTGTGTGGCAACCGGAGATGTTTCGGTGTTGCCGTGCACACACCACTCCAACCGCGACTGTTAGGTGCTAACGTCCATCCCTGCGTAGCGGGACACCCTGTGTGCCGGGACCGGCCAATCAGCTCGCTTAAATCACAGATTTCTGTCCAAAATCTGCAAGTTGATTGGCTGGTCCCGGCACGCAGGGTGTCCTGTTACGCAAGGACGGACGTTACCTAGTTTTCACGCTCGTGTGCGGCTTGATCAGTCGAAATAAGTCTGTGCTTCACGTCCAGCGCCTCAGTTTAGCCGTATCAGCACCAATACAACAGCCAAATTCCACCGAATACAACAGAGACCGATTCTGAAGGTTTGACGATTGAAACGACACCTTTTTCTCTAGACATTTGTTCGCCAGAACAGCCACAAGACAAAAGTCAAGTCGCAGGACTGCTTGGGCCTCCCCACCAACATTAAGTTAGTACATTTGAACCACTACAACTGGATCAAAAGTATATTTTGAACTAAAAAGAGCTCAGACTATTTCAGGTACTCATCGATTTACTTCAAAAATCAACCTAAAAACCTTTAGCCTCGAAGTGCTCTTCTCATGATAGGACCCGCTTGCCGAATGATTATAGTTCACGTCCCGTGACGTTCTGACTTCTCCTCTGTATCTTTTGCAACGTGAACCAATGCGTTGTCCTGTAGAAACCTAATATTTTACTTGTGATGATGAACCACCCCCTCCTCAAAAGCGTGTCGTAAGCTGCGCGCTGTGTAACCGTTACGTGGTGATGTATTATTGCGGGTCATCCATGCCAGAGGACTCCTGCCAACACAACCACTTGGAGGCATCCAAATTGCGCCGTAAACTTTGTGGCCTTTGCCAATGGTGTAACGTCCTTCCCAATATGGTGAAAATACCAGTGTGCCGGAAACAACCAATAGGAGCGCAAGGATCGCGAAAAATCATACACAATTAGTTCTTTAGACTCGCATAACGGGAAAGGATTTTTTCTTTGAGTTGGCTATCGGTGGGTTTTTTTTAGACGATTTTTTAGCCACTTTGATTGCTTGAAAGTTGTCCAATTTTCTGTACAATGGGTTCTTGCCATGCAGGCACAGGGTCCGCGCGTTGACTTGGCAAGACTTTCGACCATTACTTATCCACCCGCCAATTCCTCATAGGTCATCTCTCTATTCATGATAGCGGCCTGCACACCTTAAAACCGGCAAGTGCATTCAGGGGTAGTTTCCCTGAGATGCGAGAAAAAGTCCAGGGAGATGGGTTCCCCACTAGGATTGTTCTTGCTCATATAGCCTTGTGTCTCGACATGCAGAAAAGAGTCATCATGTCCCTGAACCATAATTTGAAGTCGCCTACTACTACAATGTCACTTAACATACACTTACCATTGCTCTCCCTTATAGCACGGTTGGTCCTTGGCACAAATAATAGCCTGAAAGCAGAGTTTTCTTGTCTCCCAACTGAGATAGTCACCGATATATTTCGGTACCTGGATCTCACGGCCCAGTAATGCCTAGCACACACATCCCAAGCCCTCAAAATTCTGTACAGAGAGGCTGTATTCAAATCCTTCCAAAATCCAAAGAATACCAACAGGTTACAAAAATTACGTCTTTTGCGCTATATTTTGCTCTGTCAGAATGACCCTCTTAAGTGGATTTGCCATCAATGTCTCCGCTTTCACGTTTGGGGAGAAGTTCCCAACGAACATCACCTTTCAGGGGAACCTGTCGTTTTCCCGTTCTGCGGCATTGAATACGTCACCGACATCTACTCAGCTAACAAAACACTCAAACTCCTGACGTCCTCCCATCAATCAAGGGGATATTTCGAAAACCTTCCGCATCAGAAAGCGCATTTGGAGCAATGTGATATCATCTACAGCATCAGTCTTGCTTCAGACACGGCCTGACTGTTTAGCAAACAGACATTTGACTTCACTTTCAGATCTCTCACACCCGGTCCGACATATGCCACATCTGCTATGGAAAGGGCGAATCTGGACATTTGCCGACACGTTTGGCTTGGCGAAACATGAAATAAGGGCGATAATTCACTTATAGATCAATCCAGCTCTTATCAGGAGAGTTTGAATATCACGGAGGCATAGACTACAACCTGTCAAAGCTGTTCTTTCAAGATTAGCGTGACCTGGAACGAGGTATCTTGCCGTAAGCTGTCCGTTTACGTGTGGAAGTATTAAGGGCTTGTCAAACGTTGGTCGGCTCGCGACTGGATTTGAAAGCAACGGCTGCGACCCGAATCATTAGACTTGTACTGGAGATCATGCTGCAGAGCTCAATGAGGACTAGAAAACTAGTAAAGCGTTTATCAGTTGTCATTGCCACATATTGAACTACATGCTATGAAATGGTCTAGTTGCGCCGTATTTTGAGCAAAATTCCGAATCTAGACAAACCAACGGCAAACTCACTGACTAAACTAGCGGGTATTTAGTACACGTGGCGTGTAATTTCTCATTCCATTGTAACGAAAAGAATACGGGAAAGCAACGTACACTAGCAAGTGTAGACTACAAGGCCCTAAGAAACACTAAAGGAACGTACTAAATCATCTACGAAGAATGATGAACGCTTCGACTACTATAGCAGATAACAGGTGCTCGGTACGTACCTCTCAGGCAGTGTTCGCGGTGGTGGTCGTCATGAAGGCGCCATAAGCAGAATTTTAGACATGTCATGGAACGACTGTCCGGCTATCATCGGAAAGATATCCTTGCCACCACCGATTCCCCACACCAGCTATTCGCTTTCACGTGAGCGTGTGCAAAACTCATACTTATCGCCGCCATGTCTAAGTTCGGAGCATCAAATTGTCAGAAGAGTTACGGATAGGCTATCAGAAATCCGCGTACTATAAGGCCAAGTGTGACAGCTAGCAATCACACCGCACAACCACGCCGCACAACCGTGCCGCGCAACCACATCGCACTAGCAACTACGCCGCATCAGCTCACCCGGCTCATAGTAAGCTCTATGTGCACTCACGCTTGATATCGTGAGTAGATCGCTCGATATTGTGAGCAGACCGCTCATGATTACTCCAGTCAAAAGGCTCGGGACACCTACATACATCAGTCGATAATCATGTCAGGTTAACACGACATTCCTTGAAGTCATAGCGCTACTCTAAACGTGGGGTCAGCCAAAATTAGGCAACTTCTTAGAAAGAAAGATAGAATTGACTCGTGGTAGTGCTTGCGATTGGATAGATTTACAATTGTTCAATGTAAAGCCTAAATAACTGTTACTTGAAAGAATAGTGCAGCTATTTACAGTCAACGTGAGCCTTGAAATTAAATCTTTAAAGACTGCTCATATCGATTAGTCTACATTTCCCTAAAATTATAAACTCAGAAGTTCGTGTGTTGTAAAGACTGCTTACATTGTACTTTCGTGCATCAACGAACTACAGCAGTACTACCTGTCGCCTACCTGTCATTCGTCCGAATAGAGAGACTGCTATTCACTGTCCTCCGTCTCTGTGCTTCCCTGCGCCAAAAGCTTATTTGCTAGAACACATGTCACGGCTCAGTGACGCGCTACCGGTTTCTGCAACTGCGTCTTGGCGCACGAATTTTGACTGCAGCTTATTATTAAGTCGTTGTATTCGTGTATTTATCATTTTCTGGAATTTCACACCCGCCTCATCCAAGGTATCACCTTTTCTTAATTTAATGGTTGCCTGATTATGTGCGTAATATGATGTGATGATACTTACATTCTCATCTTGTAATCATGAGTGCATGTCTTGAGGCCAAGGTGTACTAACGTCCGTCCTTGCGTAACAGGACACCCTGCGTGCCGGGACCAGCCAATCAACTTGCAGATTTTGGACAGAAATCTGTGATTTAAGCGAGCTGATTGGCCGGTCCCGGCACACAGGATGTCCCGCTACGCAGGGATGGACGTTAGCTCAGTATTATAATTTTCCCTTTGTTCTCAGCTAAGTCATTTATCTACTTCCAACCACCAAACATTCTGAGTCGCCTTAACGACATAATCTTGTCTGAAGACCTAAGAACTGCTAGAACGTGAGACAAGAACTAGGGTGTAGCAAGCAGCTTCAAAAATTAGTAGTGTTGATACATGTTTTTTCTCTGTAACGCTCCCCCCTGCGCAGCGAAAAACCAAGTGGGCCGAAAACAACCAATGAGAGCGCAAGGATGGCAGATATCGCAACCTAAAGCAGTGTCTCATTGGCTATTTTCGGTCCACTGGATTTTTCGCCGCGCAGGGAGGAGCGTAAATTTATTTAACATGCGAAGAGGTACATTTGCCCTGCGGCGGATATTCTCACAGTTGACTAGCGCCTTTGTCACTGCCACGAGATCACTCATGATTGCGGAGCCTATCACCATGACAAGACTAATCACGATTGCAAAACTTCTCACGATTCTGGAACCCATCTGCCATTTGCCATTTTCGCTTTCCTTATCAATGTGCTTGCAGATCTATCATGATTATGAGCATGGCGTTGTCCAACAGATGGTATCAATCTCGCCATGATCTCAGAATAACAGTTGGCCGAATTCTCGCAAGAGCGACGCAAGAACGTGTCTGCCATCATTATGGTCTCTGTAATGCACGAATAATTACTATCTAGTTTGTTTGAAAAGCTTATTGCACAAGACGAATTTTGCCATCATCCGACGAATTGTATCGCATCAGCGATGCAAGAAATTAAACTGAACGCGGATTTCGACATATCAATGGTGATGAGTAGCTCATCATTTACTGCTATTGCCACAACTTTTTTGTCACAAGAAGTAATGACCATCACAGAGTAAGGCCAATCGACTCGTCATAATAGCGATTCCGCTAGCTTGTGGTCAAGCCCTTTACCTAGCATTTTGCTGCAAACACAAAGGTTGCTCTAACCGAATAGTCCTGACACTGCCACTGCTTGCAGCATCAAGCCTGAAACGACGTGATGCGAGACTAAAGATCTGTAAGCGAAACGCTACGGATCGTAGGGTCTGAACAAACCTCCAACTCAAGTTGCCCTTGCATGCGTACTTGCAAGCTTTAACCATCTTCTTTATGCTCATTGTCTGGGGGTTGTCCTCGCTCCACCGGCTCATAAGCGATTGTTCCGCAACGTTCAAGTCTTGGACGGCCTCTTGGATCAGTCGTTCAGCTTCCTGCATAGCTTTATCCAAGGATTTGTGCTCAACGTAAAGAAGGGGAAGGACACTATTAATCTGTCTGAGGGCAAACTCCTTCTTCAACGAAAGTATGTCGTTTATGAGCGATGTTACGACGTTTGCTGCACGCCAGATTGTTTGCATATCCTTGTCTTTGAGGATTCTGGTAGTGTTTGTTTTATAGCAGAGATCTGTCAGCGCTAAACAAACTGTTACGGCGCTTGATCCCATGCGGCGTTGGATGTACTCTTCAACCGTTGGTATCTGGCCATTCACTTGGAGTTGCTGCTCTATCTCAGTGGATTCTACGTATCTTAATAGCTCTTTGGAAAAAACTTCAACTTGTTCTGGGAACTACGGTCAATGAAGTACTCGGTGTAAATTGGTAGGCAAAGACTAACCTGTATTGTATCGTTGTATGATTGCCTTTGCGAACGGCTCAAAGTCCACAATAATCTGGTTTGAGGTGATGTTACTGATCCCTGATACATTAGAGAGAGAGGCTGTAATATATAGCTTGGTGCGCTTGCAGAATTCGGCTGCATTGTCTTGACTGCAGAGGAGATTAGAGTACTCCTTGGAATCGGTTTCTAGAGAACATCAGCGGAGAACAACAATACGGCAGAGCAGAATTGGGCAAACCGTCATCCCATGCGAAAAGCTGTGCAACATTAGCAAGATGTACTTCGTCCTTAATAGTTCAATTAGCTCACCCATGTGGCTAAGTGTGTTGCGATACAAAGCTCGTCAAAAGGTGCATATGGCCACCATGAAGAGGTAAACAATGCTAGATCTGCGGCCTTCATTTTTTCGAGACGTTCGCCAGAGAACAATCTAAAACAGGTCAGATCTAATTCGTGACGGTCATACTGCGAAAACAAACCTTTCCAGCCTTTTTTCCACCTCAATACGCAGCCGATCCACATGAATATTGACATCTCCAGGCCAATCTATGATTATAGCCTTGAGATCTGGTATGGTTATAGAATGTCCTACTAATTCCTTAAGCAGACTTTCTTGGTTAAGTGGAGTTAACATGACTGCGTTTGGAAGAGAGTATGGAGAAATGGATTTTTTTTACTTTGGTTTGAAAATTAGGAGAGAAAAAGAAGCCTAGACTTACTTATAAGTTCCTTGAATGTAGTATTTCACTAGCGAAGGTGGCTTGCTTTCGGTGCTTGTCGCAACATCGCTTTGCGGACTAAATCTAAATCTCGATAGCCTAGACATGCACATATGTTGGGGTGGTAGCCTCCAACGTTACTCAGTTTTTCCATGGATGAACTGTTCAAACCGCACGCCAGATACTGTCAGTTAGCTTATCGGCTGCTGTTACTGCTGCAGCATTGGAGTGATGTGAAGCCACATTGACTGGTAATAATTTACCTGTTCACTATGAGTAAACTTCGGGGGGAACGAAAATGCTTGAAATATGGAGACGGGGGCCATTGAAGGCTTAGCGCTCATGTCATTGTTCATTTGAAGCGCTTAATGACCCATTATCTACTCTTCTATACATTGGAAATGATTGTAACTTCTTTTCTTACGTATCGAAAGCCTGGTATGCCGAGTAAATAGCACGATGATATGCGTTTTAAAATGCTGCATTATTGCAAATAGTGTGACAAATCAACAGTCAACTTAAAATGTAACCCCTAATTGTTGTGCTTTGTTTAAAGAGTATTTTGCTTTGGACTTTGCGCAATCCTTTTGCTCTCATTGGTTGTTTTCGGGACGCTGGGATATTTGTCATGCAAGGGGGAAAGCTACTAGCGAGTGCAGCTTCATCCTCGCTCACAACCACATTATCGCTCAGCACACACTCTCGCAAAGGTCAACGGTCTGGCCTTGCACACTCAGTGGTGCATGTACCTTGCGCATCATTCAGTCTGTTCCCTGATTCGCTGCATGATCGCACGCTAGCTGCTGCTACTTTGTCTGTCGGCCGTCCGTCGATTTAAGATGGCGAGGCGGCTGAAAGTCATTATTTGAGCAATGCAGAACATCGTTGCAACTGTGGACAGGGGTGAAGGCACAATCGCTAGTAGCTGTAACAGATTGGTGTTTCTTCGACTTGTACAGTCAAAGTATCGCTACTAAGTCAATCGCTGCTGTGAGTCGTGACTACAAAATGAAATCGCGGTAATCAGAAATCGTACAAATATTAATTTAATAATGGATTCAACGTCAATTTTTGTTCATTTCACTACAATCTTATCTATGTATAGCTTGATTGTAGCAATCTATCGATTGAAGTTCCACCCGCTTGCTGCATTTCTAGGACCAAGACTCACGGCTTTGACAAAATGGTACGAGATATACTTTGACCTAGTCAAATCGCCAGGGGACGCGTTCATGTTTGAGATTGATAGGATGCATGAGCGCTATGGTAAGCGCTCATTCGAATGGCTAGCTGGAAAGCTTCCTAAAGAAATTGTTGCCAGGCCCCATCGTACGCATCAACCCAGATGAACTTCATGTCAAGGATCCTGATTGGATAGAGATCCTCTACACAAACCCGTCCATGGTAAGAGCACGATCTCAGACCCAAACATTATGTCAATTTAATTCGCGCAGGGAGCTCGAGACAAGCACTGGCCTGCAGCTATGGTAACTGGAACACCAGATAGTAGTAAGTTTTGACGTATAAGTTAGTACTTTATTGCCCTTGTCCCTTTTTGGTTCCTTGTTGTTTCTTGTTAGGTTCAGTGTGAGCACTTTTAGCTGTAAATCCACATCTTTGGATTTGAACTCCCAGATTTTGGGCGGTGTTTTCGTCAAATAATAGTAGCATGATCTGAACTGGAAAATCTCGTCAAATTGGTGAAAAAATCGAGATCAGTGCTAATCTGCTTCAATTAGTATTTGGAACGGTACACCATGACGTCCATCGAAAACGAAGAGCCGCCATCAACAACCTTTTTTCCACAAAGTCTATTAAGAGCTTTGAGCCAAAATTGCAGGAGATGGTTAATTGTCTTACACAAACCATCATCTCGGCAAGTTTAAGAAAAAGCGAAATCGAATTAGGAAGAAACTATCTCGCTATGTCTACTGATGCTGTGTGCGAGTATATACTTGGGGATAATCCAGCTTTGTCAGGAGACGAATGTCAAATGCTTGATTGGAAGAAGACCATACAAGCAATTGCCGGCCTCACCCCTCTGGCAAAACATTTTACATGGATAATTCCTCTAGCACTAAAGACGCCAATACCGATTCTTCAAGTCATTGTACCGACTCTTGGTAGAATTGTCGAACTACATCGGGAACGTTTTGAAAGACCATATGATTGTATTGAACTGATATTATTGACAGTACATGCTTAAAGAAGCCGACATGGCTATTAAAGAATGCGATTTTCTCGGCAAAAGGTACGCAACAGGTAGTCTCCGGACTCCTGATACACCAAATTCGATTTTCCAAAACTGTCTCATGAGTAAACATCTTGATACTCAGGATAAACGCTCGAATCGTCTTGCCCAAGAAGCGTTTACTGTGGTTGTAGCTGGAGGAGAGGCTTCAGCACGTGTCTTGACAATAGCTTCCTTTCACATCATCTCAAATAAAGATTGTGTGTATTCTGTACTGAGGCGCGAGCTTGAGACTGCTTTTCCTGATCCTAAAATGAACATGGACCTCAAGACTCTTGAACAATTACCTTTTTTGGTGAGTTAGCTTGATTTGATGAAATTGATGAGTGCTGGCTGACAATATCACTATAGACTGCTGTGATAAGAGAGTCTCTTCGTATTGCCACTTTAGTAGTATCGCGGCTACCTCTTATAGCGCCTTACGAAGTTCTTCATTATAAAGATTGGTTTATTCCACAAGGAACACCAATCAGTATGTTGTTGCGTGACATTCTCCTTGATGAGAGCATTTTTGAGCAACCTCTAGAGTTTCGACCTGGAAGATGGCTAAGAGGAGACCAAAAATCTTCTCGATCTAGCCGGTTTTTCCTTCTATTTGCTAGGGGAAGCCTGATGTGCATAGGGATAAACCTTGCCATGGCCGAGCTTTATCTCGTTCTAGGCCATATATTCTGGAGATTTGATTTCGAGCTCTATGATACAACTAGAGAAAGAGATGTTGACGTGATGCGAGATTGCTTTATTGGGGAGCCTTTAAAAGATAGCAAAGGCATCAGAGTAAGAGCGACTTCTGTTTAAGGACTTAGATAAAAGAAGATGCCTTGAATTACATTTTAACGTATAGAGTTGAGAGAAATATGATGGTAAAATCTTGTGTTTTTAAGGGGGTTGTACACAACGCGGTTTTGTTGCTGCCAGAAAAGTC
Organism: Mycocentrospora acerina; assembly: GCA_022701365.1. Lineage (NCBI taxonomy): Eukaryota > Fungi > Ascomycota > Dothideomycetes > Pleosporales > Mycocentrospora > Mycocentrospora acerina. The sequence goes on along the minus strand of JAKUHH010000239.1, from coordinate 43,356 downwards.
TGGTTCATTCAAGTATCAGATTGACTCGTCAATATGATCATTGCGATAACCGAACGCGCACGGAGTATCTTAAGACAATCTGGTTGCACTTCACGATTCAAAGAGAACCCCAGATAGAGCGAGACATTAGAAATCAAGGTAAAGGTAATCTTTTACTGTAAAATAGACTATGTTAGAACATCGGATTATAGTTACAATCTGAACATGAAAATAGAGGTGTTTAATCCTTGATCAATATTTATAAGTTGCTCGAACATGATCCCTAAATCTTTCTAGCACATAAGCCTGTAAATTCAGAAGGCATAATATCTGATTAATATTGATGGACATCAATTTTAAGCTCACACAAAAGTCTGGATACGACTTAATTTGCTACTCCTGGTCTTTTCCGGTATGTGAGCTTCGATAACAGCGTTAACATCAGCCTTAATATCAAATGACACGTGTTGTAATTTTAATGCGAAATAGCAGCAATGTACTAGAACTTCGTCATTGATGGAAGGCCTACGTAGATGGTGCACTACTCCTTCATTGAGGATCCTTGCCAAAAATGTAGTGTAATTATAACATCATTAAACGCTCTGTATATGTAGTGTAGCTTGATCAGCGCTAGTCAGTCAAATGAATGTGAATTGTACCCTGGCTGCTCCAAAACCAGTTGTTACAGCAAAAGCGCGCGTAAAGGCACAATTCTCCTTAATCACCTTACCTCTCTATTATTAGTGGCACAGGTTAGTTTATTCCGTAAATCGAGCTGATAAACCTATTGATCGAATCTGAATTCGTAATAATTAAAATCTCATTAGAGTGACATTCAGCATGCGATGACAGTTGTAGGCACAACTCGATCTACTAATCTGAGTAACGAAGTAAGGAGACTACATAAGCGATAGGTGCTCACGTGCTCATAGTCGTGATGGTACAGCAGAATTAGCTGACATCTGGTGCCAGCGATTTAGGACTTTACCTACCCCGCATCTTAATTTTCAAAGTAAGAAACCTTTATCAACAGAACAACGATGAAACAAGCTATTATAATCTTTTGTTCACCAATTTAGTTAGTCTTTCTATTCACATAGAAGAGGTTTTAATGTGCAGCGACTTGAGTGAAGTGTTATGTAAGCCCTATACTACTGCTATTGGGAAAAGGGAGGTATATTTAGTCACAGCAATAAGTGTATTGTCTAAATAGTAGTTTAATAGTCGGTTTGTCTTTTTTTCGTCTAACAAATGTTATCAAGTTCACTTATCTAGAAAGCTCTAGCATCAATCTTTTTGAGGAGGCCTCCTGAGATGACTACTCTCAAACTAATATTGCTTCTTTAGCGCCTTTCGCCATTCTATGCAGTCGTATATCCGAGAATAGCCAATATATACTGCAAGATCATGTGATCTAACATCATCTAGTATTGATGCCGCTCAAATTGAAGTTTTTAGGAAACCTGCAGTCGTGGAGTTCTGTGCCGAAACTTCTACTAAATCCTCATAGTCATCGGCTGAGTTCAATGTAAAGCTATCAGAAAGTTGGACAGATTATTAACTACAAGTCAATATCACATGTAAGCACATTATTACTAAATAGCTCGATTTGCTACTGCTTAAATCAACTCATGCTGAGTGGTTATGAAATTTTCTGATGTTCTCGTTTTACAGCAGAAGTTGCAAGCTCTCCCGCAGACAAAGGAGTAGTTTGTAACATTCAGTGTGGAGATGATCTAGTCGTATCTACTGCTGTACTCACGTCTGGTACGAGTTAATGCATCTTAATTTGTGAGGAGACCAATGTTCAGATTACTAGCAAAATAGTCTACTATGAGCAGTTTAAAGCTAAATTTCAATTGTTCTTAATGAAGATTGTTAGAAAAGAGTACTCAATTTCTCCATCTAAACTGTCATTGGAAAAGCTATGTACTCGGCCTTACCAGCTTGCATGGTGCGTCCTATATGTAGTTGTTTTCCACCCTTCTATCTTCGTGCTATGTCTCATCTGCTGTTTTATCTGTCAATTATCTTTTCGGCCCAAAAATTAGGATATCAGATTTATCTTAGCTTTTGGTGAGCCTAGGGCCAAGGCGTTAGGTCTGTAAAATCACCCTCAACACTTTCTAACACGTCTTTCATTAAGAAAAGATTTTTGGTATTCACATATTAAGAAGCCTCTTTGAATTGCACCTGCCGTTTTGTTTCTCTGGAGTTCCTAAACTTAAGATAAAAATGGCTGACAGGTTCAGTGCTGATCATGAATGTGAGCTGGTACCGCCACTGTCTTCTAAGACTCGACCACTGATGTTCTCACCATTATTCAACGACCCTGAAGGAACACATCTACTTGCGCGCGCCACGCACGTACTCTCCACAGCTGCCTCCTCTCTATCCTAGGTCACTATCCTTTATCAATGCAATATCGTTGCGCGTAATGGCTTGCTGAGAGCTGTGGAGTGCCTTACTGATGTGAATGAGGCGGATAGGAAGCTAATAATCTGTGGCGTAGGTAAGAGTGGCCTTGTGGGCAGAAAAATTGTCGCAACGATGAAGAGTTTGAGCATCTCTAGTAGTTTTATGCATGCAACTGAGGCCCTACACGGCGATTTAGGAGATATCAGAAAGAATGACGCTATTATGTTTATTTCTTATTCTGGAAAAACAGCAGAATTACTGGCGTTTCTCGATCATATTCCTACATACACACCTATCTTGGCTATTACATCGCAAGAGCATTCGTCACAGTGTGAACTAATGAAAGAACGACCTAACGCGATATTATTACCTGCGCCGATTCACGAGCTGGAAGAAATGTCGTTTGGTGTTTGCGCACTAACAACGAGCACAACTGTCACAATCGCAGTGGGAGATATGCTGGCACTCACTGTGGCTGAGGTGCTACATAAGAAGGAAACAAACAATGTGTTCAAGAAAAACCATCCTGGTAGGACGACTGGGGATAAGGCAAAATTATAAGCTTGAAGACACACAAAGCGTGAGCGCGAAGAGATAGAAGTATGCACGATTACAGCATTATTATTATGAAAATGATCAACTAAATTCTAGTTTTTGTTCTCATAAAAGATTAGGTCTCTACGCAAAAGCTTCTATAGATCTTAAATTAATAACAGATCTTGACAGGCCTCAGGTTTAGTTGTTTCCTCTGATCTACCCAAATTGCTAGGGGCATAATTTCGCATCTTGTCTTTGGCATGTATTTGTGTATATAGATACTCAGTGAGCCAGAGGCAAATTTTACAATGCGTAGTTGTAATGAATCTCCCTGCGTAGCAAAAAACCTAGTGGACTGAAATTATCGACAGATTTAAAGCTTTCAAAACGCTTCGTTATTGTAAATATTGTGATATATCAATTGCCAACTCAACAGATGAACTCATTTTTGTGCTTTATTTAAAGAGCATATTGTAAAGCGTTAAAGGTGATCCTTGCGCTCGTATTAGTTGTTTTAGGTACACCGTGGATTTCGCTACATAGGAAGGGATGTTTGTTTTAAGTTTACTGAAGTGTCTCTAGAAGGCCCAAGAAATAGCATATGAAGTAAAAGACTTATACATTAAGGATTTATACTGTGTGACTAATAGCTCTTTCATCATTATTAGAAGGTACTGTTCGTTTCACATTTTCAATGTAAAATTTTCTGTTATGTGTTCAACAGCGAAAAATCACGGCTGATAATTGTTAGAATCCTTCTTACTTCACATTAGAAGACAAGTAGCATCTTAGTGTAGTATAAGAGTACATTAATAGAAAAATCGTTATCCTTAAAAGTAGGATTTTACAGAGGTAATTATACTAATCTTTAAGGAGACCGGATTCCCTTAGGTCACCTAGACCTCCTCCGGGACCCCCACGGCTACTAAGTACGACCTCCATGGGGATCTGGCACTTCAGAGAAACTTGAAGCGAACCTCGTCAGCGAGTATATCTTTCAGTATTTAATAAAAAGAAAGACAGGTTTCACGCATAAATTAATTAAACAACAATAGTGATAATCTAAATGAGTTCACTTTTCACCAGATGTGCAGCGCTAGCTCAACGACAAAAAATCTACGATCTAACGTCAGATAGATTGCATTGACTTGTATCTGCAGACCTAAGCTGAGATCAACTTGTGTTTACAAAGTAACAGCTGGTCTAAATAAGTTACATTTTACTCTTTTAGAGCCTTTTGTTTTTCTTAAATTAACGTTTACAAGCGATTTTGGAACGAGTTTTAATCACAAAATTAATAGAAAAGTTCTCCTTTCAATGTTAAGACTAATTACTTGATCAGACCGTTGTCGCATAGCTGCACTTTCTCAGGCAAATTATATGCAAGATGAGTGGGCAAAGAAGTAGCATACTATTTACTCAAGGAGAGGCGGCTTCACTAAAAGTCATTGGCGCATTTACTCCACAACGAATGTGCGTTTATCATCTCCAATTGAAGAGACACTCGCCGTGAGTCATTCAGTTACCACGAGTATTTTAGTCTGAGGTATGTCTTCATCTGATACTTACGAAAAGTGGTCGCTGGTTGGCTCACAACTACAGCAGTCAATGATTTCAATCGAGTTGAGACACTGCATATTTGCCATATTACGGCTACTAGCGACTGCAGCTTCATCCCCATTCGCAGCCGCAACACTAATCTGCAATGCTTCTCTGACGACTATCAGCCGCCCCGCCATCATGAAACAGGCTATTGACATGCTAACTAACAGCAGCTAGTGTACAGTTTGAGCAACGAACTAGAGAAAGGGATAAGTGGTGTGTAATGCTGACGCCCTAATGCATGTACGAGTCCAGGATATGATCTCTCGCGAGGAAGTTTGCAAAGCGATGCTGCAGCCACAAGCGAGAATGAAGCCGTAGTCGCTAGCAGCGGTCTGGAGAACAAAACATAAATTCTCTTTTAATAGCCCGTCATTTGAATCAGAAAAAATTAATCTACTTAGTATCATTCGTTTGCGTGAGAACTTGGTTAAAAGATAGAAACACCATGCAAAATCAAACCAGCTGTTTGACGCTTACATAAAAGTGCCGCTCCGGTCATACGCTGTCACGACTATAATAATTTCGTTTGAGGCCACTCTCTGATCCAGATCTTTATTCTTCATATTATTGTCGCACTTTTTGTAGATTCCCATGTGCTTGTATGGTTATTAGAAAAAGCAGAGTCGAAATTAGTTTATTCAAGATCGAGGTCAAAGAAGCTACTGCAGAGGAGAAATTTGCGGTACTCAGGACGTCTTCTTGAAGCGTTCTATAAGGAGCAAAGTGTTGTGACTGTATCATCAACCTTCTCTACTTCCACAGTTACATTGTTTCAAAAAAAATAGGCAAAACGCAAGTGTAGTTCACAATATTCTGCTGTCTAGTCGTCACTTGGCAAGGACTTGTCAACAAATTCTTAAACATGCAATTGCTCTTCCCTATGTTAAGTCTTACTATTTTCTCCCTTCTTTTCGGCCCTCTGTATATTTACAAAGACTACTGCACTTTCCTTTCTCTTGGACCGGGCGGCACCCTTTAACACCACTTGGTTATTTAAAGATCAAATTCCTCTCACTTTTCGCTATACGACACCCTTGCCGCCCCTTTTCTATTCCGACGCATTTCTGGCCTCAGAAAGGCTATATCAACAGTTTGAGAAGCAGAAAAGGGGAGAGACTAATAGTTAAAGGCATTGCACCATAGAGACAGCAAACACAAAAAAGCAGCTACGATATCCACCAACAGCTGAGAACTAGTTTGACCGCACTAGTTTTGAATTCGAACCATACATTAATTGAGAGAAAATCTTTTTTTGAAAAACACAGTCTTGCGCTATTCGCATTGAGACCTATTACTAAAAGCGGAGATGGGGAAATATGCCATGTGCATCCATTGGACGGCTCACTCCACCTCAGTCTACATCCTTCTGACGCCAATTTTGTCCTAGAGAGTGGCTGGGGAGAGAGACATCCATTGACAAGAGGGGGCTGGTTCAGGAAATTCGTACCCCGAGAGTTCGTCCTCATTTATGCGCCGAGGAGCGAGGACGATTTGCTCGTAATTATGCAGATTGTCGCCGCAAGCGTGTGGTGGATCGGTGATATCAACATAGATGTGAGCAATAAGGTCTCTAGAGAGTGTAAAGTGAGTTCTGGTGTCACGAACATGGAAACGTACAGCGAGATTCATTAAATTTTCAGTGTATCAAGCTTGAAATTTATAAGAATCACATGGAAAGAATGGTTGAATATTTGTAGACAGCTTAGTGGGCTCAGAATTGTGCCTTGCGTAAAACATTTTTCCCCAAACAACTAAATATCGAATGAAAAGTAGCCTTAGGCACTTGTGTCGCGTTTTATTAATCTCACCCTGCACTCTTCCCGCTCACTCGTTACACTTTGTCAGAGCTCTTTTTTTTTCTTCATTTATATTGTATTAATCTATCTAACTAGCTAGACTAAATACAATAATGCCTATGCAGACGTTAGTCTATAAGGCGCTGTTTTCCCTCCTAGGCTAAGCTCTCTTTTCTAGAGCCCTAGAAGCCTAGTAAAACAGTAGTAGTGCTCTTACTACGTGGCTTGCTAACAGTAGATTATTCTAGAGCAGGTCTATTTCGTTGTAGTAAGCCTTTAGGTCAAGGCTCCTGCAGCAGGCAGCTATCTAGGCTGTTGCTATTTCTTGTGTTTGTGCATTGCAGAGGCCTGTTGCTAGGCCCCTGTTGCGCGTTGTCGTGGCCTGTTGGTGGCCCCCTGTTGCGCTTGTCAGAGCTCTACTTAGTTTAACTTCCCTTCATAAGTAGCAAAAATCCTCGTGTGTCGAAAACGACCAATAGAAGTATAAGGAAAGCAGATATCGCGACCTAAAGCAGTGTCTCATTAGCTATTTTCAGCCTACCGGGGTTTTCACCGCGTTGGGAGGGACGTTAATATTGAAATTTATATACGTTGAAAGTTGTACAACCAGAAGACGAGTAGGCGTATTAATAGTGCTAAGTTGTTTTCAGGACATAGAGTCCTATCTACTGTAACATGCAAGCCAAGATCGTAGCAACAATGTAAGAACTGGTTCTTCATCAGACTTGTCAAGTACAAGCCAGCTTGATGAGATGGCTTGGCTGACTTAAGGCTTGAGGCTTCAAGCCAGCCAAGCTGAGTTTTAAAAAGCTTAATGAGATTAAATACACGTAATCTTAGTAGAGGAACACTAGAGTTATAATATTTTGAAAATTAAATCTTCCCTGTAGCAGCACCATAACGCGATTAGAAAAGTGTTTACCTGCTTAGACATAACAGTTTTAGATATGTTAAAGTACCTTTTGTAGTTTTTATGAATAAATAGAATGTTAAAGTGGGTAAATTTTATTACTTTAGAATTAGACGGGATGTTTCCAACAATATTACCACCTGCTACAACCACTGCAGCCTACCAGCAAAAATTGTGTACGTTATGCCTGAGATGGCTTCAACCACAGTAGACATATTTTATCTAGATCAAGCTAGGAATTAAATCTAGGCTTAATCTCAACAAGCTTTGTATACCTTCATTGAAGCAACATCAGGCATCACGTGCACTGGACCATATGATACACCTGCGCTACCCAGCAGGTGGCCGTACAGCTCTCTTGCCTGCCTTGGCTGAAGAAACTGAGGATTTCATAATATATATACAATGTACAATTGCGTAATGATGGTGTTGCAGTGCTCTAATTAATTGTAAATAATACGCGCTAAGCCTTGATTATTTGAGAGGAGCTTCGCATCTAAGCTACAACTACATCTTAACTACACTACCACTACCCTATATCGCTACTCTGGTCTCCAAAAAACGCGTCTCTAGCAACGCTGCTGCCTCCTACGACAAGCGCGTGAAAGTCGCGTCGTGCAGTACTGCTAGCCAACCTATTAAGGTTGTACTTAGCTATTATTAGCACAATTCTTTCCCCACCAAGCTATCGCTACAACATCTCGGGCTCTTACTTTTGAGTCACAATTACGGGAGTCGCAAGCTGAAGAAGCTATCATTGCGCCTACTGAGGGCAGCGAGGAGGCTACAGCAGCCTCTAACGAGGCTGCTAATGAGGCTACAAATGAGGGCTTCGACGCAGACCTCTAAGATAGCTTTGATGGGATAAACTGGCAGCGTCTGCCAAAATGTATGAAGCCTTTAGCGTTGCAGCGCCAGCGGAAAATCTGGGTAGACCACTATGGATTTCGCGTCGCGCTGCTTAAGGACCTAAACCGAATACACTTTGTATGCCGGTACTTTCATGAGCACACATTTATAAACGCTGGATATGGCGGCGTCTTTAAAACAACACGCGCATTATCAGCAGCAGCGCGTCACTTGGAGGAGCAGAAACCTGGCCACAATCACCGGGCGCTTAGCAAGGGGCCAGTTGTTATACAGGAACGTTTTCTCCGCCGCGTACTCAAAAACAGGTAGTGTTAGGATCACGCAGGAGTTTGCTAATGGGCTCTCTGGCTTGATACTGAGGCTTTTAGGCTCGCAGAATATCGCAGGCGCTGAGCAAGATCCACCTAAGCTTCAACGGCTGGACGACCAAAGGTGGCAAGCGCGGCTTCTTGGGTGTTGTTGCGCTCTACGTTGATAGCAGCGGCAACCTGAAGGACCTGCCTATCGCGCTACCGCAATTAACAGGCGCCGATGAATGCTGAAGTGAAGTTAGCTGAAGTTGTTAGTAAAACTTTGCAGCAGTTCGCGATAAACCCACTTACAATTGGCTACTTTTTGCTTGACAACACCAGTAATAACGACAACGCTTTACTTGCAATCGCGCAGAAGATGGGCTTTAACGCTGTATATCGACGACTCTGCTGTGTTCCTCATACGCTTAATTTTATTGGCCAGGTACTCCTTTGGGGCAACGAAGACGACGCCTATAACAACGCCGCAAGTAAGCTTGTAGAGTGCCTGTCTATGGAGGAGTGGCGGCACAACGATACTTTAGGCGTACTTTTAAGCGTCATCAACTACATCAAAACACCGCAGCAGTACGCTCTTTTTGCTGATTTTCAGCGCTTTGCCCACCACGAGCTGCCTGACGACGTGCCTGACAGCGAGCGCAAAATGCTCGAGCCAGTTAAACCTATGAGGCAGTAAACTACAACGCCCACAATGAGGCGCCAGAGGATCACTTTGCAATTAATCTACGCACTGCCTGGGTAAAGGCTTGTGATTATTACGCGATACTCGACTATTTGCTGGCTTACTACGCTTCTACAATGCTCTATCCATAATACAAGACGTACTGCGAAAAGTCATGGAGCGACAGGCCTGACTGGCTTAACGCTGACAACGCTAATTTTCGTGCTCTATGGGCTCAGTACAACACACAACCGTAGCCTGTGCGACGCCTAAAGGTGCTCTCAAACGACGTGGACAACGCAATTGACGGCCTAATAGATCCCACAACTGTAGCCAGCAGAGACAATGCTCTGGAGGATGAATACAATAGATGGAAGCGAAGCGAGCCGCGCGCGGAGAAGAATACTGAACACGCTAAAAATTCAAGTAAATACTGTGTAGAGTTGCGTGATCGATACCCTAGCCTCAGCAAGCTTGGACTTGACGTATTCTCTATCCCAGCCTCTAGCTGTGAGTGTGAGCGTATGTTCAGCGAGCTTGGCGACCTGTTAGAGCCTCGCCGACGGGCTATAGAACCCCAGCTTCTGGCTGCTGTACAGTGCGTCAGACGATGGCAGAAAGCTTGTCTTGGCGGCGGTGAGGGGGCTGCGACGGAGGCTATAACTGACGCAGAGAGATATTTTGTATGGTGTAGACTTATGGAAAAACAATAGCGATAGCAGCAGCTAAAATTTAGCTCCAGAGAATGTACAAAAACTTAACACTAAAAATCTATAATCTACTCCATTAAGCTGCAATCTCACCAAGCCAAGCCGGTCAGTCTACAAGCAATCAGGCCAATCCAGCCAAGCGGACACCTACCAATATACAAGCCAGCCAAGCTCAAGTCTCAGGCTGGCTTGACTGGCTTGTTGACAAGTCTGTTCTTTATAAGGTGGAAAAGTACATATTCCCGTGAAGAAAGTTGTGGGCTGTGGAACTAAGTCTCTGCCTTACACAAATTGTAGACTTTTCCTAAGAATTGTGACTGCCAGGCAATATGCGCAAACCTCCTTCGAACCGTCAAACCACAAGACCCATTTCGAGAGTTCAAAGATGATATTTAATCGAGTCTCTCCATTTATTGTCATTATTCACGTTAAGCGTAAATGTTTGGATATAACCCGCATGGTACCAACATTTCCTTTTACGTTCGGACAGCAGAAGACGAAAATTAGTTACTCATATGTGTATCACGCTGGATCGCCAGATACTAGCGGAAGCCGGAAGTTGCTGATCTCGAGACAAAGTGAACACTAGCTGGTTAAAGCTACTTCAACCAGCAGCGAATCTGCTCCTTCCCCTCAAGCTTTCGCCGAACTTCTATAGGATAAAAGGAGCTGGTACTCTGAATGCTATTGCAAGCATCGCTAACAGGGTATTCCCCCATCTATATTCCAGCTTCTTGAACATATATGTTGCGAACAGCGGAAATCCGAAACCCGCTAGGGATCTCAGTACTGTCGCTGCTGCAATGGCACTTGCTGCATACTGTGTATACGAATCAACAAGATACGTCTGAATGCATTGATAACCAATGATTGTCCCCCCACAGAAAATCGCAGCACCAATGTTTGGCATAACCTAGTGCACATTTGCATGCGCACTCCATCCGTACCAGAAAAGACCGATGGGCACAAGAAAAGATACGGGAATCATGATGGGAATACGGAACTCTGGTCTCCTAACTTCATTGTTGCTTTTCTTGAGTCGCCGGTAGAGCACATCGCTGAGTGGCGCCGTAATCTGTGTTCTAAGGAAGAAGCCCACCCCTATAGAGATGAAGTTTAGTGATCTAATTCTGACACTCTCCCTATACTTTCCACTCCAGAGACCGGGAAAGGTTGATAACATAAGACATATGAGGCTGTACAAATACGCCATGTACGCAGCTAAAATTTGAATGATAGGCTGTGTGAGAAGCAGTATAAAAGGGCGCTTCAAAGCGGTCTAAAGAATACTTAGAAGAGAGCGGTCTGAACTCTTAAATTCTGTATACAGTGCCATATTGCTGTTTTCTTTGCACAATCGGTCGCGTTTCCAAGCAAGGAGCCTGGGAGCGTAGGTTTCTTGAAGGAGGAAAACGCCAATGCACTGAATTACGGCTGTGAATATGGTTGTGGCATAGAAACACCACCGCCATGAGCTATTCTCGCTAATAAAGCCTCCTGCAATAGGTCCAATAGCTGGACCCAATAGTGGTGCAAGGCTATAGATTGACATTGCTTTCCCTCGTTCCTCGGCATGGAAGCAATCACTGAGGAGCCCCTAAAAGGAATATTAGTAACTCCTTTTAAGCTGTGAACAAGATTTAGGACTCACACCACCAATAGCCAACGGTGCACTGCCTCCCAATCCGCTCATAAATCGGAAAGCCATCAACTGCTCCTTATTCTGCGCAAACCCACATCCCAAGTTCCAGGCCAAATAGAACATGTTTGACAGCTGTAGAACAATCACACGTCCATATATTTCTGACAGAGGACCTAAAAACAATGGCCTAATAGCGTAGGCTAATACAAATATGGAGAGTATAAGCTGCGCTTCAATCTCCTTTGTGATACCAAATTCTTCACTGATTGATGTCAAAGCTGGCGAAATTATCGACGACGAGATAGGGGAGATGACTGTGAAGCAAGACATAATTAACGTAGCAGCCCACTTCCTCTTGTTGCTCCAATTTTTGGGATTTGCAGGATCATTTGGGGAGTCCCAGGTAATCTAACTAACGTCAGAACTATCATACAATGTTACACCTATTGTCTGCACCTTAACCTACGAGATTTGAATCCTCAGCAGACCTCTCACTTCCTACTCTCCATAAATCCTTTGAATTTTTAGCGTCAAAATCGTTTTGTGAGTTTATTTTAGTCTCTCTGAATTTTGCTCCTTGACAATTTCCAGTTTCATCCTTTTCTTCTGTATCTTTGTTACTGCTGCTGGCAAGATTGTGCTCTGTGCTCCTACAATTGACTTCTGTCTTAAGCAGTGACTGTACATCTGAATTTACACATGTGCCATCTTCTTCTTTTTCTTCTTTGATACTATACAGAGATACAGGGGCTGACTACAGGTTAGAGAGCAGGCATTGATGTGATGGAATGATAGATTTACTGCTTGAACGGTGACTTGTGTTGTTTTGTCTACCCATTGCCAATATATATATGGTCAGTCTAAGGGACGAACTGATTAGAAATTTAGAGGGAGTGAAAGCTCTGAAACGTTGCGTTTCTGTCAACTTAACAGGTACTAAAATGTGACGTTGGCAGAACTATAAAAGCGTTGCTCCTATTTGATGATATTATTGATGATAGTGATGATTGAGATTATGTTAATGGTGATGATTGTGCTAAAGTACAATTTACAGTGCTTTCCTAGGCTCTTTGCATTTTCTGGTTGAGAAGGAGATGGGCGACGGGCTGTGATGTCTATTCCTACTCTCTAGTCGATCTGGTAACGTCGTGCGCGCACTAAATTTGTTTCTAATCAGAACTCTTGGTCTCATCAGTACTCCACTAAAAATTCTACTGTAAACAATTGCGAATCATTTCTATACACAGTTTTGTTCGTTTAATTCATCACACAAGGTAATATCCCGCGCTGTCTGACAGAAAACCCCAGCGAAGTGAATAACACTGACGCTTCTCATCACAATCACGTCTGAACTACTAAGTGTCACAGATATTTTCGGGACCTGAACTTCGCATATCAAGACCTTCCTCTTCAGTGGTGACCTGATGTCTGCAGAAGTGCAGATGACAGACATTATGAAATGCAGTATCATAGGCCAAGCAACGAAGCAGGAAGCACGAAATGGAAAGCAAGGTAAGAAATACCTGTTTCAATATTCTCCAGGACTTTCCAAATGGGGTGACTTTCTTGGCATGCATTAAACTGGCGAACTTTCGAAATGCAGAGATTTCTTTCACACATGACGAGATGCGAGTAACTAAAATTTAGGTCTTACATTTCTACAAGTTCATGAAAATTTGAATACTGCGGCACAACATCTATTGTTTAAAATCAACAATTCTCACTAAATTTAATTTTTTTATAATCATTTATATCGTTCTCGAGAGCCCATATCTAGTTTCGATTTAATTGTGCTCATAGTGTCATTAGATTGTGAATCGTAGATTAGTAAATAAAAGTCTCTCCCAATTTCTACATTCAAGATGTTGACTAAGGACCGTGCGTATGGCTGCCTTTTAGATAAAAGTAGAAAATAGATGTTCTCAAATTTTCAGCTTTTATTTTTCCTTTTGAATGTCTTAAAGTCAAGAAACCCGCAATAAGCTACCAGCTAGCTGCTGCTATCTCCGTTTTTGCGAATACTTTAGTAAGACAAGCGGCCTGTTGGCAATCAGTCCTGGGACAATCAGTGAGGAATAAGAATAGATTCTATAATAAATTGGGATTAAAGTTAGCTCTCGGGGATAGAGTAGGTAGAGAAGCGAGAGATTTCAATGCAGGCATTTAGGCTGTGCCATAATTGAAAGCGAGTTTCAATAATTAGATCGATTGACCGGGGTAAAAACATCACAATACGGATGGTGTTTCTATTGACTGCATATTTAACGACTGATGTGGCGATCATTTATTACGACAGAGCTTTATCCCACTGCGTCCTGCTAGCCAAAAAGTTCTATGATGTATCATATAATACATCACGAGATTTGACAGTACACATCCTCAACGTGTACAAGCTAACCAGATTCTACTACATGTTAGGTGGACACATCCTGACAATAGTGGGACTAGCTCACATTTCAGACCTTCAGAGTCTTTCATTAATACCTTGACAAAGCTAAGGTCAAAGTGTGAGCCTTTCACCACCAAAATTCTCACCGGGCTCCCGACAACGGCCATCAAGATAGTGGTCATACTATTGATCGTTTAACGTCCGTTCCTGTGTGACGAGACAGCCCCCGCGCCGAGATACACACCTATGCTTTCGGTCTATGCGGAAGTGATATTCAGGTGGAAAGGGCGTTAGGTGATAATGAGTAGCTTCAGTCCGTGAGTCCTATAGAAGTAAGACAAACATCATGATGTGCAAAGTTATTGGTTTATTGAAAGTTAGCTTGACTCAGCAAAGAGAATATCTCCACACACAAAAATAGACATTGTACGTCTGATAAGCTTATCATATCAACCTAGCCATTGGATTGTGTTGTTTTTCAGCGGCTTTTGCAGTAAGCAAGTTAACTCTAAGGAGTAGGTGTAAACCGCAAAAAAACCTAACCTCATCTACCTTTAGCATGGGGATCACTGTTGTAAGCTAGCAGTAGGTCTTCAGGTGATCATTTTTAAACATGAGATAATGATGCTACTCGTCACTCTATGGGGTGACTAAGATAAGTGTTAAAGTATCACAGACCGTATAAGCTATGTTATTCGGGCCCGAGGGATTACGTTTTTAGTGTGCTCTCATGTGGCCAGCTCGATCGCCCAGGCGACTATCCTATTCAACATTTTTTGTTGTTAGACATAGTTATTAGGTACTCAGCAGCTGTTCCAGACACAATCGAGATTTCTACTCACGTCTATGTCATGTCTCAGCACTTACCTATAGGAAGGCGAGCCTCATTATTCTGAGTAGACGATTCAAGAAGCAGTCGGGATGACAGAATTTTAAGATAATCATGACATACAAGCTCATGATAAGCTGCTTAGGATTCTTAAAATTATTTGACTAGACTGTTACACCATGCTTACTAGTTTGGTTTGACTGTCTGCTTATTTCAATAACGTAATACTTAGCTTTGTTGATAGTTTAAATTATGATCGTGCACAGCGATGCCCAAAAATCAGCAAGTGAATAGTTGCCTCAGCATAAAGTAATATCTCTTTACATTACCTTTGTAGGTACAGATCTTACTAAGCAGCCAATAGTCCAATATTCGCCCCTCTGACTGCAGGAGGAAAAATACTCAACACAAGCGCAGTCCAAAAATTGATGCACTATTGAATAAAGTACTCACTGTTAATGTAGCAATCGCTAGTGGAATAGCTGGAAAAAGAATGTGCATCTGCAACAATATGAGTGTGTCTTGCTTATCGTAACTGGTCTCGACATCATGAATGGTCTGAAAATCATCTGTGGATCATCATCATGAGTGATACATCATCGTAAATATTTAGAGTTGTAGGAGATTCCTGCAGCATTATGATCACCTTGGTTTTCTCTGACTGCTGACGGCTGAACTCTTTGCAACTGGGCTGCATGACAGGACTAACCTTTGCCCTGAGAACGCAAAAGTGAAAGGAGGTGCTTAATTGTGGCGATATGGTTGATAAACGACTACTCTGAGTAACTGTTATTCGTAAATATCGCCATTATAAATCTCAGTATACAGTGTTTAAAATGTAAACAATCACATCATCACCTGTAGATTAATGTTTAGTCTGTTACTTTAATTTGTATCTTACTCCTACATACATTTCAACCTGCAGTCACGCATCAAAGATAAAATCAGTGTAAGCTTGTAAGGGTGTGTTAGAGGTTATAGCTAGATGAGTTACTACCGAAGAGGCAGGATCCTTTAGCGGCTATATGATGGTGTTGAGAGGGGTTTCAGCTCCCCTTAGTCACCTGAGATATGTGGAGATTTTGACCTGGTCTTATTCGGGGGGAGATGGGGATCTGATCCCTAACCCCGGCGCACACGCAGTAGTATATGGCCACAGTGCTAACAACCAAACAGCACGGTGAGAAATGGTCACGAGACTTTGAGTGTTCCTGATGTAGAAAAATCAATACCTAGTAGCGAGCAGAGACAAAAAGGTAGTACTAAGGTTTAATATTATAGCCTAAATCAGAGGGCACAGGCACGACGAAGGATTTGATAAAGCAAGCATAGCAGGGCAAGTATAGTCTAGCAGGAGCGAATTAAAGCGGGGAGAAACGGAGTGAGGGCTGTATTTGTCTTTATTTCTCCGGGCCACATCATCTCAAGCCAGGGGAAGAATTCATTCGTTGCAACTGAATCAC
Source organism: Mycocentrospora acerina (assembly GCA_022701365.1). Classification (NCBI taxonomy): domain Eukaryota; kingdom Fungi; phylum Ascomycota; class Dothideomycetes; order Pleosporales; genus Mycocentrospora; species Mycocentrospora acerina. The sequence continues at coordinate 27,236 of JAKUHH010000239.1, read as the reverse complement.
TGTACGTCTGTGCAATTAATTGCTGTTCAACTCGGCTTGCATGAAGTTGATCCTAAAGGATAGTACGAGGTAGGTTATCTTTTCGCATTGAAGGCATAGCCTTCAATTCCTGGACTTCTGATGAAAATTAAACTGCAAAAATAGAGTTGTGTTGGTTAGACACAAGGAAGCGTTACCATTAGATGACTTTGAGCACCAGTCTCGTGTCTGCTTCTTGCATGTCTGCGCTATTATCTTTGGTTGGCCACCTTTTTGTAGTGGCGAATGGTGCTAATTAAAATTCTATTCTCTGTGCTGTATACGACGTTTCTTGGAATGTGACTTCACACTCTGTTATTCTTATTCATTTTCCCCAGTTTTATCATTTCAGCGCAGTAATAGATAAGAGGCGTCTCTGGGCGAAGAGACACTGTGTCGCAAAACAGATTCACTCCTCACCTCGGTGCACTGCCTGCCCTGCTTCCTCGCTCGCCACACCTACCTCCCTCTGCAAATCTTCTCTTCTCACTCTTAAATCTCCTCTGATCACTTTCGAGGATTTCCCTCTCCCTTCTTAAGTTTTCGCTCTCCTTCTGCACATTCTTTTTGTCCCTCTGCACACTCTTTTTGTCCCTCCGCACGTCCTCCTTGTCTCTCCGCACGTCCTCCTTGTCTCTCCGCACGTCCTCCTTGTCTCTCCGTACGTCTTGCTTGTCCCTTCTCAATTCTTTCTTGTTCCTCCTTAACTCCTCCCTCTCTTGCTCCAAGCTTACCTTCTTAAAGCTTACCTTCTCTCTATGTCCTAGCTCATCTAAACGCTCCCTCACATGATCAATGACATGGCCTGCTTTCAGCTCTGCCTCCTCCTCCACATAATCCACCATACGTTCACAGTCACCCCTAAACGCTTGTAGTATTTCCTCAACCACCTTTTTCACCTCGTCCACAACATCCTGCTTCTCTATCAGTAGCTGCAGTCTGCCATCCTCCAACACGCTCTCGACCTCCAAATCCGCTGCGTCTCGTGTATGATTCGCATGACTCGGAGAGTGCGCGCATACTGTCTCTTGGTAACTCTCGATCTTGCGCGTTACGTATTCACCAAGCGTGATTTTGAGTGCGGAGAGCGCCGGCGGTGGTGCATCTAAAATCTGCTTTGCTATTAACTCCTGAGAAAAAGACGATGCGGGCGATGGCGCTGTGAGGAGACGTGTGAGAAAGCGTGTGAGTAGTGAAGGCAGGAGGGTGTCAAGCATCCGTGGCAGTAACGATTCCACTGCTTTTTCGACGACACATTGGAGGTCTATCGCTGGGACTACAGGCGATAAAGATTCGAGATTTGGTGCGGTGGAAGAAGAGTGTGGAGGCTTCGGACTTGATGCGTGGAGAGATGAGGGTTTCGGGCTCGGCACAGCGAGGGGTGGAGTTTTGGGGGACTGTAGAGGCTTTGGGCTCAGTGCTGTTATGCTGCTCTGCTCGGTTGGACTTGTTTGTATGTCTCCTGTATACCGCGAGAGGCGGACGCGTTTTGGTGGCGGGGATAAAGACGTTGGGCCAGGCAAGACTAAAGAGCGATTTAGCAGTCTGTAGACGCTTGCCTGTATTCACAATACTTACCATGCATGGGACGTTTGTTGCTCTCGTTGTATTCAGGCGGCGGCTCGTCATCTTCGGTCGTGGCATCGGTGTCTGTGTGTGCATTATCGTCTTCGGTGGTGAAAACCGACCAATCAGCGCACTTGTAATGTAGTTGTCTGTAGCGTTGCTCAACTGGAAAGCCAGAGAGCTTTTCTGGATGCTCGATCAACCGTTGAAAGCTAGCGTGGTGGCTGCTGTGCAGCCGTTTGTAGTCAAACACGATGTGGAGCTCCAAGGCATGGGCGAGCTTTGCGAGTTGGTGGAAGGGAACCTCGCAACCAGGGCGAGGTGTGAGGGGTCCGGATGAAGGTGGGCACCATACAGGACAGATCTCCTTTAAAACCAAGGACAGTGTGCGTATCTCCGGTTTGCTTTCCCGGGCAAGCACTTCAAGCCGTTCTTGTGGGAGAAGAATGGTCGCAGGTCCAAGAGAGATTTTCCCAGGGACAATATTATCGGCCTCATACTGCAGGATGAAGGTCTGCGCGTCTTCGCAGGCGTGGATGAAGAGTGAAGATAGCAGGCAGAGCGTGGCCTGCGCGCGGCGCACGTCGTGTTTGAAGACTAGGGATAATGTCACTGGTGATGCAACATCGCATTCGGGGTAGGCCAGCACGGGGAAACCACTATTGGGTGCAATCTGCATGATGTTATCCTCTTAACTAAAAGACTACTTACAAAAGATAGCCCCTCCGCCATATATCTATAATAATAGCAAAGGAATCCCGCCCACCCGAGCTTTAGTGCGTACAGCAAAGAGCAGCTCTGACTCAATCGCGGTGTCACAACCACCGCGCTACCCCTCCACACAACCGTGCCAGCCTGAGTATCACCCCTCTGGCGCGCAGGAACCGATGCCTGAGCAGAGCTGAGTCGTCGTGCACTGCGCGCCAAAGGCCTTGTGAAGTTCGCAAGGATGGTGGACTGTGTCTGACTACGGGGAGGAGAGGGAGACGATGGCTGATTAGGCAGCGATGCTGTTGGGGGTGTGAGGTTGTAATTCGTGAACTGCTGACCCTGCTGTATTCACACTGCTGTTACTAGCCTAGGATCAACCCTCTTGCGCGCAGGAACCGATGACTGAGCAGATCTGAGTCGTCGTGCACTGCGCGTCGAAGGCCTTGTGAAGTTCACTAGTCTGACGACGAGCAGGTGAAGAAGGTCGGATGGCAGCAGCTAACGAGTGGTGACATGAGGTGTTGAAGAGTGCGTGTGAAGGTTGTGGATCGCAGTAATTAGGGTGTGTTGCGGGAAAAGATGTGGAACGATAGGAGTTGAGAGGGGGCCATGTCGAGGTGGCTGGGATGAGTAGCGGAATCTACGCACGGACATCGCGCGCTGGCACACGGACGTGCTAATGTCACCCACTGCGAAGCGAGACACAACGAAGCGAGACTATTCACAGGTACTTTGAACTCAGGTCACATTTACAATGTAGCAACGTCTGCTTGGACTCGTCGTTAATCTTCGTGAGAAACTGGATCTGGTCCCACTGAAGGATGCCTTTGGAGGATGCCAAATGAGCAACCTTCGAAAGTATTTGGATATTCTTTTGGAGTCTGGATATGCTCCTCTCATCAAGGCACTGGGTGACTAAGCCAAGACTCGCCGAAAGAAAAGTAAGATTGATGAACTATGAGGAGCGTATCAGGTAACGACTTTGTCTTTACATAAGGGACAAGTAATCTTCTCGTGATCTCCGCCTGATATACACCCATACAAGGGTACCGGCGGATTGCTCTGTGCTTGGTGTTGCCACCACTTTACGGCACAACCGCGGTGAAAACTGTGGTTACAACGAAATATGATACACTCCTCCAATGGACCTATCTCTTCCTGACAGTGTATGCAATATCCCTCTATCGATAGGCTCGTGGCGGTCCCCACTTGGATAATTCCACCGTCTGCTACCTTTAGCGTTCCCACGATCTTGAGTTCGCTGATTGCTGCATGAACGGTTTCATTTCTTGGCTTGAATGACAAGCAACCTCGTAACATGATGGAAGCTCGTTTGAGATTCCCTTGTTTGTAAAATGACTTGTAGCTTTGGAAATAAGCTTTACAGAGCAAGCGGTCACCGAATAATGGCTTCCACTCGTCAACCCGCTTACTTCGAAGGAGTTTGAAGAGATCCTCACACGCCTGACTGCTGTCGTTATTGTCCAATTTGTTGTGGGCATTCAGCCGATTCGTGAGAAGTATAAGATGCAGTTTAGGATCGGCTGCGAGCGTTAATGCAGCTTCGTACTTTGTAATCGCGACACGATAATCGCTATGTTTGAATTGAAAATTTCCTTCCTTTTTCAGAACTTCCGCTTCCGACATGGTTGATGCCTATGAAAGCGTGCGCAGATGCGAGGAGGCGAGGAGGCGAGGATGCGAGGATGCAAAGCGTTCAAGAAAGTACTATGGTACCAGGCGAAAGTATTATCGGTAGAGAGGCAAAGCATTGTACATTGGGGTGGTGTTTTAACAATTTAAATTGTCTCTGGGTATTTTTTAAATTACAACATGACTCTCGCACAAATCAAGATGTGATTAGGACTGCTGACAAAGTAGTCTAGCTGCAATTCAATTTCCAATCCCTGTTACTTCCCCACCGACAATACTCATGCCTGGTACCATAGTAAGGACATGGTGACCGCATAGAGGATACAGTTATGCTGCCTCGATGGCTGCCTAGGCTCTTGGTGCTTCCGGCTCAGTAAAACAAATAGCCGGATCTGGGAGGCGTTCCAGAAGTCAGCTCCACCGGCTCGGCTGCAGCAACAGGGTTGCTGCCGCGCTCATCCATCCGTTACCACCACCACCACCCACCACAGCACTTCAACAGGTATGGACATGGTGAGTCGTGCATTGGCAGAAGGGGTTTCTCCAGGTGTCCCATTCTCTTACCGCGCTCTCGCAGACCATAGGGAAGTTTCTCACTCTACAGCCCACCATCTTTCGCAAGGCCAACGATCGCTAGAGCAAAAGGCCCAAGACAAGCAGTATCTCACTATATGGGAGGAGGAAGCACTTGTTAAGTTCATCCTGCAGATGTTTGACTTTGGCTATCTTATCCGGATCAAGTTAATACCATCACTAGCTTACCGCCTCACGCTGCAGCGACCCCAGTCCGCTAGACCACACAAGCCGCCGCATTTTCACGTACCGACCGGGGTGGCAACGTCGCATATTCCTGCTTTCTTCGGCAGTCATACGGGCAATTATAGCCGTTGAACGTTCTAGCTGGATCGAGTACATGTATCGGACAGTTCTATCAGATCTAGAGTTGCAGTTGGCTACGGCGTGTTGTTGTAGACTACGGTGTCTTGAATAACCGAACAGGATGCTCTCGTCGGTGAGACGTAAAGAATACCGTAGACTAGTAATTCTTGATTCTGAAACGCGAGAATTATTCTTAAGGAGCTCATGTATATTATTATCGCAAGAATATTCAAAAACAGACGTTGCTGCATTGTAAATGTGACTTGAGTTTGAGGCACCCGTGATCTGTCTCGCTTCGTTGCTTGTCTCGCTTCGCAGTGGATAACGTCACCGTGTCTGTGCGGCGCAACGCCCAGATTCGCGTGACGCCCGACATTTTACAAGGGTCTGGTCTTGACGGGCATTGCGTCACATGCAGGAACAAGTGCGTTAGCCCGCATATTGACGCGAAACCCGACCTATCCAACCTACTGTCCCATCTAGCATGTACACTCTGTGCTGTTCGCAGATACGTTAAAGTTTCCCTAGACGTTCCCGTTTTCAAGGAGGGCGCAGTGTTGAGCACAGCTGCCCTATAACCGCGCGCAGGGGCAAACACGTTCCCATCATTTCGGCCCGTCATCTCCACCGCTTCCACCCTCTCTTTTGTGTAAATAAAGGGTCACCTTTTCGCGATGAATTTGGGCAATTTGATCTTCTCCTCCCGTGCGAGGAGCAGACCGTACAGGCCATAAAGCAGCCAAATGATCATTACGTCGTGTGGCACGAGGATCTAGAGAAACCAGCTGCGCTGACGTTTTTCGTGCGAAGTCCCGGACTTGCACTCGCATAGATGGGTAGGTTGGGAGGCTTAAAGAAGGCAGTGCTCGCGTACGTCCGCAAGTCGCGAGAGCAGGCCTGTGAAGACGATAACAACACTGACAATCAGGAACAAAGCCTTGAGCGCCGCGCCGAGAACATCAACAACTATACAAGTGATAGCGACAGTGATAACGGGGCGCCAGCCAGCAAGCGGGCTAGACTCTCGCTGACCATGCTGGACAACAGCCGATACTAGGAGAAGAATCGGCTGGAAGTCGCCAAGCTGACGTACTGTGACACCTGGTACAATTTCCAGGAGGCCAGCTGGTTTTTGTGTACGGGGAAGCAGCCTGAAGTCTGGGCAGCTGGCCTCACCGTCATGACGAAGTTTACACGCCATGTAGCCACTGTGTGCAACACTGAGGCCGTGCAAGATCCGTGGCTCACCTTCCCACATTGGCGGCGGAAGTATGCTGCTCCAGAGCCATTGCCCTTGAAGGCCGAACTATGGTCAGCGGAGACGCTCTGATTCTGCATGCCACAAACCTTGTCTAGTTGGCCCTTGACTACAAGGATGAAAGTTGACCTGAACAAAGCTATGTCCCTTGACGTCTGGCCTAACGGGTGCACTAAGAACAGAGACCATAACGTTATCTTCTTTTAGCGTGCGTTAAAGCACGGGAAGCGTCGGCTTCACCTGAAAGATGCCTTCGGTGGTAGGACCTTTGCCCTCTTACCAACATCGCTTATTACAGCACGTACGTACAGCGTGCCCTGACCAAGAAGCTGCTCACACTGGATCTGTATCTTGCAGTCCGCTCGTTTCGCGCATGTTTAAAGACATCACGCCTCTTCTTACCCTTATGGCAGATGATTGTACACTCCCAGCGTATCATGCACGTCTAGAAGATTTATATCAGGATATGGCTGAGCACGCTGCTCTTATGGAAGAACTGGCCTAGTTGTTACAAGTTCGTAGTAACTATCTGCGCATCCGCGAGGTAGTGACACCGGAGCAAGAGAAGTGGAGCAAGTATACGTTTGGCCAGTCATCTGGTATGCTGATACCCTCTCCATCCCCAATCCCTGTTTTTTTTTCAGAGTATAACAAAGGAGAGGAATAAACGGCCAATGGAGAAGGAGATGCACAAGAAGAGGATGCGCAAGGAGACAGGGATAGCGAAGGAGATGATGATGATGATGAGTAAATTGAGAGTGACAGCGATGGTGACAAAGAAATCCGCTCCGCCCCTCAAACGATGCCTCTGATGAACCTAAGGGCTAACTGCAAGGGGTTCTTTGACGTGGAAGCAGAGGAATAGAGATTAATTGGTTCTGATGACAGCACCAGTGAGCATATATCCAACAGCCTTGTTATCATACATACGGCAACTGGCGAACGAAGCTTCACCCCTGCGCGCTGCAATGCTATTTCCGCCAGCACCCAGGCAGGGGTTTGCAGCCCCACCTGCTAGATTCGGCAAGCTACCTCGCCTACGCAGATCTCAATTATCAACCAGTAGACAGCTTTAGGCATCCCTGAGGCCTATCTGAGCACAGGTATATGTTAGAAGCTTATATCTATAGATTGTGTAAAGTCGGTGTGGTACTGCGGTTAACTTGAACAGAAACATAGAGATTACAAAAGTAGGCTTATAACAGCTCAAGTATCAACGCCCTACCAGAGCTGGATCTAAACGCAACCTGACAGCTGTGAACAGCACTGCAGCTAGGTTAGTAGTTAGCAGGTATCCAAAGCATCTCTCCTGCATCTGCTGTTAACTACCTCTTTGTGACAAAGATGCGCCTTGCAGGCAACTGAGGAGCAAGAAAAGATGTAGACTAGGCTCTTCCTAGAGGCAGCATCAACATTTGTTTAGTTTCTGGATGTGAGCTGTCACTTGAGAAGGCCACGCTAGTGACATAGCTCGTGTGAACCTTGAGCGTGTGCAGCAGCTGGCCAGTGTTCGTATCCCACACCTGCACCGTCCCATCCCACGAAGCCGATGTCAGTCGATCTCCTGCAGCCGAGAAGGCCACGCTGCTGACCCAGCTCGTATGGCCTTCGAGGGTGTACAACGGCAGGCCAGTGTTCGAATCCCACACTCGCACCGTCCGATCCCACGAAGCCGACGCCAGTCGATCTCCTGCAGCCGAGAAGGCCACGCTGGTGACATAGCTCGTATGGCCTTTGAGGGTGTGCAGCGGCTGGCCAGTGTTCGTATCCCACACCCGCACCGTCCCATCCTTCGAAGCCGATGCCAGTCGATATCCTACCGTCGAGAAGGCCACGCTGCTGACATAGCTCGTGTGAACCTTAAGCGTGTGCAGCAGCTGGCCAGTGTTTGAATCCCACACCCGCACCGTGTGATCCCACGAAGCCGATGCCAGTCGATCTCCTATCGCCGAGAAGGCCACGCTGGTGACGTGGCTCGTATGGCCCCTGAGGGTGTGGATCGGCTGGCCAGTCTTCGCATCCCACACCTGTACCGTCCGATCGTGTGAAGCCGATGCCAGTCGATCTCCTATCGCTGAGAAGGTCACGCTACTCACATAGCTCGTATGGCCTTCGAGGGTGTGCAACGGCTGGCCAGTGTTCGCATCCCACACCCGCACCGTCTTATCGCCCGACCCCGATGCCAGTCGATCTCCTGTCGCTGAGAAGGCCACGCTGCTGACATGGCTCGTATGGCCCTCGAGCGTCTGCAGCAGAGGTCCCCACTCTTCCTCGAGCCCACACTTCACCTGCACTCCCTCTGGCATCTGCCACCTGAACTAATCCCGGACAATGCTTCGTCGTGGTGCAAACACTAGCGCACCGTAGTACACCTGCAGTAGTGCTTCTTAGATCCCAGATCCGCTCCACATTGTGAAGCGCAGCGCATCATGGACAACTTTTGACACCGTTGCACTCTCGGGTCCCTTGTCTGTAGTCAGTAACAGTACTGCTGTGTGGCTAGTCTCTTACTTACAGATAGTAATAACTGCAGCTTCTGCAGCGCAAGTATAGCTTCAGGTATCTTTTGCAGCAGGCTTATCGCTTCTACCTAGTGCAGCAGGTGCGTCTGAAAGAACCTGTGCACTTTGCTGCTGTCTGCTAAGATGCTGCTGCAATGACGTTCGCTTGCCTGCAGATGCTCAACCCAGTACTCACACGCGTATGCAATCTGCAGAAGACTACTGTTCTTAACGCGTCCTGTTGCTAACACGTCTTGTATGCGCGCTCCTGGCTTTTGCAAGCTGCACATGTCCCTCTACAGCGTGCTGTCTATTGCGTTCAGCAGGCAGTTAGTCAGCTGTCCCTGCTCCTCTGTAAACGCGACATCAAACACCTGCCAGCCGTTGCCTAGCGCAAAGTAGTCTTTAGCAGACAGGTAGATGAAGGATACAACGCCTTCACGCACAGTCAGGAACGACCCACAGCAGCTGACAACGTCGGCGACTGCTTGCACATTGCAAAACTGATCTTTAGGAAGGTCTGCAGCTACAGCAAGCTCCTCAAGCTGCAGCAGTCGGAAGGCAAGAGTGATAGTCCGAAGAACATTCCTACAGTACTCTGCAGTCCTTGCGTCCTGCGCCGCAATCTGCGCCATCATCCGGTCGTATAGTGGGTCGAGTCCTAGCGGCAGTGTCTGCAGCACCTCCCGCGTGCGGAAGAGCGGCACGCCCTCGAGCTCTTTGCATACCAGCGACACCCACAAAAACGTGCCTTCAGCCTTGTTGCAGAGCTGCTTCTGTACTTCTACTTGTAACCCAGCATCATACTTGTGCGCAGCTGCCAGCTGCTGCACCTTGTACTCTACAAACGCCGCCACCGCTTTTGACACGTGACCAGCGCTGACCTCCAGACTGACTTTCACACCCAGCGAGTCAGTGTGTAGATACCGCTCAATCTCCGGCACATTGCGGCTTGTCACCAGCCACTTGACTTTCGAGTGCCGGCTAAGGCTGTCATCGGTCACAATGCGCAGGAGATCTGACAGACCCGAGGTGCTCATACGATCGGACGGTTCGAGTGTGGGATGCGAACACTGGCCAGCTGCTGCACACGTTCGAAGGCTATACGAGGGAAGTCACTAGCGTGGCCTTCTCAAGGGACGGCTCACACCTAGAAACTGACTGAGGGTTGATGCTGCTTCTGCAAAGAGCGCAGTCTGCATCTTCCCTTGCTCCTCAGTTGCCTGCAAAGCGCATCTTTGTCACAGAGAGGTGGTTGATGGCAGATGCAGGAGAGATGCTTTGGATACCTGCCAACTACCAACCTAGCTGCAGTGCTGTTCACAGCTGTCAGGTTGCGTTTGGATATAAGTCTGGCAGAGTATTACTTTTAGAGTTGTTTTAAGCCTACTTTTGTAATCTTTATGTTTCTGTTCTATCTAGCTGCAGCTCTACATCAACTTTACACAATTTATAGATATGAGCTCGGAAGATTACACATCCACATACACCTGTTCTAAGAAAGGTAATTATTAATTCAGAGGTTGTTAATCATAGTTAAATGCAACTGCTCAAGGGACGGCTGAAGCTGTGTACTTAGTCGACAATCTATATCTGCGCCGGCAAGGCACCTTACGGTATGTAGCAGGTGAGGCCGCAGTCCCCTACTTGTAGGCTGGCAGAAACGGTGTTGCAGCTGCGCGCAGGGGTGAAGCTGCATTCGCTAATGGCTGTACAAACTAGACGACCAGGGCAAGCTAGGTCGCCTCAAGGATCAGCTGGTAGTCTGTGTTGGATAAAATGAACTCAGAGGTAAATTTCATATAAGATTGATAGTCTAAAGGTTAACGAGACATATACAGGATCATATGAACATGTAGCTTAAGTCAAACTGTCGGGCGTCCATATTCCAAACAGTGGTAACCGCCAAAATCTTAACGTTCGACTTATGGCCCCCGGTGCCGCAATTAACCTCGATTATGACAGTTTGGACGACATCAGCACAATTCTCAAAGCTATTTTTTGCTGAGGTGATAGTGTCTACGTAGCGTTTATCAAGGCTTCGTATGGATCCCACTGTTTACTTCGTCTATTAAGACCTATCGCATCAAATTTGCAACATAGACATCAAATAAATAGGAGTCAACTCAAGTGACAAATTTTACTTGATAACATTTTAACTTTTCTTACATTATTCTTCTCTCCAAAAAGATATTTTTTCATTAACACAAGCAATAGTGGATAATTGAAAAGTTGAACAACTTAGCCAGTCAAACACACTTAATTATCATTGATGTCAGATATCAAAAACCTCGAACCTCAGTCCTTTGAAGTGGCTAAAAACAGCACCTTGCACATACGCTTCGTCTTTGACAAAACAATCCACTTCCATCATTTATTTATTTTTGATTTCGTCTTGCATCAAGTCACTGACTATCATAGCATGTAATTTGCAAAACCTGAACGTGCAGATGATCGCAACTTAAATCCCGGAAATTCCAACTTTCTAATACCACGGTTGACTCACTTATAAGACCAAACTGGATCGCTCCGCCATTTAGATCCTTAAGCTTTGGGAAAAAAGGTCTAGCTCGTGTGGCAACAAGCTCAGACCCTCTTTTGGAAGTTTGAAGAACCCCATCGTGACAACACAGTAGGTAACAGGCGATTGCGCAATGCTGTGTTTGATAGCGTCTTTCTGGGACTCACTCATGTGCGTCGAGAAGAGGCCGAAGGTTTGAAGAGATAGTGAAGGTGGCAATTTCTTGTCCAGAAAGATTTGGCGTAAAAGCTTGATGACGATGCTGTCAGAAACATTGTCGACATCAGGGAAATGGCAGACTATGTCGTTGGAAACGTTGCTAAGTAAAATTGTCTTCATCATGCGTCTCATCAACATGTATTCAGCTGCAATGAGATTGTCTGTAACCGAAGGTGGCAGAAGAGTTGTGAAGGATTGATGAAGGGCGTAGTTCTCGTCGTAAATCTGGATATACAGTTCTTCTATCTCTGATTCGCCTAATGTCTCTGCAAGTTGGCTTTCATCGGTATCCATATGTAGCATATCTTCGATGGCATCTGCCTTGTTGTAATTGCGAGATAGTGGTATGTGACACTGGTATATCGTGAAATCGTTCTGGCTTCTGTAAGAGTAGAGGCGGCGGTAGAGAGTTACGCCGTTGACATCACTGTTAGTTGAAGGTCTCACCCAAACCATCTTTTGATTTCCAAGAAATTCGGTGTTTTCCATGTTATGGCGATTGTCGAGTTGTACGAAGCCGGTGGCTAGTCAGGTGAATCGAACAAGGAATTGATGAACGAGACAAATCGCGTAGTTACCGAGATGCAGGATGCGAGCGTGAGTGGACAATATAGAGACTTCAGGTGGGAAATAGCAAGATATGGAGGCAGGTAGAGAAAAACGTACAGTTTCGAAGATACAGGATTGCGAAATTGGTTGTGCGTATGGTGAAGGTGAAGTGTTTCCTTGGCACTTGTGATACTAAAGGGTGCAACAAACACTGAGATAGGCATGATTTAATTCGCATGAGATTGCTTGATTAAATCAATCTACGAAGGTTACGCTTTGATTGGGGTGTTTCTACACTAGGAGGGTAAATGTCAGCCATAAAACATTCAGAGGAAGTTTAATTAGGTCAACTCCATTTCATAGATTTAGGCAGTGATAATAAACATCTTAAACAACAGAGGTAAGCATCTTAAGGCCTGCATATTAGAAAAACATAAAAGCTCTTAAAGTAGATAATGCTGCCCTGTTTAGCAGCATTACTCGTTGCGCTCGCATCTTACGAGCCAAAAGACGTGCGACAGAGTTGCCTTTAGAGTGGCTCGGATCGTCAAGAATAAAGCAGGCACAGAGGAATGCTAGACCAGATGCACTAACAGTTAAAAGGCATAGAAAATTAATTAGAAAGACATGTGTAGTTTTTGTTTCTAGTAGACAGTTCAGACAAGGGCGTACCTACTCTTGCCCTCCATCTTCCACGTACCATTGAGGACATTACTCTCAACTCTCCTGAAATCTTTACTCAGGACTTTTTTTATCATCTGATATTTATGCACAAGGTATTACAGAGGGTAAGAAGGAGCGTTTAGCTGCAAAAGTAGAAGTGCGCAGGGCAACATTAGTACACCAGTGGTTGGTCTAAAATCTAGCTTAAGCCTTCCTCGTGAAGTTTGTAGTACCCCAGCGTAACTGTCAAGCACGCCACGATAGATTGTGCTATCTAGCTATCTTCAATCTTCCCCAGCGCTTTCTAAACCAGGGCTGAGAAGAATTCAATGCTACAGCGGAGATATCCTAGCCCAGCCTTGTCTAGACTAACATAACGCATCAGTTTCGTGATAATGCTGTGTAAAGGGTTTTCCAGCTAGGGGTGTGACAGATGATGTTGCGTGAGAGGTTCTTCTCGTTCAGAAGGAAGTTCAGCATCTCCTCTATTGCAAATTGGTTTATCTGGTTCTAGCCCTGTGCGAAGACTTGGGATGGGAGGAGCATGATTGCAGACTGAGATTCGGAAATGGCTTGGTCAAGGATAATGACGTATATCTCCTCAGTCGCTGGGATGATGCGGAGCTAGATTTCTCAGATTCGGCTTTTACAGCTGCTCTAACTCAACCGGAGATACCATTGTATGTGTGCACTGCGGTGAAGTGCTGACGGTGTGTCGTGAAAATATCCGCTTAGGGAAAAAGACAGGATGTGTTGCTTTCAGTGTTTAATTATGGGTTTAAAGAGTTGATTTTGTCTTTTTCTTGAACTTCAAATCAACCTTTTAAATTTCACAGAAAATCGTTTCAGTTGATTCGATTTTTTATATTATACGTGAGCCACAAAAGATATTGCTCGTACCACCTAATTATCCTTATCTTCTTCTGCACTTGATCGTTGGGCAATAAAGCTTGCACTTCGTCAGACATGAATGAACAAGTAGTGGCATGGTAGGTCCGACGACTTCTGACATCTTGGGATCACTGTCGCCTTACGTAAAACCCTTAACTGGAAAGTGCTGTTATCAGTTTCCTTGCGGTTCAGAAATGAGTAGATCTAGTTTCTCTGGAAGACCTATATTTGGAAGTTGAAAGAATCTGACTGTAACAGTAGGGCAAGTACCAGGAACATACGCCATCAATTGTTCAATAACAGGTCGATTGAATTCTTCGAAAGGCTTGGAGAAGAAGCCAAAAGTCCGGCAAGGTGCTCTGTTGACTGACTCCTTGTGTATATTGGCGGTCTAAAGATAGTTAGCAATAACGCTGTTAGGAGGATCCTGGAAAGTATTAAAGTTACAGACCACGTCTTTTGTAAGGTTATTGCCAGACATAACCATCTGTACTAAATCCTTCATCGATATGTTGTAGGCTACGTCGAAATCGTCCTCTTCAGCGATATACGGTAAAAGCACAGTGACAGAATTATCACGGTCTAATTTGTTGTCGTAGATTCGGACATATACCTCCTCTATCTCCCATCTGTGGAACTTGCTAGACAACTCAGAATCTATTGTGTGTCCTATCAGCGCTTGATGAATTGATTTTGCCTCCTGATGTGTACGAGATAGAGGAATGTGGTGCTTGTATGTTGTAAACTTCTTTTCTTGTGTATATCTAAAGATGCGGCGGTAGAGTATCACTCCGTCAAGGGGGTCGTGAGCCGAAGGTCTAACCACCTCTACGTAACGTATGATCTCGCCCACTTCGGTAGCTTGGATAATGTGACGATATGCGTCAGGGAAGAATTGATGTGGAGATCCAGTAGAGAGGATGGTTAAGTCTGGCTTTGGCCAAACAAAGTCATTACTTGAAATCACCTAACCTTTCTGTTGACCACTGGGAACTTTTTTGTCCTCCATGGTTGTCGATTTGTTGTCCTTTACAGCAGCGATAGGTCTGTCAGAAAACTCAGAGGAGATTGTGTGGGACGAAGTGGGTCGTGTGATGACCAAGATTGGGTATGAGAGCGTGAGGTCGTGATCGAGTTGCAGCGCGAAAGGGTGAGAGAAGGAGAAGAGTGGCGAGAGATGTTGCTGAAACCTCAACAATATTCAGGCACGAGTGGAGAGAAGAGACAAGTAAACTAGCCAATACCGACAATAAAGGATCGCCTAAAATTTAGTGTGCTCAAGGTGAAAGCATCTTTTTAGACCTTGGCGTTTGCAACCTTTTAGAGTCAAGCTTTGAGGGAAACACGCGGGGGTTAACGCGTTTTGAGACGTCATGGATTGTATGATTATGTCATGCACAGTATCACCAGCCTGATAACTGACATTAGCGAGAGATTGCTTTGAGTTGAAGCTCTGATGTTTGATCAAGAAAACATCCATGTTGTCGTCCTTTGAAAAGATGCGGCCATGAATAATAATTCCCTAGTTATAGTCTGCCTACCAGAGTCGCTAGCCAAAGTCTTCAGTGACCAGAGAAACAAAGATAGTGGATGACAGGGCGACGGATGATTAAGCTGAAAGTAGAGTGCGTGTTGCAGAGATTTGAAAAGTATAGCTGGCGTTACGCACCACCTACGCCTGGTATTCAATGTAAGTCTTCAACCTTTTATCTGCACAAAACACGGCCCCCTCGCTATAGTTTTGGTGAATTAAGCAGATTGGCAAATTCTGTATAAAATCTAGCCAACCTACGCGCTGCATGCGGAAGGGCCAGCGCATTTGTTGAACCACGCACTCCTTCCTCAAATGCATCTCTAGATACGTACATGAGGAGAAATTTGTACATACAAGATTATAACGACGAGAAATGCATTTGCTGAAGCACTTAATTAGCAAGCAAGCAGCCAGTAATATGCAGCCAATCAAGATATGGGAAGATTTCTAACGCGGTGTTTGCAAAATTCATCTACTCATCTACTTCCACTGCCACGTCTGTTTAACAAGGAAAGAACTCAAGGTGTCGGTAAACCTTCGGAATTGACCGGCATCACCGATGGCCCTAGCTCTAACTCTGACCCCAATGGCAATGACAGAGAGGAGGTGAGTGGTATGAACTAGGACGACTTAGGTCACGACTTTCTACTTAACTATTTGGTTTTTGAGCAGCGCATCTAAGGCTTGCGGAGAGCTACCTCCTTTAACAAGCGCCTTTGACCCCCAGACCTAACAGAAGGCTGATGGGTCTTGCTGACTACCTAGGCGCCGCAGGTAGTCTCCTCTGTCCTATCGCCTAAGGCAGCAGTTACTCTGAGTTGTGGATCTAACTTGATTGTTTCACTATTGAGGAGAAATTGGAGAAGGACGACTTAGAGATGCTTACCCTGCTCATTGACTAGATTTTTGCTGAACTGGCGCTTTTGGCTGACAATATCTTGATGGCTTCCTGACGTTGTCTCCTAGACACGGGCGCACAAAGTCAGCCGGTTGTTCGCGGTCTTCTACGATGAATTTGGAAAGACGCTGGGTTATGATACGCTTAGCGTTCTCCTTTGGAGTCGAACATGCAACAGCGCAGCCAGCCCCTTAGTAGTCGCCGCGAACACGCACTGTCCACACACCCTATTCAAAGACATCACTTGACCCGCATCTATGATTGGCGGCAGTGAAGACAACGTCAGTTCTGAAGGCGATGCCCAGCTTCTATGTTCTAGCGCTTTATTATAACCAGGGCTCGGATGCAGCGGCATAGCAACGATAACGTCGTTCGTGAATCTTGTCAACTTCATCCTGCCCCGTGGGGATGTGGCAGTCGGCGATGGGGTGGGACAGCGTGAGCCTTGCATCCGAGTCACGAACCTACTTGCCGATGTGCTCTATATGCAAAAGCAGGTGGTGTTTCTAGGCGCTGCCAGGATGTTAAAGAGAACCTGGTTATTCTGTCGGTATTGAACAGTAAGAATATCCTACATCGTCTGGCGGATCGTTATACAGGCCATCACGATTTCGAGGCTAAGGATATCGGCGTTCTGGCCCCGCATGTCGCCTAAGTCGGAGATCACTATTTCGTCCTCGTGTCACGTGTGGAGTATTATGTTAGACACAAAATGCAGTTAGGAGCGACGCATTGTTTCTAAGCATTGCGAGGCGAAGTAATGTCTAAGGTGGCTAGAAAAAGCTCGTCATCTACCGCCACTAATAACCTCGGCTTCACCATCAATACCCGCGCCGGCTTCTCGGCCTCGCGCGCGTATGTGGGACTTATCACCGATATTGACCTATTTAAGGCTGAAGCGGTATATAGCTAGAACATTAGCAGCTGGGCTTGCGCTGAACTAGCGCTACATGAAGCACGCGCATGGTATGTTCAGAGGATGAACTTCATCAGTGTGTCACCAGCCCGGCATCCGCAATTGAATATGTTTCCAGACGCCATTGTCGCCAACGATTGCTGCCCTTCCCTTCCACCGTCATGGAACTGCTGTCGTTCGGTACGACTGTCAAGCTACGCATTGAAGGCGAGTGTACGGAGGAAGCCATCAAGATCGAGCAACAAGGCAGGCTTAAGCGTTCGACCCCAACGCTAGCTAGTCCGAGGATTTTGTGGACGAGTCAAACTCCTGCGTAATAGATGATATCAGCTTTGTAGAGAATCTAGTCGACTAAGATGGGTGCAGGGATGATGCTGAGTTGGCATAGGACTTCAGCGACTGTACTACTTGTGACGCCATGAATACTAGGTGATAAGGAGGTGACTAACTTCCCTAGCGACCCGTAAATGTACATTCTGCAGTAGAGCTCAGGCGCAGTGCTTGTTTGATGCAGTTGACTGGGGTTAAGCGGCGCGCCTGTGGCACAGTCAACTGTATCAATGCGATTAGAAAATTTAGCAGCGACAAGCTGCTGCAAAATTGTTTGGATAAACATAACAGTTACTTCTTTTATGTTTAAATTTCTCCTTGTGCACTGTTTCAGCTGTGAATTGTAGTATTAGATAATCATGTAGTCTCTTTTATATGTTGCCTTGTTCAGCTCTGTAATTAGGACCTAAATCACAGCCAGTAGGTTCTTAATATCTAACTAAAGCAAAGATCGTTTATTTGTAAAATCTCTAATCTATCTAGAACTCAATCGCATTACTTTTCTATTTCTAAGCTTTTTAACTAAAGTCTCTTTAACAAGCTACCCTACTCTCGTGACGACCCTAGATTATCGCAATACCCTTAGTATGCGTGGATTTTTCTGACATCTCTCGCACTAGTTTTTAGTTCCGTAAAGTAGGGATGGCAGAACACAGGTAGTTACTGCTTTCCTTGTCGCAGTTCAGAGGGGTCCTTGTGCAATGTTACCAAGGCCTTTCAAGAGGTGCTCTATCTTCTTAGTTAGATATCTGGATAGATAAGAAAGCTATCATGCTCTTCATCCACGATTGTGGAGATTTTGAATTTTGATAATAATCAGCAAGTTAGCAGTCTTTTATCACTTCTTGTCCGAATCAAACAGTGGCCTGAATCATCGGTGTGATGTGGCGCTTTGGCTTACGTCTTACTCAAACTAGGAAATAACATTCGCCCAAATAGCACAAGGCTCTAATTCATCGGTGTGATATGGCATCTCAGCTTGCGTTTGCGTTTGAATTTGGCGGTCAACTCACCTCTGAAGCTCCACTGTCTGTGAGGTTTGAACTCCTCCGCATGCCTTCACTAAAAGTATATTTGCTAGTGCAAAGTTCACGATTTCATCTATTACGTTCTAGTCGCAGGTAAGATACATTTAAGTATCTTCTGAAGGCACAAACTACTGGATAATAGATGGTGCGACTATCAAATGATAGCCAGACACATCTCGTCAATTTAGAATCCCTTAGGTCTGTGTCATTTGTTAAGACATAGCCTACGATGAGAAACGCGGATGTCGCCAAAAGGTAATTGATGAACTAGAACATAAAATGCTGTTCCTCAGATTGTCATCAAGCTAACTTGTGCACGGTGGTAATATCATAAATTTGATGCTTGCCAGCCTCTGTCAATAGCAAATTTATAACCGAGGAAAATTCTCCGTGAATTCTACTCAGCAACTAAGGCTGTCTAATAGATTTTAATCTTCTCTATAAGCAGTGGAGACCTTAGATCATCTTAATCAAGCACCTTTTGCACAATATTTACATATAAGCAGGTTAGAAATATGAGGTAAATGCATAATGCCTGTGAAACTGCAGTGACTTCATGAAAACACTTGTTTTTTTTATGTTGGCAGCGTCTCGCGTTGAATATTAACAACTCGGGATATTGATTTACTACTCGCTACGAAAGGATACAAATTTCAATATTGACGTGGTTAGGAGTACCTCTAATATCCCGGATTGTTCCACGACGCATGCCTGCAAATTAAGCGGTCTAGCAGAGGCAAAACGTGGGAATTTGACCCGAATCCTGCGTGGTACCCTAGCTACTCTTTGCTAGGCTGGATACGAAGACGAGGGTATGTTGAGCCCTCTTAGCGCAAAGAAACGCTATCTATAACTCCCTAGCTCAGGTGCCTGGTCTTGTGTGGCAAGAACATCTAACTAATCTGAAGGCGAAAATCAGACCTATTTTAAGCGCTAGCACGCTAGACCTATTCCAAAGTTGCTCTATTTAAGGGTTTATATGAGAGATGAAGGTGAAGTGCCTTACTATGGTCTGTGATTGGCAATCTGAGCTTTTAGGTAGCCTAGATTCTGAAGAATCCCTAAAGGCGCCCGAGCCGGGGGGAAGGTGGAAGGATGTAATATATCCATCTCCTGTAAGGGCGAAGTGACGTCAATGGCTGTTCTGAATATCCCAAGTGGTTAAGGCTTGTCTGCAACTTATGGTACGATGATGTTTGCTTTTTTCTACACGGATATTCCCCCTTTTGCGTGCATGCTAATGGAAAATCTTCTTAATTGCTAGAGTTTAAAGCTAGCAAATAATACCAGCCGCATTTGGTCTTATGCTTAGCATATACATTGAAATCTTCCTTCCAGAAACTTTTGAAGCGAATACATATCCCCAAAGTGCAGGTGATAGAGTTAGTAGTAGGGCAAAATGTACATTAGGTGAAATGTATTTTTTGAGTTGACTATCTCCTGCCACAAAATCTGAGACGGTTTTTATGACTTGTTTTCTATCCGCATTGCTTGAAGCCATACCTCCGCCTTGTTTCAGCCTTTCTTGCCGCTTTTCGTTTGTTGGCTCATTAGATGGGGCAGTGTACAGTCGACTGTTATCGACTGCTGTTGAATGAGTCAGCACCAGCGGGAATGATATGGACGTGCTAATTCATATCCTGGAACTTTGAGACGATCGTGGAAAACTGTCAATTCAAATGCAATATTTGCAGATGCACGCTTACGCAATCCTTAAAACATTGTTATTTCTGCGAAGGCTGATGCAAATGTCAACTTGAAACTGGGCGACACAACCCCTACTGAAAATACTACTCACAAATACTCCAGCGAAGAGGTGACAAGACAACAACTTCTGTTGAGTACTGTGGCGTTGCGCCCTAAATACTTTCCTCAGTACAAAGAGCTATACAATGACTGAAGATACACACACACCATGCCTGCGCTGGACGCCTGAATTTACAAATTTAACATTTGAAATGCGAGAATAAACGCGTAATGTTCTCTAAAATAGAAAAATAGAATTTGATTTATTTGCTTTAACACACTTGCGCGACAACTTTGCTCTGAGCTTGAACTTATGAGGACTTGAACATCCACTCCGCCTTGATCGACTTGCCTTGGTCTATCTAGAAAAGTTCTAATTTGCGTATAATGTATAGTGTTGTGTCCTACTCTCTTCTAGGCTTGAGCATGAGGTAGAAGTTAACGTTGCATGGCTAAGAAGTCTCAAGTTGAGTTGTGCTGCATAGCCTTTCTAAATGTAATGCAACTACTCTATTCAACTTAGCTTTGCCGCAGAGCGCTTATCCTGGCAGCAACACACTCACCAGTAGACAAATGGATGCGTCGCGTAGCTGTCTACTCTTTCTACGTCCTCCTCGGCTCGGGACTGCCATCTCGCGCGCTGTACTCCCGATTGGCACCCTTGAAGATGAGCAGCCAGATGTAGCTGACCGGCCGGGCAGGCTAGTCCGTCACATTCTTGACCGCCACATCACTATTGGTGCTGCCATCTGCCTCTGATAACCCGCTTCAAGCTTTCTTTGCTGCGCCAATTAAGTTGCGGCAATGCGCTAAGCTACCTCAAGTATCGCCGCGCGAGGTCTACTGCTAGCTGCGTCTTGCCTGATCTGCCCAGCCTGTACAACATCTGTGCCTTCTGCCGCCGGCTCTATGCTGACCTGGACATTAGCACCCGCTCGAAAGCCTCTATCTGCGTCAGCCAGTCGACGAATGTGCTCGCTTGCAGCACAACTTTAAGGCTAGAGAGCATCTAATACTTGCTGAATTCTGCATATCGTTTAGTCACACGCTGTGAACTTTGATTAAGACGTGGACGCTGACACAATCGCCCTTAAATACTCCCTGCGCATGTCTGTATTTGCTTGTACACCTTTTGCGCTGCGATAAACCTCTGCGTGGCCACGGCTGTCTCCTTGACCTTATTTACCTCTTCCTGCCCGATATACTCCAGCCTGCGCACTACGTTGAACTAGTAGTACTGTCTACTGTTATCCAGTGGCGTCCTCTCGCGCCGAAACCTCTCAGCTGTCTGCTGTGTCTCTGTTGCTATTGCCATCAGCGTCTCTCTGATGAGAGAGGCGTCATTCTTGAATGACTTCAGCGACGGTAACCCTATCCCGATTGACACCAGGCACTTAATTCAATCCTCTAGGGGCTTCAGGTTCTATGCTAGTTAAGCCTGGTCCCACAAGTCGCGCAATGAGTTGTCAGCCCCTGTGGCCCCGTCAATAAACTCCTTGCAACAATATCCAATCGCTATTGGATCAGAGACGATTGTTGTCACTAAAGTGGCACGGCAGGCCTCCCAGATCCTCACACTGTCCAGGAAATCAGTGTTGTAGTGCGGGGTGTGGTGGCTAGTGAGGCAAACAGTCTTGCGGATCTTCTTACTCGTCGCGCATACGAATCTACAGAAGTTAATTTTAATACCTGCCACATAAATTGTCAACCTATGTCTCGTCTCCTTCAGACGCGTCTCTCAGTAGCATATTCTCTGGCAGGCTTCACTGCTTGTGCCCGCTCTTCTGAGTCGAATTGTCTTTGCAACTTGCCTTTGAATATCATCCAGTGTCTTATCTTGCGGAACACCCGCTCCGAGAGCGTCAAGTAGGTGGTGATGCTGTCTTCGACATTCATCCTCAACCGGCCGAGCATGACAGCAATAACCCTGGTCAATTAGTACACATAGTATACACCTCTTCGGCTTGAGAACGCATCAAATCACCCTCTTGTGTTAGTTCTGCCAATCATGTTGAAGCAGTCGTACGGCTTTGGCGGTGCGTTGGGGTCGACAGCATTCATGAGCTGCTGGAGGATCATCAGGGCGGACAAGCCGTGCACGCCGCCGCCATCGAGGGCGAGTAAGCGCAGGCTATTGGCTGGTATTTGGCTGATAAATTCCGTGATTGTGGTATAGGCTGGGATTGACTGCTTGTGGATATGATCGAGATCATGTCGCAAGTCAGGAAGGCGGTGTTGTTTTGTGTCAAAGTCATGGCGCCTTAGGAGGCTACAGCTGAGGCAGCCTGATCGCTGCGCCGTGCGTGGCTAAGCTACACAGTATTGGATGTGAGTTACAGCTGCCTTCTGTATCTGGTCTGTCGCAGACTGACTGTGTGAAGGTAAGTAACTTGCTATAGTTGAGCGCCTTGTACAAGCGCCTAATGGGGAGCGTTTGCTTGTTGGCGCGTCGCTGGCTAGCGCACCTCCTGACGGCGCCGCTCAAATCTTTTTCCCTATGCGGGTAGTTTCTCTGCACCTGTGAAGTTAAGACGGAATATTTCGGAAAATGGAGCTACATGTAGTTGTTGGAAAAGTAGACAATACATTGTTGCGCAAATTATGGAACAGCAGCTCTAAGCTACCTATCTGTTAACTAACAAAATAAAACTTCTTGCTAAGTACAGCAACATGAAGGTTGGCCTTTTTGTAATCACACACTTTTTATTGATTGACCTTGTTCAGAACCAGCAGCACAAGATTGCGTCTGCTGTTACAAGCGTGTTTTTGCCAGGTCTTCCCCCAATCGTCATTATAAACGTGCTTCATCGCTGTTCTTAGAAAAAACCACTCATACATAAAGACAATTAGTTTATTCTGTTATATATCCTATTTTGCCGCAGTTGTTAGCTGACCATTGTTGATTAGAGCAGTTTCAGCACAATATCACCTCACCTAACGACTATTTTCACTCCTTGAGCAAGCCAAAGGTGCCCTTGGAATTCTAAGTCAATGAAAACGCCTTCGTTATAGACATTTTACGAATTAAGATCTCCATACTAAGACATTCAAAATTCACCTATTTTGATCCATCCACAAGACAATCTTCTAACTGAACAAAGTATTGAACTATCTACTACGTTCGCTGCTAGATAAATGACCAACTCAAGAAACATTAATTTCTTTATACTTTTCGCTGCATACAATTAGTTATATAGATGCTATACAATACATTTTAATATGAAGATGATGGTCAGACCAGGTAAATATAGTTCGGTCTTGTAGCGACACAGGTAAGTAGAGAGTAATCCGAACAGGGTACGGGTCTGCTACGAGGCACATGAGAGTGCTGGAACAGGATGGTACACCAAGAATACTGTTCTCTACACCTATTGGTCTTGTACAAAGGATGCAGAAAAACTACTCAACAAGCTATGCTGCCTGCGTCTTTATATTCCCTGGTCCACGGCATATGTCGGTAGGTGTCGGGTGGATATTGGATAGGTATCATTTGGGGATCAGGTGTAGATTAGGGGTTGTCACGTCGTAAAAGTTGCAGGCCTCGTCTTAAATTTTTTGTGTATTAAATCTGGGTTAATACCTCGTCTTTATAGATACAAGTCATCCACGACGTCGTGGTGGAGTGACTGAACATGCTGATGAGACGAGGAAAGGAAAGGATAGTATTGGACTAGAAGAGTTGAGAACTGATCATTGTATTATTGTATGAATACTAACTTTTTGATAATATGTAGAACGAAAATGTGTGTCCTGAGTCATCGGCTAGTGTCACAACCGATCAGCGTTTGGCGCCTTCGTGGCGACCACAACGAACATATAACCCTGTTGCTCGCCTCTTCACCTTCGCTACCGACAGCTGTAAAGTCGCATTCGACTCCGCAACCGATCTCAAATACAGCATGCAACACGAGGAAGTACATACAACAGACAGGAGCATGTGCATCTTTGAGGCCTGCCATAAGCCAACACACTGTGCGAGGTGCTTTGCAAGATCGATATAGACCTTCACAATTGTGATAATTATAGACAGGGAAACGTAGACCAGAATTAGAGAAAGGAATTAAGGAAAGTTAGCCCTCATTCTGAAGTAACGCAGAGGTATACAGTAGTATGGAGAGTGTAGTATTTACAAAAAATCTCATCTCTATTAAATTCTCTTCTCCAAGTGTTAATGCCAACCATTGTTAAAACTTGCAAAGAAGGTCTAATTTTCTTTCTCCGCATTATAAACTTAAGAGTGTTTGAGACAATTGGTCAAAATTGTTCAAACGGACTGGCTGCAATGATAATTCACAGACTGCGAAATTTCTTTCAGAACTTTTGAAAGAACAATTATAGCTTTTTTAATTACCAGAGCGGTAGAAGCAGAGACACAGTCTAATTTTTCAACAGGCTTTTGATGAAAATTAATAATCTTGATATTCTCACTTGAGAACGGCCGGCCCATGCGGCAACTGGTACACATTCAACTCAGAGAACTAACTTGTCTCTGTTTATTAGGCATTCTAATGTAATCTAGAGTAGTAGAATTGAAGGTTGCACGAATGCTCAACATAATGTTATTTGGCAGATTTGTGACTCCATTTACAAGATGCACCTGCTTCGTTATGTCCGACACTGTCGCACTCCCCCAAATCAAGGCAGACAGTAGCGACACATCTACCCTGTTCTTAGCTTACACTTTATTTCACATAGAAGCGCAAAATGGTGTACAGTGATAGATCCGCCAAGAGATGATATTCCGCGCACATCTACGTTTACCACGACGAATATAGCATCTACACGATCAGTGCTAGAAATGGTGGCTAATAATCCGCAGAGCCGCGTCCGCTATCCTCGCCTTGTGCCTAATTGCTGCTCCACCGACCTAGATTCCTTCATCGCCCGCTTTGCTGAGGATGACAGTCACTTTTTCTTGCAGGACTTCAAGGCCTTTTGCAACAGAGATGTTGACGAGCAGGTCGCAGAGCTCAGCAGTGGCGGCCGCGGCGGCAAGGAAAATAACGCAATATGGCAAAAGTTTTGGCTCGCAGCAAGCTGGCTAAATGTCCACCGCCACTAGAACGATATTCCTTATGAGGACTTTCTGAGAATGTGCCTTGCGCCGCCTGAGGCGCATGAAGGAGCTAAGGGGCCTTCCATATCGTATGCCCGTTGTGAGTCAAGTCAATACATACATATTAACAGGATCTGCTAGATTTTATGTTGCATAAACTAAGACTGAATGTAATGTCCAGATCATCCCATTATTCGTCGCATTGTCAAGGCGTGGGGCCCCGACTTCTGGCTCCAGCTACACAACCACGATGTATTTCTGCCATACAAGCCTAGCCGTCACCTGTGCGAGCGCCTGGCCACAATTTCTGAGCGCCTGGAACTCGACAACTTTGTCCATCTCTTCACGGGTTGGCTGCCTGACTATCTTGCGACTGTGAAGAGAGCTGTGCACGAGACAGCTCTGCTGAACTCGGGAAAACGCGAGGTTATTGCGAGTGATCTGAGTAACTTCATGGTGCGCGGGAATTCATCTCTGTTATCTCTACCACGCATTTTCTCAACACGGAATCAGAAGAAGAGGCGAAACATCTCACCTGTTGCATCGCCTTGGAAGCGACGACAGACGGCAGTTGAGCAATTTTAGGGAGGGCAGCATGGAAACCTACAAGATAACTCAGAGGCTGATAAGATTCATTCTCTACTTGACGACACGTTTCTCTACGCCGATACTGACAACGAAGCTGAAGCTGAGGAGAATACTAATCTCGAAATTGACACGTTTCTCAATATAGACCTAAGTCTGGAAGACTACACGTCATTTACAAATAGGATAGAGGTTGAAATTGACTCTTCACATCAAGAAATTACGAGGTCTTCAGTACATACCAATCTTGATGCACAGAATCGGCACCTTAAGACAGGTGTGACACGCCAAGAGGAAGAGTCAAGCGCCTCTCTCAATGAGGAAAGCACGACTATTTCCAAGCTGTTGGTTCCTTTCTTGGCCTCACAAACGCCTAAGGAACTAGAAAAGATCAAAATATTGTGCAGCACTGAATCCCTCCAAAAGCCCAGCGCCATACGAGACATCACCAGTCACATTGTATCAGATTCGATAGAAGTAGCTGATAGTCTCGTTACGATCGTTCCGTGTCCTAAACGACGTTCCGTTGCCCCTTAGTTTCAGCAAGATTGTACATTGTCAGCCAATTCGCTCTACTTGGCTGCTTATGATTACAAAAACATCAAGATCAAGATGTCAGTTAATCTAGCATCTCCTATAGAGTCAGCAAAACATGTAGAAGAATGTGACGAACTACTTAAAGCAGTGACTCAGGGACCCTTTAGTCCAAAAATCGCAGAACATTTTACGGAATGGCAGAAAGTCAAAGAAGCAGCTGCTCGGGCAGTAAGGAACCATGATGTTATTCTCACACGTCTCGGTCGGCTGCGTGATAGTATTATCACCGAATACTGCATCTCTGCCGACGAGCTTCTGAAGGAGATTGCCGCCCTGGAAGCAACCATCACTGATAGAGAAGTGTTTGCCGCTGCACTTCTTGCCGGCATGCGTGCTGCCGAACGCTGTAGCCTTTAGTCTCGCGTTGTGAATAAGGCGCGCTTCCATGCTACTTCAGAAGACTACGCTGCTGCGAAGACAGAGATTGAGGCAGAAATCCGCAGAAGAGCCAATTTAGAGAGAGCGTTTAAGGAGATCTAGGAATGCGAGAAAACAGAAGTTGATCTGAGAGAAATAAGAAGCAAAATAAAGTGCAAGGACGCATTAATAGGCGTCCCATGGGCGCAATTGTGTCAGTTGATGACGATTGCTCCGCATGGACCGTTGTTGTCGGGTAACGACGACGATAGGCCTGATGCAGATGGTGAAATCTGAGGTTAGTCAAACATTATTGTCATTACAAGACAAAGCAGAAAACTTGACTTAAAAGGTGTAAAAGTAATTTTAGATGTCATTAAAGTCCCGGAACTCGTCACGTTGCTCGGTCTTATCCTCTGTATCAATGTATTTTCACAATTGTATGTAAAAATTCGAGGTTTACGAGTCTTCTGCTGTTGCACCTATGTTCATGCCATAGCAAAGAATTCAGCTGTCAGCTAACTTTACTGTACTATTACTAATTTAGGTACGTGATAACGTGTCTATTTGGTGAGTTATTGTCAAGTTTCTCCTAATTATCCCTCCACATCATCCTTTTGCTCTTAACGTCCGTCCCTGCGTAACAGGACACCCTGCGTGCCGGGACCAGCCAATCAACTTGCAAATTTTAGGCAGAAGTCTGTAATTTAAGCGAGCTGATTGGCCGGTCCCGGCACACAGGGTGTCCCGCTACGCAGGG